>JAPDFK010000049.1:0-192429 GCA_027569635.1 Lasiosphaeriaceae sp. G1095
ACATCGCGTTAAAGTTTGATCCACCCAAAAAATTAATTAATTAATTTAAAACCCCGGGCCCCCCTGAAAAAAAAGGTGTACCCCGAAAAAAAACAAAACCCAAAAAACCCCTTTTTTTTTTTGAATTTCCCGTCCCAAAAAACTTAACAACCGTTAAATTTCTCCCCCCCCCCCCCCCCCCCCCACCTCCCTATTCAGAGCGTCTGCCAAAAGTAGTTGGCATAAAAGAAACGCGAGAATTTCCTGTCAATATTGACGACATGCACGTCGCCCTTGCGATCATTCCTCACAATCGCGCGGGTGAACTCTCCACTTCCACCACTCTCCTTCGCATCCCTCTCAATCTCGATCCCCAAGCTCCTGTATACTTTAAGGCGCAACAACACCTCGTCGTCAACACTGCCCATCCCGTTTCCCCCACCACCACTCCCAGGGGTCGTCATCGACGACGAAGAGAAATCCCCGCCATCTACGCCCTGCAGCTCCAGCTCCTGCAGCCGCGCCGACAGATCCGCCGCCTGCGCCTGGAGGCGCTCCGTCTCCATTTCGAGATCGGATGCGCCCTTGGCGGTGCGGAATTTCTGGGTGTCGAGCCGCGCGATCTCGGACGCGTGCGCCGCGGACGAGTGGTTCGCTGTCAGCTCGGTGTGCTGCGATTGGAGAGTGTTGAGTGTGCGTGCGAGTTTTTTCAGGGAGCCTTCGGCGTCGCGGAGGCGCAGGTCGCGCGCCTGTTGTAAGGTGGAGAGGGATTCCGACACGCGCGCGACGGCGAGGCGGTCTGGCGTGATGTTGAAGTTGGCGATCGTGTGCCGGATCAGCTGTAGCGGAAAATGTTAGGATACTGGTTTTTTTTTTGGGGGGTAGGAAAGGGAATGGAAGGGGATAGACTAGAGACGTACTGTTGAGGGGTCCTCTTCGAGAAGCATCTTGGCGAGTTTATCTGGTTGCCTTTACTTTTTAACGAGGGGGACAACAGATTTGTGACTTTCAGTGTTGAGTTGCTGAATGAACTCTTGTACACGGTTGTTGAAAATGTTTCCTGTCTTTGTTGTGCTGTGTTGTAATAAAATTTCGGAAGTTGAGATGCAGCAATTGCAAAACAGTGTTTTTCTTTGTTGAGCTCTCTTTTTTTTCTTCTTTTTTTTTTTTTTGGTCGACGGTGATGTTGAATCGCAATGCTGCGCTGCCGAACAAAACAAAAGCGCATCACCCCAGTGACAGGGGCAAGGTCGCAGACGTGGGGCGAGTGAGTTCTTATCTTATCGGCCCATGCTTGCAGGGGGCCGCGGCGTCGTCATCGGTGGGCACATGCTGCTTGGGAAAAGAGGTCTGAGCTTCCTTCAACGACAAGGTCACCACCACACCACCGCCGCACCTGACTATCTTCAAGCAAAATAGTCGTCAACGCTTTCAGCTCAGGACAAAACACAACCATTTATGCAACCTTTCCACACAGCCAGGAACAACAACGAAAACCTCGAAGCTCGCCCAAGATGACTCAACTTCCATGTACGTCGGGAGCCCCTCCCAGCCAGCCTCAGGTGATTTGTTGCTAACTCTTTCGTATAGATGCAATCGATGCGGAGACGTGAGTATTCCGTGTCGCTAGCTGTCAAAAAGTGCAAATATCGCAGGTCACTAATAGGATGATCAAACAACAGATCCTTGGACCCGGCAGAGCTGTCGGTCCTCCGAGCGCAGTACGAGAAGGAGGGCGACATGGTGGGAGTGCAAACCAAGTTCAACTACGCATGGGTAAGTCTCTGTCTAATTCTAGATCTCCGTCTTTTGGCTCTGTTGAAATCTTGTAAAACTGACGAACGCGCGCGCAACGTCTAGGGATTGGTGAAATCGAACACGCGCCCCGACCAACACCTTGGCGTCATGCTGCTCTCCGAAATCTTCCGGACGTCGCCCGAGCGGCGTCGCGAGTGCCTCTACTACCTGGCCCTCGGCAACTACAAGCTCGGAAACTACGGCGAGGCACGGCGATACAATGACCTCCTCCTGGAGAAGGAGCCCGCAAACCTCCAGTCCTCCAACCTGCGGGCCCTGATTGACGACAAGGTGGCGAGGGAAGGACTGATGGGCGTGGCTATCGTGAGCGGAGTAGCGGTCGCTGCCGGAGTTATTGGGGGTATCCTTCTCAGGAATCTGGGCCGCAAGAGATGATCTGTCCTTTTTTCTATGGGCCTGCCTAGTGGTCAAATAATACGGTCCTGCACCGGGAGGTGATGGCGAGCAAGCGCGGATGCTCTCGAGGGCATTGTACTTTTAAGGGGGTTTATGGAGGCAGCATACATGTTTTTGGTTGTGAAAGGAAAGCGTACAATGGATACTTTATGCCAAAGTAATTTGTACAACTGTTGGGCTTCCCAAGTGACACCTCAGGAGGGAACCTACCTATCTTATTACGTACCTACCCCTTTAGACTTGTGTCCACATATTGGTCTGCCCTGCATCAAGCCTGCGGGTGAATCGAGAGACTGGCATAAAGGTACGCAAACACAAAGGTGTTTAGATTGCACCTTGTATCTGGTGGCTGGTGAAAGATAGGTTGTCATGGCATTGATGGTATTACCTATTGTCAACAAAGGAATATAATGTTGCAGACTTTATCTGTCCCTTTCATGGCCACCAAGAATTGTAAAGTTTGATATCAATTCTGTAAAACATAGCCACCAGCTGTTAGTATAAACTCTTCAAACGGTGAGACTGAAGGCCTCGTGGCTTGTGCCCCTATAACTTGAGTTTCTAGTTTGATGGTACCCCGGTACATACCCGTCAACTGGTCGGTGGCTCTGTGGCTCATCTCGATTCTCGAGACGCTCTGTGGAACCAGTGGATGGAAGATGGTGGATTGCACAGCCCCACCCCTGCACTGACCCGCCGCTCAGGGACTTCTTTAAGGGTAGCGGGCGCGGGGCAAATGACAGCCCCGCTGCGCGTGGTGACACCTTTCAGAATCAAGTCAATTCACTGCAGCACAAGGTTGATAAGGCACTAAGGTAGGCGGATTCTTCAATTCAACTGTTCAACCTCACCTTTCCACTGCTGTCAACTTTTGTCTTTTTTTTTTCTTCTTAAAAGACATTCTGTGGCGACGTGGGGATATACATAGGTCGGCGCATCTGATAATAAAATCTTAAAAAATTAATGACAGCCTGGAAGTTGGGACAGGAGGCAAATCCAAAGGGGCCGCCGGTGACGCGCCCTCGCAAGGTCTATACTAGGATTCCCTCCCGAGCCTAACATCCCACCTGATAACCCTCCCGGCCCTCATTACCTCATCAGCCAGCCTTATAACCTGAGCAATACCAACCACCACCTCAGCTTTAGTCCTTCCCATTCTTAGCTGAGCTCCGAATTTCCACCACATACTTCAATCCGCCAACCAAAGGAAGAACCAGCACACGATATCACGGAGGCGGATCGATCGATAGTACCTGTTATCAGCAAATCCCCCCCGGCGCTACGACTGACTTCTTCAAACTTCGACTCGACACCGTCGCGCCGCGCCACCGTTTGATTAAGTTAGCTCCCTCACCTTACCTCCAAGTTTCCTAGGGGAGGTGCCGCCGTCGCGACTACAGTCATCAGTCATCGCGACCCTGACCCTCCATTTGGCAGACTGGCTTTCCAAACGATCCGAGTCGCCGGCCTCGTCGCCGGCTTAGGACTTGGCGCCCTTGCTGCCTACCAGCAAATCCAACAGCAGAGCAGCAACCGGGCGGCCATGGCGTCCTTCGGCTTTCGTCCCGGTCACGGCCTTGGCCATGGCCATCTGGACGCTTCTGCCGGCAGAGAGGTCGTCTTCTGCCATAACCCAGATTGCCAGCACGAATGGTACCGCGACGAGCACGCCTCGCTCCAGTGCCCCGACTGCGGCGGCGACTTCACCGAAATAGTCAGCTTCCCCTACGAAATGTCTATGCCCAGCGCTTGCTTACAACCACACAGATCGAACCCGGAGGCAACGACCCTCGCGAAATTCCTACCCCGCCCCCTGACTTTGGTAGTAGCTTTGGACTTGGCGCTCGCCGTCGCCCTGGTGCGGCATCCGACTCAGACCCTGAAGATGGCGACATCGATGATCTTTTACGCCCCGGACAGCGTGGATACGTGCCACATCGGCCTGCCCGCGCCGGTGCGGGCATGGACGATAATGAGACCTTCCGGCGCTTTACCGAGATGTTTATGCACGATCTCGGCGGTGGGAGGCTGGCAGGACGTCCGGGTCTGCGGTCCAACTTCCCGCCTACACCAGGTGTCCAAGATCTCGATCACGACCATGACCACGACGATTTCCACTTTGCCGCATTCCCGAGAGTCCAGCAGCGCACCGTGTTCAGGTCATCAGGGCCCGTCACCATTGGCTCTACAAGTTTCACAATAACTACGGGTTCCTCTCGGCCAGTTGGCCCTGATGAACCCCCTCTCAACTTTGGCGGGTATGTCATCCTTGGACACCACCCTCGCACTCCAGGACCCGGAAACAGGACTAATAATGAAGGACGCGTTAGACTCTTTAACCATCTTATGAACCCACCTCCGGGCGCCAATGCAGCTGATGCAAACCGGCACGCCAGCGCAGGCGGAGGCGGAGGTGGAGGCGCAGGGGCACGACCGCCGCCGCCGCCGCCGTTTGGGTTCCTCCATGAGCTCCTCACCACATTTCTCAATCCCGAAGCGGCAGTCCATGGCGATGCGGTATACTCCCAGGAGGCACTGGACCGTATCATCACTACCCTCATGGAAGCCAACCCGCAGTCGAATGCGGCACCGCCGGCCTCCCAGACTGCCATCGAGAAGTTGGAAACAAAGCAGGTGGACGCTGAGATGCTCGGCTCCGAAGGTAAAGCCGAGTGCACAATCTGCATCGAAGAACTCCTCATAGGTGCAGAGGTCTTGTCCCTACCCTGCAAGCATTGGTTCCATGGCGAATGCGTCAAGCTGTGGCTTAGGCAGCACAACACATGCCCTATCTGCCGGTCACCCATTGGAGACGCCGAAGAGCAACAGAGGAACAACGCGCGACAGCACCCACCGCAGGGACAACAAGAACAACAACAACAACAACAACAACAGGCCCGGACTCCTGGATCCGCCTTTGAATCTCCGTTCGGCTTAGGTGGACAGTTTGGTTCAGGTTCAGCCTCGCCATTCGTGCCAGTCCCGCCCCGACCAGAACGCCTGTCTCGGACCCCCCAAGATAACGAGGACCGACTTAATGCTATTCGCAACTTGGCAGAGTTTACACAGGCTCGGCGTAATTCGCTGTCGCCCACTAACCTCCGAACGTATTCAACATCCGACCATGCCTCGCTGTCGCGGGTTAGAAGCCCCTCGGTATCCCGAGACCGTGATCCACAATACGCTGGTGCTCCAGCGTCGGGGAACCCCAATGAGAACAGGGATTCTTGGACCAGTGGCCGATTCAGCAACAGTAGTAGCCGTCGACGCCAAGGCAGTCGCGATGGCGACAACCGCGACGGGCAGGGCAGCGGCGGCCACGGGCCCCTGAACTGGCTTAGGCACCTCGGGCGGGGTTCTAGTGGTGGTTCGGATAGAGACCGCAGGCGATAGATAGTATTCGACGATGCACACCACTTGAGCAGAGAGAGTGATCTTGCAGCATTGGAAACGACAGGGGTGTCTGAGTTATCTTTTCAGACAAGTGTCTTCATGCGAAGAGTCACTTTGAAAACAACAAGTCTTTGTTTCTATCATTATTCATATTTTAATCACATCACTTTGTGGGGTTGGGGATAGGGGTACGACCTGGGTAACAATCTGCGAAACGAAAAGAGAGAGACAAAAGAGAGTTGAGATATTAAACCACTCAACATGCTGGGGTTACGAGTTGCTTTTTAATCACCGGCCAGTGTTGTTTGAGTGTCCCCCAGGTGAGGCTGTATCAGAGCAGCAGGAAAAGGGGTTATGACAGCTGGGGGAAGGCTGAGCCAACAGGCGAGCAGGCACAACACAAGCAGTGTGCAGGACAGTGCACTTTGCCCCAAGGCAAACTGGCATATTGATGAACATTACGATATTACTGTAGACCTCAATGACTTTGCTTCTACATTGGAGTTATTTAGCGTCATAAATGCACGAATATCATGTAGCTTTACTACCTAGCTTATAGAGATTAATTGGCGACTAACAATTACCAAACCCAGTTCAGGACTTGCCGAGGACTCCGCTGATGTCTTCAACCGGAGTTGTCCATCCCTGAATGGGTTAGGAGGACTCGTCAGCCCATAACTAGTGGGTACATAGGATTGCGCAACCCATGTCAACCCATGTCTTATCCGCCCACCTTCCAAACCGTCCCACTGCCCACACACCACACCACCACCACCACCACCACCACCACCACCACGACTGCATCGATAAGGCAGCCAGTGTGCCCTTCCTTTGGCTCGTTCCTTCCATATTGCACCTTTCCCTCTCTTTCGTTAATTACACGTTGACCGACAGCCCGCAGGAGTCCTCGCCGCAGTGTACCCCTCAGCCAGCTATGGCTTAAACAGGGTTTAGGACCCGCACCTTTCTTGAGCTCATACAAAAGCGGGAGGTTTCCCATCATTCCCCTTGGCATTTTCGGGTTCCTGAGTGCTTTCAAAAGGCTTAGGTCGTTTGTTGCTTGATTGACAACGCCGCCCTCCAACGCGAGTTGTGGGCAGACGAGGCTCGCTCGCCTCGTGTGAAGCCAGCCTTTTATTTTATTTTTATTTTGTTCTCGACTCTCTCTTCCTATCTATCCCTAACCGCCTTTAGCTTTTGGGTATCGTCAATCGCTGGGCTACCTACTCTTGTTCTTGATTCGTGGGGCTTTTTCCCCTGGTGTGGAGAGATATTAGAACTTGTACTCTTTTTTGTTTGTTGCCTGCCTGCCTGGCCACCTACGTTGACCAGTATGCGTGGCCTCTCGATAACGGCGCTCTTGCTAGTGCCAGCACTGGCAAGAACGGTGTTGCCGACCACCTCAGAAGGTATGATGAGTCTCTTCTTTTACTGCTGCTGCCTTCCATAGCTGGCTGGCTGTCTCTCAGTCATGAAGCTAACCGGTAACGCAAAGCGAGTAAGGCGTGGAACAAGGCAATTGCTAGCTTGGAAGTCGACGAGCAGGTGTCTCCGGTGGCGGTTTTTGACACCCCGCCGACGTCCCCCGCACCCCCTGTCGTCGAAATCGACGTCGACGAAACTCTAGATGATGATTTGGTTGATGAGGAGGTGGTGGTTGTCGAGGAGCCAGTGGAGGAGGATGAATTTGACATTGAAGATGACTTTGGTCTCGAGGACATCGACAATGAGTTGCTCGAGCTGCAACTCATGCGGCTCCAGGTGATGAATCTGGAGGATGAAATCTCCCACCGGGCCAAGTTCCTCCGAAACGCGTATCCTTGGATACGCAACAAGGACACCGTCGAGGAGGACTGCAGCGATCTGAAGTGCATGGTGAAGAAGATCGTTCACAAGGCCGAAAGCGCCGTCGCCGGCATCTTTGGCGGCGGGGACGACCAGGATGATGATATCTTTGGTGGCGGGCGCCGAGGGCTATGGCATAGACGGCACCCAAAGTTTCCTCACTGCCACAAGTTCCCGTTCCCACACCACGGCAATCATACGCACGGCAACCACACGCACCCCCCTCACTGGCCGCATCACGGCAACCATACACATGGAAACCACACCTTTCCCCACCCTCCTTGGTGGCCCCATCACGGAAACCATACGCACGGCAATCACACGCACGGGAACCACACATTCCCGCGTCCGCCTTGGCGCCGGCCCCACCATCCCCCTTTCCATCATCCTCCTCCTCCCCCTTTCTGCAGGTGCCCTCCTCCTCCTCCTCATCATGGACCGCCTCCTCACCACCGCCCGGGCAAGAATCCTCACCACCCAGGCGATGAGCCCCCGCACCACCGGCCTGGCAAGGGGCCCCACCACGGCGATCCCGGCGGAGAAGAACCTCCCCGCCATCGGCCTGGAAAGGGGCCTCACCATGGTGAGCCCGATAGACCGGAACCACCCCATCATGGGCACGATAGACCTGAGCCGCCCCGCAATCGGCCTGGCAAGGGGCCTCATCATGAAGAGCCGGGTAGACCAGAACCACCCCATCATGGGCCTGATAGACCTGAGCCACCCCGTACTGGGCCTGCCAAGGGACCTCATCATGAAGAGCCTGATAGGCCAGAACCACCCCGTCATCGGCCTGGCAAGGGGCCTCACCATGAAGAGCCGGGTAGGGAGCCTCATCGTCGGCCTGGACAGGGCCATCATGGCGGACCGGGTAGAGACTGGCCCGGCGACAAGCCTCATCGAGGTGGTTGGCATTCCAACCAAATGGTTCGTCTACACCCCGTTTCAAGCACAACGTTTACATGGCTAACCAAGTGTCAAGGACCGTGAGCCCATGCCGCATTCTCGTCACGGCCACCACCTCTGGCTTAAGATGGCTATCATCATGATCGCTTTGTTTACTATGGTGTTTTTGCATAAGCGTCGTTTTGCAAAGCGTCGAGAGGCCCGTCCTGCACGACGTAACGAGCCGTTCCACCACCAACGTCGCCCTCGGTGCCGTGGATTCTTCCGCCGCTCGTTCTTCCGCCGACACCACCAGGCCGACTACCAGGATGAAAAGGCCGCCTTGATGCACAGTGAAAGCGAAGAGCATGTTACCCACGACGATGTGGTGTCTCAGGAAATCTCATCTTTCCGTGCGGCCGCCGAGTTGGTTGATAGCATGGTAGCCGCCGAGGAGGGCCGCTCTTGGGCACGGCAGGCTATGCCACCACCGCCCTTGAGTCCCAATGCCACCTATGCTCACTATATGCCGTCCGGTCATGGAGAGGTTGAGAGCCCGCCGGCGTATGAGTATGCCGAAGGCGAGTCGGATGGAAGTATTGTCGTCGATGGGCTCTTGTACACTCCAGGGTCTACTGAGTATACGCCTAGTGCTACGTCTGCCGGGGCCGGACTTGACCATGTGCTCGGAGACACTAAGACATACGAGGTGCCTGAGAGAGAAGATGAGAGGGTTTAATTATGTCTGATAGGCAAGAGGTGATTTCAATCGTTTCTTTCTTTGGTATTAAGTGGGTGGCATTGGAGGGCATGGCCACGGACCGTACTTTCTTGTTGATGATGTAGGTTACCTTATTGGGAGTCATACCTAGTATAGGATACATAATAGCGGGCTTGGATAATATTACAAATTACTGCCCAATTCTGTTTATTTTGACTTTTCATGAAAACGTCCACATCTATAATAAATAAGCTATCTAGCCCAGTTTCGTCAACTGACCCAGCACATATAAAATCGGCATCTTCCTCTGCATTTATTAAAGTCTCCTCTCAAATCAACATATGCACACGAAGGTACTGTTTACATACAGCTTGTATTACTCTATCAGCTATACATGCGCGCTACCTCCTAATATTTGCTCTCTCTCTCTCTTTCCCTATGTCCCCCTCTTATCGAACCCTACGATCTCAGGCGCGCATTTCCATTCATTTGAGAAAGAGAACCTCTAGATATCTAAGATTCCTGATTTTAACTTATATCTTGCGTGGTCCACCACTTCTCGGTGTTGCAACTCGCCCTCTATCTTTAGCGTTGAAAATCATCAGAAGAAAGAATTATTTAGTAATTAAAAAATAAGATGGAGGCAGCCATCGCATTGGATTCTTTCAATGACATTGCTTACCTATTGTACGTTATGTGTTGTTGACTTCCTTCTATGTATTGTACCTAATAGTTGGTATTATTTGTTCGACGGTCAGTAGTCTTGAATAGCTAGTTAACTTGCTTTGCCTGCGTGCGCGCGTGCGTGACCTGTATAAATCATGGCAGTGCTGACAGTGCAGTGCAGTAGTAAAAATATCCCAACGCCCACCACCCACCAGAAGTCATTCGCTCGCCATACTCCACATATGACCGAGCTGGTTTCGCCGTGCGCGCTTCTTTCCTTTAACCTTAAAAGCTTTGATCAGTGCTTGCATTACCCGTGTGAAACAAAATGTAATGAATGACCGAGGCTACAGTGGAGATATCTAAGAAACTCTTAGGGGGCGTTTGGGTACGCTGTTAAGCCGGTTAAGTCAAGTTCAGATTTTGGGTGTTAATCAAGCCTTAAAAGGTATCACTGTTAATAAGAGGTGAACTCCGATAACAAAGTTTCCAAATGCCTTTTTTACTTTATTCGTAGATATCAAGCCCACCACCCCTCTTCATTTTCCTGTCTTCCATTCTCTCTTTTCAATACCAATATAACATCATCGTCGAGCATTACCATTTTAAGGGACTGCTCAATTGGCCATGGCCCTGAAATACAGGCCTGGAGGTAGTGACCCTACTTGGAGTGGTAACCCTATTTGGAGGTGGTGACCTTCCAGGTTGCTTGGAGGTAGTGACCCTGAAGTTCAGGCATTACCTCCCAAAATCACTTGTAATCCTAACTTTAACTGGCTCAATGGGATTCAAATCCCATTAGTGGTAACTGAGTAATCGTAGGCTTTCATTGGCCATATGCAATGCTTAGAGTCGGTGCATTAACGGAACTTTAAAGGCTTGATTTTTCAATTTTGACCAAACGGGGCTTCCCAAATGGATTTTGGTAAGAAAGGGAGTTAGGGATTTGCCCCCAACGTATTTGGCTTTACCGGCGTAACCAAACGCCCCCTTATAAAGTGCAAGTAACTGACTGATAAAATACCCTAATATTGTACAGAAAGGTTGATTCGCCCAAGGCATGAGGAAAGAATATGTGTAGCTCTTATATTGATATAAAATATACTAGCAAACGTAGTAATTACCAACCTTATTACAGCACATCACAGACCTGCCCGAGCTTTCAGCCACCCCGGGAAGAATATAAAGTAATTGTCTCATCTAGTTGATTGCAAAATATATAGGGGGTCGGCTTCAGTAATCATCGCCGTTATTCTGGCTACAAAGAAACACATAGCTTACAAAACAAGAGCCATCATATAATATATCATAAACTACCACCGCCCCTAGTCCTAATATAGCTATTCCACCGCCTCTAGAAACCGCTTCAGGTCCTCCCCCTCACCACTGTGCTTGACCATCTCGAAGAAAGTTCCCCCTTCGCCAGCAGCATAAAGCTCCCTGGGCGAGCCCACCTCGAGGACTGTGCCCCCGCCCATGACCACGATCTTGTCGTAGTCGACAATTGTGCGCAAGCGGTGCGCAATCGTGA
The DNA here is from genome assembly GCA_027569635.1 of Lasiosphaeriaceae sp. G1095. Lineage (NCBI taxonomy): Eukaryota > Fungi > Ascomycota > Sordariomycetes > Sordariales > Lasiosphaeriaceae > Lasiosphaeriaceae sp. G1095. Next base: position 11,235 of record JAPDFK010000049.1, read on the forward strand.
CCAGCGTTCTCGCGCGGGTTGTTTCGTGGTCCAGTTCTTGGCGCAGCACAGCCTGGATTTCCTTATCTGTGTCGTAGTCCATGCTTGCCGTAGCCTCGTCGAGGAGCATCAGCTTGCTATGCCTCCGCACGAGTGCGCGGCACAGGGAGAGGACTTGGCGCTGGCCGTGGCTGAAGTTCTCGCCCTTGGCGATTACGGCGGTCGAGAGGGTTAGGTCACCGGACCCTGCTTGGGGAGGAACGGGAATGTTGGCGGCGCGAAGGAGTGGGGTATGTTCGGCGGCAACTGCTTCGATGTCATCGTCATCGTCGGGTGAGGTATTGCTGCCCTGCGGACCCTCGGTGTTGTTGTTCTCACGGACACGGTGGAAGGAGGCTATTCCGTTGCATGACGCGAGGGCATCCTCCAACACGCTAGCAGCCACGGTGCCAGCAGGGTCGAGGTTGGATCCGACGGTGCCGTTGAAGAGAACGGCATCTTGAGGGATGATGGTCAGAGCCTGGCGGAGTTTCTTGCGTGGGATTGTCGTGATGTCGACGCCGTCGTACAATATCTGACCCGAGATGATCTCTGTGAACCGTAAGAGGGACAGGACAAGCTATTGTAGAGAAAAGGTTTGTCAGATTAATTACATATGCCAGACGGGGTGTCCATACAGTGCTTTTTCCGGATCCAGTTCGTCCAACAATGGCAACTCGCTCTCCTGCCGCGAATTTCAGGTTGATATTTTTGAGGATATCGGGCCCGTCCTGGTCGTATCTGACGACAACGTTGCGAAATTCGACGGTGCCCATCCGTGGCCAGTGTGCGGGAAGCAAGTGGTCCGTGTTATTATCATGACTTTGGATGCTCTTCTCTTCTGGTTCGAGCTTTGAATACTCTTCGACCCGGTGAAACTGCGAATAAAGTCAACAACGCTCACATGTTTTTGGTCTAAAATAATACACTTTCAGGGGCCAAAATACTCACACTCTGAAGCTCCACCTCGAGCTCATTCCCAAATCTCACCAGATACAGAATCGACTCGCTCAGTCCGCTGGCACTCGTAAGTGAGAAACCAACCAGCCCAGCCCCCAGGACACTGGACTTGGACACAGCTATCACAGCGGCACACAGCGTGACCAGAGCACCAATAATGTCGATCCGAAACCCTACCCAACGGTTACAGTCAAAGTTTGCCTCGCGCGCTCTCTCATACGAGCGAAGCCTGTCGGCTAGCTGGTTGCCAAATGTCTCTGGCATTTCTTCCCTGGCCCGGATGACAGCCAAACCGGCCATGCTGTCGCCGAATTGCGAGAATACCGGACTCTGGCTCGAAGCTACCAAACGCTTCACCTTCACCGCCGTGCGTGTATATATTTCGCCGCAGGACACACCAAGGATGACGGCAAATACGGCAGGGAGCAGGAAGACGGGGAGGATGGAGCTGACGGCACCGATTTGGAAGATTATCTCTATCAACATGTCCAGACTCAACATCAGCCATTGGCCCAAAGCGGTGTCTCTGTTTGGATGGGGGGGGGGGAAAGTCAGCATTGTGCTCATATGGCGAGGGAGAAATGGGAAAAGCGCGCTGATTTGCACACTCCGAAAGACGGTCTGCCGCATGTACAATGTAATGCAAGGGTAAGAACGTACAGCGAATTCATATCGCGACTGAATCTGTTGACAACGCGCCCAACGGGCACGGTCTTCCAGAACGATAGCGGCGCGTTCATTACTGCGGTGATGATGCGTTTGTGAAGCCGACGAGCTGCTAACCATTGGCCTCTTGAGTAGGTAAGGAAGCTAACAGCAGCCACTAGGACCCGTGAGAATGTGACAGCTGCGTAGATTCCAGTGTAGAATCCAATATTGACGGCCTCGCCATTGTCATAGGCATCGACCCAAATTGAAAGCCAGTAGGTTGTCAACAACATGAGTGCATTAGCTATGGCAGTTGTGAAGACTGCGAAAAGGACGAAAAGGGGTCCGCCAAAGTATAGCATGTATTTAAAAACTGCCGCCGCGTAAGTATTAAATGATTTCAAATGCCAAGGTGCAAGTTGAATAAAGATGTAAAAAGGAATTTACCTGTCAGCCGGGCGGACTCTCCTGTGGCCTTCATTTCGCTGGATATATCATCATCATCTTCCGCTTCTATAGGCATTGGCGGTTTGGCGTCGAGAATTGGGGCGGTGCCATTTGCAATTATCTCAGTACCAGCCTCATCGTCCAGTATGTATACCGATTCAGGAGTCACAGGCTTCCGAGTAACACCTAGATGCTGCTCGGCCCTCAACACCTTGCCACTTTCCATGGTAATGGCGAGGTCGGATTGTGATGCAACCCATGGCAGCTGCGTCACCAGTACCACGGTTCTTCCTTTGAGCATATCGCTGCAGAAACAGAGCTTCCATACGGACGCGGCCGTCTTCGTGTCGAGGGCCGAAAAGATATCATCAAGGAGAATCAAAGGGGCCTTCGAGTACAGCGCGCGCGCCACAGCAACTCGAGACTTCTGGCCTCCCGAGAGAGCCGTCCCATTCTCTCCCACCTCGGTCTGGTCTCCCTTTGACAGCTCACCGAAGTCGGGACCCAAGCAGCATGCCTCGATTACCCGGTCATACCTGGCTTGCTCAAATGGCGCATGGAAGAGGATATTATTGCGCAAGCTTTCGCTCTGGAGCCAAGGGGTCTGCGAGGCAAAGGCGATATCAGGGGGTCTTGTTGCGGATCCGGCTTCGAGTATCAGTTCCCCAAGTATCGACAGCAAAAGGCTGGTCTTGCCGCTGCCACTTTGCCCGGAAACAGTGTTCAAGCCGCCTTCAACGAAGTCGATAGAGATATCCTTCAGCAGAAAAGATGACTCTCTACCGCGACGGAAAGTGGCATGTTCGATCCTCAGGGGTCCCTCTGGAAAGCGAGCTAGAGGTGCCGTGCTTGAGAAGTATCTGTCGAGGCGGCCAGCAGAAACAAGTGCTTCGGTAACCATACGTGTCATATGGCTTGTCATTGCCAAGTGTCCTGTTATCATGTGAATCAACGACAGGGTGGTGAAGGCAACAGAGGCCGTAAGTGGCTGCTTCAAAACACCCACATAAAGACCAAATATCAACAGGAGCGCCAGGATCGGGATGGTTCTCGCGCTCTGACCAAAGAGGGCTTCGAGGATGGCGATTCTCCAAAGCTCTTTTTGCTCCTTCGCTCGAGCATCTTGCACATGGTGAACCATGTCATCCTCCCACCCAAAGTATTTGATAGCTCTGATAGACTCAAGATACTCGGAAACCAGGGAAATACGCGAGTCCTGTGCCAGTTTGACCTTGCGCTGAAAGCGGCCCATCGTCCGGGCTAGCCAAGTTGGCAATGGGGAGCATAATAGCATGAATGTAGCGCCGACCACACTCGGCCAGCCAACGATCTTATAAAGACCTGTGACAGTAGCGGCGAGACTAATGGGGACGCTCACAAACCCGATAACCGAATACAGAGCTGAACTGACGGCGTCGATATCGCTGGCCATCAGATTCGCCAGCCTGCCTGCCGAGGTACTCTTCGACTGGGGCTCCTTCACGCCCGCGGTTGCGATTTTGTTGATCACATCATCCTCAAGCTCCAGAGAAGACAGGGCAGTATGATACAGTTCTGCCGTCATGGCCGCTTTGAGCCGAACAAGAATACGCCCATACGCAAAGAGGAACTGCTGAAATGTGACGGATCTAGCCAGGGGCCCAGCAAAGAGAAGAAAAAGCCAAATGGCGGGGTGCAAAACGGCATCCTCGGGGGCAGAGATATGTTGAAGGAGCTGATACATTGCAAACGGGGCGACGAGCTCGACCAGGCTCGATATAGCATTCCAGAAGACCAGCGCAACGATGGTTTTACGTTGGAAGTGCAGGACGGTCCAAATGGTCCCAGGATGCTTTTTTCGGGAATCCATGATCCGGGACAGGAGCAGCAGTGGCTCGTCATACCAGGGCAGGTTGGGTAGGTCTCCTATCTCAATTGGGTTCCTCCAGCCCTTCCAAATAAGTGGCGTAAGCCACCCAAAGGACACAAAAAGGACGAACCAGCTGCATGTTTCTTCTGGGCTCGGAGTAGCTTCGGGAAGTTTATGATGGCTTGTCGTCTCCAAATTGGGGGGAATCCAGTCTCTGGGGGTGAGGAGAGCAACAAAAACCGCAGCTCCCAAGCTGTTCATTGCAGCAATCTCGATCCCGGTTGCCTCATGAGCGGAACCGATAGCGAGACTGGGGAGAAGGTCTGAAATCACTAGCAGTGTCAGGGATGCCACCAGGAGGATGTTGACCTGGTGCAATGCTAGGAGTCGCCATTTTGTGTTGGCTATCAGGCGACCAAGACCCAGGACGAAGGCGTAGCCCACCAGGAGGACATTGAACCAATGACGTGAGTCGGAGCATGCCGTCAGAGCGATGAAGGCCAAAGCAGATCCGCGAGCTATCTGAGAACAAATCTCAAATGGCAGGGGAATTTTGGGGGTCTTGGTTCCCGACACTTCCCTGTGGGATCGTGTGGCCTGGCTGACTCCTTCTGCTGCCGCCCAAAGCAAGAGCGCAGCAAGCAGAGTGACCTGGACAATGCCCGACTTGGCCAGCTGAGAGACGCTGTCAATCCATTTGACACGCGAACTGTTTCATTGACACTGCTGTTAGCGATGGCCACGAGACCAGGAGCTTGAGCTTGAATTTGGCATTTTGTACCTGGTGACGGCGAAAAAGGGCAAATCGACTGGTGCAAGGCTAGGCCCCGTCACAGCCCAGGTCCAAGGCAAGATATCCTGCATGATGGGCTTCTTCTGGGTCGGTTATGGGTGTCGTTGCTTAGATGCAGTCCTGAGCGAGAGGTCTTCCGTCTCGCAAGGTATGCGAGGCATCGTGTTGGAGAACGGAAAGCAGCAGAATGGGCAGGGCGAGCCTGTAAATAAAAGGCTGAGAAGTGGTTACCTATCTCGAATACTACCTGCCTACAGCGTCCACAGTGTCGCGGCCAACCAGCCGTGGTTTTGAAACGATGGGAGCCTGGAGAGCGGTGAGGCATTGATTTGGGATGATAACGGCTAATTGAAGATAGATAGCGAGGCACACCCAAAATGCAACAAAATGCAGCACCTCAGCCTTGTAGGCAAGCAATGTTCACCTGGCTTCACCTCAACGTGATCAAGAAAATATTGGCAAAAAGTCTTTGCATATTAAGAGTAAGACTCAGAGACGCATCTGGTAGTTGTTAAAGTGACACGAGATACGAGATAAGGGATGCTCAAATTTAATACAGCACAGCACTGCGCAGCCGCAAACGCCGGCAATAAGGTTCAATACTTACCTACTGCCTACCTACCTACCTACCAAAGCCTACCTACAATGTATACCTTCGAGACCGAGACGATCTTGGACGTAGGTACTCAACCACGCGCTGTTCGTCGCATGCTCACTCAATCAAGCTTTCAGGGCAAAAAAACTGCTAGACTAGTAGTGGGACCTGCGTGCTTTGGGAGACCCTTGATAGGTGGGTTGGTGGGCAGGTATGTAAACAATGTTGACAGAACCAAGTCTGCTGACCAGAACCTCCCAGTGGAGACGCGACAATACGAGGCCCAAGGGAGCGCACACACGTCGTCACCACTGCTCGTATTGACCCCTCCTCCAAGTAGATTCCCGATATTCCCGTGAGGGGTCGCGACTCAAGCAGTGGGGTGGGGTCCGTCCCAACTCCCGTCAATGGGGCTGTTGGGCTGTGGCTATTAATGGCAACTGCAATCCTGACTCGCCTTGTGCCTTGTGAAGGCAGGAAGTTGCACGGCAAGGTCAACTTTTTCGGATTCATGGAAACACAATCGGGGGTGGTTGCTGTTTCCCCGCAAAATCCAGGCAGTGACCTCACTGGACAAGGACAAACAGAAACTTGGCTGTCAGGGGTCCAGGAGCTTAGCGAACCAGGAAACAGCCACTTTCGCCGATCATCGATGGCAGCAGCGGCGCCCAACGCCACCCGAAGACACTGGCGTGACTGGGACTGGCAAACTGGCAAGACTGGGTGGATGGAAAGCAGCATGCTGCAGTCAGCGGGACCTGCCGATTGGGCCTCCCCTCCCCAAAGAACCAGAGCTAACTACTCTAGAGTCGTTCCTGTGCCTGGATGGATGGACACGATGGGGCCCATCCCATATGCAGGCCATGCCATGCCAGCATGCCACCTACCCAACGTATGACGGAGTCAAGAGCGCCTCTATGTCCACGTCTTCCTCTCTGCTCCCACTCATCATCAGCCTCTTCCTAACTTCATCTTTTTGTCTTCATCTCCCTCATGTGCAGACTTCTGTATTGTTAGGTTGTTTCACTCGTTCATCGAAGCTCACAAACATAACTCCTGTCCCTCTGTTTACGGCACCTGAAGGGCACCTCACCTCGTAATCCCGACTCTCTGCTGTAGCAAACACGCCGCAGCCCATCCTCGCGTGACGACACTCGCTCCCACCTGGCTGACACAGCTTTGTGACTCTCCGACCTTTAAATAGGAACCTAGCCAAAAACACTGCCGAGCCCTGCTTCTTTCCCTCCCTCCTCTTGTCCTTCGTTATCGCCACTTTTGGACTTTCACGCAAGTAACCAGTTTTGGTCCTCCTCTGAATCGTCGATCTCTCCCCTAGAATTCTGTTCTTGGCGGTTCACACTCCGTCCACGATGCGCCTTGTCTCGGCGTTGGTAGCGCTTGCTACTGTCATCTCGGTCTCGGCTGCTGGTCCATACCAGGGTTTTAGTTACGACAAATATACATCACATGGAAGCCCAGCGCAGCAGGCTGATTTCGAAACTTACTTCAAGGATGCCCGGTCTCTTGTCGGTGCTCCAGGCGAGGGCTTCACAAGCGCCCGTCTCTTTACCATGCTCGTAAGTACTGTCCAGGTTCGTGTCAGGAGGTTTATAAATCGAATTGCTAATTATGCCTCAGCTACCGGGTTCGCCAGAACTCACTCCTGCTATCCCAGCCGCCATTGCCACCAAGACGTCACTGCTTCTCACCTTATGGAGCTCAGCAGGTTTCGACAACGAACTAAATGCACTGATTAAATCTATTGGCATGTATGGGAAAGAGCTTGCCCCACTCGTCGTCGGTATCTCCGTCGGCAGCGAGGATCTGTACCGCATAACGGATGTCTCGAAGATCACCAACCACGATCCTAACCCCGGAGTTAGCCCTGATGTGCTTGTTGGCTTCATTCGCCGAGTTCGCGAAGCCATTAGAGGTACCGCCCTGCAGAATGCTCCGATTGGGCATGTTGATACCTGGACCGCCTGGGTCAACGGCTCGAATCATGCAGTTATTGAGGCATGCGACTGGATTGGCATGGACGCTTACCCCTATTGGCAAGCAACGAGCCAGAACGCCGTCGGAAACAGCTTGTCTGTCTTCAATGCCGCCTTGACGGCGACCAAGAACGCTGTTGGCAACAAGGAAGTGTGGATCACAGAGACCGGCTTCCCAGTCAGTGGCAAGATATCTGGTGCGGCTGTTCCGTCCGTCGAGAACGCCAAGATTTACTGGGATGAGGTTGGTTGCCAGTTGTTTGGCAAGACCAACACTTGGTGGTTTACGCTCTGGGATGCTAACGTCCCCAACTTTGGCATCGTTGGCACGGGGTCCACAAACCAACCCCTCTTTGATCTCTCATGTGGGAATATCAATACTCCGAGCGCCATTCAATCTTCAAGCACCCCAGTGCCAACGAAGCCCACCGAAGGATCAGGCACTGGAACTGGAACCGGGACCGGGACAGGGATTGGGACCGGGGTTGGAGTTGGAACTGGAACCGGAACTGGAACCGGCAGTGGCCCCAGCACTACCAGCGCCAATAGCAGCAGTTCCACGATCGTAGCTGATCTTCCGAGCTCCCAGCCATCAAGCTCTAAAGGGACTTTGTCAACTACCAGCACCGCGAGTAAGCCTCTGGGAACTGGCTCCAGTGGAAGCCCTACCGGCTCTGGGTCCGGGTCCGGCTTGAACAGCACCACTTCCGCCTCAGTTGCGCCGCCTTCGCCCAGCACGGTCCCTGGTAACACCGGAGCGCGAACCGTCTCGGGCTCGATCAGTGCCGCGTTTGCTGCCATAATGGTTGCCATCCTCGCACTCTGATGCACACACCAATAGTACTCCCCTTTCCGTTGGGTTGGCATTTTTCAGTCATGGCGAACGGGGACGAATACCTAAAAGAAACGTTAGAGTTTTATTTCTCTAGAATATGGATCAAGAAGCAAGAGGGGTGCGTTTACATTTTTTCAGGATAATACTTTTCTTTTGTCTACACATGCATAAGGGGAATAATTAACGGAATTGGAAGCGGATGCATATCGGTGCCTACCCTCATCATGGTGGGTACCCAAACAACTTGTTCATGAGAGTCCCGGAGCTAGCATGGGCGATGATTGTATGACGCGATATCACACACTCCTTTTTTTTTTTTTTTTTTGGTTAATTACAGGATTCATGGTCTCCTCACTCTGAGTACTAGGTATTTAATTGAGAGAGGGTATGATTTGAGTTGTATATCTGTGAGAGTGACACCAAATAGCATGAATAGGGGTATGTAGGCAAGGTTACCCCCTCGGTGCGGGCAGGCCTGAACTGGCATCGTAGACATCTCAACTGCTTAATTATATACTTCAACTAGAACGGCGTGGAACCATAAGGCGTTCAGGGCTTCTCGACCTACGCTCGACCCGCGTTATTAAGCAATTCGATGGGCCCTAACATAAGCATCCAAGGCTTCCCCATTATGTCTTGCACGCAGGCTAGCAGTGTGGCCTGTGTATCCCTAAGCACTTGGCAGAGTAGCCTATTCTTTTGGACCGAGCCTTCTTAGATTAGTACAAATTGTACCACTTGAGGCATATTTCCTCTCTGCCAATAGCAACTATAAGTAAACAATAGCTCGCTAATCCAGGTTTTCGTAAGGAAAAGCCATTCAAGTTGCGGCAAGAACAAGCAAACAAACGCGTGATGGCGGCAGGTAGCCCTTAAAGTTTCATCTGGTAAGCACAGCGTCAACGGACCACTCAGCCAACCAACGAAGGCGGGAGCAGCTTACCACAGACAGGGGGCATATCAGTTAAACTTTTGCTCCTTCCTTTCAACAAACAGAAACACCAGTGTAGTGTAGTCAAGTGGTAGTACACATTGCTAACCATTTCTGCAGAATCGTACTCCTCGAAGATTCGAAACGAGTCTTGACCACCCTGATAAAGGGGGTTTCAAACTCGCGCAGATTAGCTACCTGCAGAGGACAGATGGTGAATACGGGAGGCGATTCGAAGAGTATCGTCAAATCCTGTCAAAAGGGACAGTGATACCGAAGACGGTCATTGTCTCTAGAAATCGACAGCGGCCAAAAAAGCCAAAGCCTCATAAAGTCGGCAACGGTGCAACAAAAAGTGGCAATGCCTCAAATTCAGCCGTCACAAAAAACGGCTTTCAAATCCCGGTTGCGCAGACAAAGCAGCCAACAAAAACCACATTGTGAGGTTTACGATGCAGTAAAATTTCAATTCTTCACCTATTCTAAATACTGGTGTTTCTTCTCTTTTCTTTTCTCTTTCTCACTTCTTCCTTTTTGCCATTCCAAATCACGATGATGTGTGCAGCTTTCCCTAGTCTACATCTTCTAGCAGGTTAGAGACTCGTTCATCCCTCGTCCTTCTTTGCTAGCAATCGCGACGTCAATGTTAGGGGTTCTCCCGAGACCACGATAGAGAACACGTGTTAAAGAAATGTCGAGCATTGATCATGAGTGAAACCGGTGACGGCGCAAGCTGCCGGCGGAGAACGAATTTCCTGAAGACGTGGATCACACTGAGATTGGTGATGGACATACGGATGAGCTTGTAGAGTCGCTGGATGTGCTCAACTCCCAAGGGAGCGCGAACTTTGCGACCGTCGTTCCATTTTCCAACTATGTTTTTCATCTAAAGTCCCAAATTCATTAACGTTTGCCCCAAGAGCTTCCGGACAACTCTACCGACCAGAGAGTTGTTGCCCCCGTATAGGGCCTTAGACTCTGGCCTATGGGCTATGACAACTCCGACGATCGGAAAATTGCGATAGAGAGAAAGATAGAGGCTAGGGCTACAGGAAAGAGTTACTCTGCTTAAGTAGTGTTCAAAGATACAGACACCAAAGTGCCAGTCTGCGTGCTCAGTCTCATAGTCTTTCTTTTATATTCCCGGCAAGACATTTGTGACAAGCTAATGAGAGAACCTTTGATTTTATTTACGCAGCTTGGAACTACCCATATGTTGCATCTTTCCTTCTAGGCTTAGCCAGCCAGTCCCATCCTCTACATATATTCATTCTTCGAGGGTTTCATTTCTTCCAAAAGGTGGCAAAGCTCTGATCAGGTTTATTAGAGGGCAGGCTTCTTGGGGTACTGTACCAGATGCATGGGGCCCTTTCGCTTTAGTCTAGGTCACAGTCCTCGATTTGTTATTATAACTTATCTGACGATGTGATTTTCCTTGCTTCCCTTGTGCCCTTTAAGACGTAGGCCCGTTGTGATAAACTGGTTTTGATTTCTGACTTGTTGAAAGTTGTCAAATTCAAGCCTTTGGCAGTCAGCCAAGTTAGTTGGGTCTCGATATGTTTGGTTGTAATTAGTGTTTTGTGGGGATACTGGACAAAGTCCCGGACCAGATGCTCCCTGTTTTTCGATGCAAAACTTGCAATTTCCAGCATCATCAATAGTTCGCTCTCTAGTGATGCGGCTGGTGATGGGCAGGGGCCAAGCATCGACAAGATTGGCCAAGGGATCTGGTAGCTGAAGGCGTTTGCTGGGGCTTGCCGCCTTTGGCTGGTTCAGCTCGCTTGTCAACGCCCAAGTTCGCTTGGCGCTGCGGGATGTTACCCACTTTCGAGATCCAGCACCGTGCAAAAGGGGAAATGTTGATGGTGGGTGGATTGGACATGAATAAAACTAAGATGGTTGCCCTGAACGGCGCCGTGGCTTGGTTCCTACTGTCTTTTGTCCAGCGATCTACCGAGACTCGGCCGCCACTCTTTTGAAACTCGCCAGTCTCGCACTCACCACAGTCTACAGTCCACAGTCTACAGCCACTCGTTTGTTTTCACTTCAGTTCCCACAGCTATGCGTGTTTCTTTGACCCTCGTCGGCGGCCTGCTGGTTGGCAGCGCCGTCGCCAATATGCCGGCCGAGCTCCAGAAGCGCGCCTGCAACGAGGATAACCTCTACCGATGTTTCACTCACTCCCTGTCTCTGGCCTCCGAGTACTGCCTCATGACCATGACGCTGCCGGGCACCACTGGCACCCAGACAGTGACACCCACATTGTAAGACTCCCAAGTCTTGAACCAATCCTCGATAGTCAACCAAGCTAACGCTGCTTCTTTGCCGGCCCAGCACCAGCACCGCCGTGTCCACCATCACCGGCGTCTGTTCCTTGAAGAAGGCGAAGCGGGCAGTCACTAGCACTAACAGCGGTCTCGGCTGCCTAAGTGGCACCTCATATCCAGCGTCGCGGTTTACGTCTGCGTGCTCATGCATTGGCATCACCTCACGCATGTACTCGGCCACCGTCACCGCCAGCCCAGTCACCGAAGTTGAGACGTCGTACGTCACCATCACACCCAGCTCTTCGATCTCAGTACCTACTAGCTCGCCGCCGTCATCATCATCAAACGAGGCCCCCTCTTCATCTAGCGTGACTCCTGGGTCCAGTTCGGCTCCGGCGTCCAGCGCGCCGGCAACCGAATGCTCCGCCACCGTGCTCTTGTCGACCATTACCCAGATCGAGACTGCCAGCGGTGCTGTGGTCGTGTCGACAGTGACCGAGACCGCGACCGAGACGACTACTAGTACTCCGGCGGTGGTTGTGTCAACCGTCACAGCCATCGAGACCCAGATCCAAACCCAAACCCAAACCCAGACTCAGACTAAGATCCAAACCGAAGTTCAGACACAGACACAGACACAGACACAAACCCAGGTCGTGGTCCAAACCCAGACCGAGACCAAGACCGAGACTCAGACTCAGACTCAAACCCAGAGTGTCGTCTCGACTGTATCTGTCAGCGCCACCGCCACTGCAGCTGAGCCGTTGTTCATGAACGGGAACTTCGAGAGCGGCAACATGAACGGGTGGGATGTTCTCAGTCGCGTCGGCAACGGCGACACTCTGTCCGTTGTCACGGGTGGAGTTGGCGGGCAGAACGCCCTAGACATCTTCACGTCATACTTTACGAGAAACGCGGTCTCGGCCGTGACGCTCGGGCAGAAAATCAACAAGTGCGTGGCAGGCAAGAAGTACCGCGTCACGCTCAACTACGCCGTCATCAGCTCTTACTCCAACGGCAACTCGTGGAGCATCGTCCTCGGCGGGAACACTATTGTCAGCGGCGCCGGCTCGTCCGTTGCCTGGTCCAGCACTTCGTACACGCACACCTGCGGATCCACCGCCAACTCCGACCTGCTCGAACTCCGTGTACAGTCGTCTAACAGCAGACAGGCGCACTTCCAGTTCGACAATTTTGATATATATCCACTGGAACTGGCAAACTGAGCAGGTCGAGGGGTCAACAAGCGAGAAAGCACCGTGTGTTAAAAATACAACAGTAGATTTAGACCTTAGGTCTAATATTTAATTCAACTATCTAACAGCCAGACCAATTTGATTCTTGTTTATAATAACTGGGAACTAGGAAGTAAATTGAAGGCAAGGGAAGGTACCTACCACGACCGTAGCGTCCACATTGCCTGCTTATTATGGGGAGAAAGGGGGGAGGAGTTGCATGCATTCATCATGTTACAAAAAGGCGAGAGATCCTGTGTCATGTTGATATAGATTTTTATTAAATTATTATTTAATTCTCCCTGGCTTTTCTATTAATAAGGATTATCGAAACTTAAACCATTCAGACGAACTTTTTTTTTTCTTTCAAAATCTGGCGTCGTGGATATCATTTTTCATATATTGTGAGTTTCATCAAGCTAGGCTGGGACTGATCGACTTGAATAATGAGTTGTCTGGCCCGATAGTGATTAATTATTATGCATGTGGGTTAATTACTTGATGGTGCGAGTGAAACTTGGCTCAATCATCCAGCTCAGCACAACCAAAACAAAAAAAAAAAGGGGGGGGGGGGTTCAAGGTCACCACCCAAAAGCTGCGATGTTGACACTGGCCAAGTTGATGGACAAGATAATAATCGGTCATGAGTTTGCGAGACCTTCAAAAACAGTAATTATTTAATCACATGCATTAATATTAGCCCCTTTGGTCGGAGACGCTATTATTCAACAGTCCTTTAGAATCTCTAATGCCAAGGCTGAAGAGGAAAGAGAGCCTTGGTTAATCTAATCGATTTTTTTCTCATCTCAAACACTCGGTATTTGTGACTGTTGCTCACTCACTTCCGCTTTGCAGACTCACTTTGTATGAGATGACTAATTAATAGCTAAGGCATTTAATTACGTATTGCAATTAACCCTCTTAAACTCATCTTCAAAAGATGATGATGAGGGGGCTTATTAATGAGACTGGGCTTGTCCAAAATTGACATTATAGACGAACTCATTTCTTGATCGAAACTCTCATATCAAATATCTGAACGGCTGGTGATGACTTTACTGAATGACTTGTGGCGCTAGTGAAGTTCGCGGGCTATCGGAGCTCCATGCTTTTGAAGCTAGCTCGGTTGGGAAGAGAAAAAAAAGAAAGAAAAAAAAGGGAAGGCGTGGAAGCATTCAGTGGGGGTGGAAAGTTGCGGCCCATCGCGCGCCAATGTCGTCATAGGCTGTCATGGGCTGTGCGAGCGCGAGATCGAAGTGGGCCACCATTGATTCGATCTCTTCGCTTTCCATCTGAATGAAATCCATGTTGTGATTTCCATCCGCATCGTCTTGTGATAGTATGTACACTTTAAAAGATGAGACGAGATTTCTGTTCTTTGTTCTGTCGGTGAGGATTCAACGCCATTTAAGCCCCGCTGAGACTATGCATTGTTTGCACATATCTTTGTGCGACCTGATGAAGAGACAGCATCATCAAGGGACTCCTGCAGGAGTGCAGCTGCAGTGTGCAACTGCAGCTCTCAATGTCTGAGATTCAGTGGCCTGACCGAAACACGTGCCAAGCCGAGGCATTAAAGTTTGTTTCCCGAATCCCAATTGACGGTGGGAACTTATTTAGGAGGGGGGTGTGCAGAATGTTGGGAAAACGTCGGTGATGTGGGGGGTTGGGGTTGGAGCGAGTGCCGTCCGTCAAGTCCCGCGCTTCTTATTCGAGGTTGCCCCTTGCAACCTGACAGCATCTAACCACCGCCTCCTGTTCAAGACGGTGAGCAAACAGCTCAGCCGCCTCACAATGAACTGAACATTTAAAGGGGTTCCGTCATGCTTGCTTGCTCGCCTGGCAGCAACAAGAGTTCAGACTACTCAAGAGGCAAGAATGACACGCTGCCCTGTCGTCCCATCGTGGAGAATGGAGGCGCACCATGCCCAGCCCAGATTCTTGTGCAAGAAGGCACTCAGGAGTCACTTTATGGGGAACCCCTGCCAACACTTTTGACCCAACAGCAGCATTGCTGTTTGTCAGTCGTTATACTGAATCGTCGCCACTATATGTTTCGTATACTATACTAAAGTATAGTATGTCACTGTCACAGGGCGAAAGGCGATCATGCGGTGGTGTTTCTCCACCGACGCCGTCACGGCTCGGGACTGCGGAGCGTTCGACGTCAACTCGGGATGAAGAAATTCAACACATGGTGGGAGCATGTAAGTCGCGGGCGGCGGTACGTACCTGTTAGCCCACCCCAATGCAGAAGTGACAAGGGACGGAACGTCAGCGGTCTAGCCAATCACTGGGCTCTCCAGTCCTGAAATGCCCCACGTTGACGTGAACGCCTCCCCAACACTTTGCTCAACAAAAAAGCTGTCGCGGCAAAAGTGACATGCAAGGCAGGCGCCAGGAGCCAGAATGCCCCAGCGAGTCCAGCTGTTTCGGGCAGGGAGATGCCATTCACAGGGCAAATGGGGCCGAATGGCTCGATCCACATGCTATCCTCGGCTGAGGCCGACTGGTTCTGGAGCAATTGTGCACTAAGCCATCCCATCGCCCTCGGACTCACGCGGCCTCATCGTCAGATATTCGGAGCCCCAACAACAGGTTGGCCACTCCACTGGCGGACCGGATTTGACAGCACACCACCCCACTTAGTTGACGGTCAGAGAGGCAAAGAAAGAAAGACCCCGAACCTTCTTGCAACAATTCCTTGACTTTGAGTCTAGCGTGCAGAGAGAGGCCCCCTGAATCCCGTCCGTGGCTACCAATGCCCAAGTACCACGGTACCTAGGCGCATGCATGCCGGCCATCCATCCATGTCCTGTCCTGAATCCTCAACTCTCACCCACTTCCTCCCCCGCCTAAACCCGCCCGGACCTAGCTACCTTTGATCCGTATAAAACTTTCTGCCCCAGCCGCTTTTTGCACTTGCACGGCTCCTCAGCGTGCTCTTGATCCTTCCTCATCCTGCTCTCCTTCGACGACGACGACGACAACTACTTCGATATCGAGCGACCCTCGGATCGACCAAGCCGCCGACATCAACCTGAGTGGTTCGGATCAGTGTTGACGAGCCCGACTATTGTCGACTCAACATCGCCTTGCTCCAGCCGCGAGCTGAACGGCTCCCGCCCGCCTCGCCAAACAATGGCGTCGTCCTCGTCGGCCGTCAAGGAGGCCGAGGCCTTTCCTGATGGTGTTACCGACTACGTCCCTCTCAGGGGCAACAAGTACGACATCAAGAAGCCGCATATCACAGACCAGCCCATCACCATGAAGAATTGGTGTAAGTACCTTGTCGACGATGCTTGATGCGCCTGCCCAAGCAGTTGCGCTCGGCATGATTGGTGACAAGAAAAAAAAAAGGGAGGGCGCTGACCAGACTCCGCCTCTAGATCAACATGTCAACTGGCTGAACACAACATTCATCATCTTCGTACCACTTATGGGAACCGTCTCGGCATACTGGGTCCCCATGCAATGGAAGACAGCAGTCTTCGCCGTTGCCTATTACTACTTCGCCGGCCTCGGAATCACGGCTGGATACCACCGTCTGTGGGCACACACCAGCTACAAGGCGACTCTTCCCCTGAGAATCTTCCTTGCGGCCGGTGGTGCTGCGGCGGTTGAGGGTAGTGCTCGGTGGTGGTCGAGGGATCACCGCGCTCACCACCGTTACACCGATACGGAGAAGGACCCGTACTCCGTTCGCAAAGGGTACGCGATCTTGTCCTGATTCTAACCTTGAATATGGCTGACGTCCTCCAAGACTGTTGTATAGCCACATCGGCTGGATGGTCATGAAGCAGAACCCTCGGAGAATCGGACGGACCGATATCAGCGATCTGAACGAAGACCCCGTGGTTGTCTGGCAGCATCGCAACTACCTGAAGTGTGTTATCACCATGGCTTTGGTAGTGCCCACCCTGATCTGCGGCCTACTGTGGGGAGACTTCCTTGGTGGCTTCATCTATGCTGGCATTCTCAGAATCTTCTTCATCCAACAGGCCACTTTCTGCGTCAACAGCTTGGCGCATTGGCTCGGCGACCAGCCGTTCGATGACCGCAACTCCCCGAGAGACCATGTGATAACGGCACTTGTGACTCTGGGTGAGGGTTACCACAACTTCCATCACGAATTCCCCAGCGACTTCCGGAACGCCATCGAATGGTGGCAGTATGATCCCACAAAGTGGGCCATTTGGACCTGGAAGCAGCTCGGATTCGCCTACAATCTGAAGACCTTCCCCCAGAACGAGATCGAGAAGGGCCGCCTGCAGCAGCTGCAGAAGAGTAAGCAGAACTTGCCATCTTTCATTTTATGAATGTTATCTAACAACGCGAATAGAGCTCGACCAGAAGCGAGCAACCCTCGACTGGGGCATTCCCCTTGAGAACCTCCCCGTCATCAGCTGGGACGACTTTGTATCTGAGTCTAAGAATGGAAAGGCCTGGATTTCTGTTGCAGGTGTCATTCACGACGTAGGAAAGTTCATCGCAGATCATCCTGGTGGCAAGGCTTTGATCACAGCTGCCATTGGCAAAGATGCGACAGCTATCTTCAACGGTGGAGTCTACAAGTAAGAGACGCAGATCCCTAACCATGACAACTCAGTACTAACAAACTGTTCAGTCACTCCAACGCAGCTCACAACTTGCTGTCGACCATGAGAATCGGTGTTCTTCGTGGCGGCTGCGAGGTTGAGATCTGGAAGCGCGCCCAGGCTGAGAATAAGGACGTTGCAGCGGTCAATGACTCAACTGGTCAGCGGATTGTTCGCGCTGGCAACCAGCCTACACTTGTCACGCAGCCGGTGGCAAGCGCCGATGCCGCCTAAACCGCCAATTCGGTGTTATTTGGAAAGCAAAATCCATTTGTTGTAGTAGACGGCTGGCTTCCCGTCATACCGACGGAAGAATGCTTAGCAACACATGTTGCAACATGTGAGCAAGAAGTCGAGATATGCGCCTTTTTGGGCTATGAGGTTCGTTGGGGTGGATGAAGACTGGGGTCAGAGCCAGGTTATTCACTCCCGACACGCTTTATATGCATTTGATGGCTCTAGACACGAACCTGCTTTTTAAGGCGTTAAGGGGGGAGACACAGAACTAAAAGGCCAAAGCTTCCCCTTAACATACCGAGGTGGTCGCGAAAGGGGATGCACGTTCGGTTCTTACGTATTGACGAAGAAAGGAAGGTGGAGGGAAAACACCATTACATACAACACCAAGAATGGATGTGGCCACAAGGCCCATGTACATACAGCAATTCACATTCTTTTCACTTGTTTTATGAGCTTCCTTTGCCTTGTATATAGTGAGATGGTTCTCACTATGGAGTTGCTGCCCCTTTTTATGTATTGTGTGGGGCCACCCTGAGGAACCATCAATGACGGCTGACAAGCAGGGAGCAATATGGAGCAATATGGATGACAGAATTGTTCGGGTATTTTTCTTTCTCATTTCTTTTTCTTTTTCTGTTATATATATATATATATGCGCTCAAAGGGATACTTCATTTATTGGGAAATAAAGAATCTCAAAGCAGGAAGAAATATTACTGAATAACAATGTAAAAGAAGCTCAATCAAAGTGTTGCTGTTTTCTATCTACTGCGCGGCATCCATTACCTCGTCGCCTTGTTGTCGAGAGGACCAGGGGATACCATACATATCATGCCCACCCGCCCGTCTGAGATGTTCAATTCTGTGTTCTTAATTAATTTATGGACCTAGCTGGGTACCGTAAGGAATGTATGTAAAGGTGGGTGGGCAAAGAAGGTAACAAGCCAACGCCAAGTAAAAAGGATACGTTTAAAAGGAAAACCGACCACCCATTGCAATCTCTAATTAAATAATAATTGTCAGAATGTGGGGAAGAAATCAAGTGAAATTAAGAAGAATGAGTAAAGGCAAGTCGCCCTTCCAGCTTTGCAGTGAAACGAGTCTTGATGGAGATACAAAGGAGAAGACGGGCGACGATGGGGTATCAAGAAACAGCGAAGCAAAGCAGTGCAGACCAATCGGCCTTCGAAGATCAGATCTAGGGTCCATAAAACCTCCTCCCTCATAAATGAAATAACCTGAATTTTGAAAGCGAAAGAGAAGAGAATGAACGCAAAGCCTCCCTTCTGAAATAGTGCGGAACATGGCTTATTTGGTGGTATATGTGTAAACCGCTAGAAACAAAGAAGACCGCCAACCCCCACCGCCGCGTATTAGAACCTCTATCGACCTGTTCCCATGTGTAGGAGAACTGAGGGAAAAGGGGGTAACGCAACGCAGGCTTCTTGATGCGGAGAATAAAAAAGAATCAATCTGACTGGTCCGTCAAATGCTGCCGCCGCCCATCTATTTGTCTCGTGAGATGAAGATGCAATGTTCCCCCGTTCGTCAAAATCTCAAATCTCAAATCCCACCCCAACCGATCTTTGCTTAAATGCATTGCGTAAACATAGGGAAAATGTATCGCTGAATCAGACCGCCCATCCATCGATGCACCCACCTGCCGTCTCTCGGGTTTCAGCCACTCTGCTATCAGCCGATTGACCTGCAACTGCTTGGCAACCTAATTGCCTGTTTTGGGCCCAAAATTTGAAAATATTGAGTGCGTGTACGTGTGGTTGGTCGAACCGACTCTGACCTGTACTGTGGCAATGAGCGCCAAGGCGTGCGTGTATGTACATTGTTTGGCTTTGTGCATTGTCATATCTCACCAAGCGAGAAGTTGACAGGGTGTCTAGGCCCCTCCAGTGTTGTTTGCGGTCAAGGTAAGTGATAATCATGGCTTGTTTACTTGAAGAGACTGCGCAGGTCCATCAAACGCTGTCTAGCAGCCTCGGTCCGGTCCATGACCTTTTCTTTGTCTCGGCCATCCATACTCAGGTTGGCGAGCTTTTGCTTTTTCTCCTGTAGTTGAAGCATCTTCTCCTCAAAGCTGCTGTGCATGATGAAGCGAACTGTGCGAACAGGGCGTTTCTGACCAAGACGGTGTACGCGGTCGACGGCCTGGGCCTCGGCAGCTGGATTAAACTGGGGCTCCATCACAAACACGCTGTTGGCGGTCGTGAGATTGAGGCCCAATCCGCCAGCCATGATGCTGACTAGAATGACCTGCACAGATGGGTCATCTCGGAACGCATCCATGGCGGCATTTCGCGCGGTGCGAGTCATCTTGCCATCCAAGCGGGTATGGGTAATACCCGCATTGTCTAGTGCGATCTGGATAAGGTCAAGGTGAGAAGTCCAGCCCGAGAACACCACTGATTTGTACGGTGGCTCATTGGGATTCATTTGGCTTTGGCGTTTGGAGGCCAGCAAGTCCTCGAGAAGCGCGCGGGTTTTTGTATGAGGGCCATTATAACGCTCATCGGCAACGAGCTTGCCTGCACCCGCCTTGTTAGACTTTGCCGAACGAGACTCGTGTTCCACGTCGGCGCGGGTGCGGCGGAGCTCTATGCAGGAGGACGCATCAGTGCGAGCACATCCTGGGCAGCGTTCATTGTCATCCATGTCGCCGCCCCGACCGCCACGCAGCGTGCCGATGCAGACCGGGCAGTATACGTGGAAGCACTGGGCCATGTAGCCCAGAATATCTTCCTGACGCTCCGAGTCTAGGTCGATAATGTCGTTGGAGCCCAGTTTGCGATTGCACTTGAAGCAGTTGTCGCTGTTGCCCTCCTGCATCAAGTACAGCATCTCATAAGCCTTGGTCTCCAGTAGTACGGGATTTTCGTCTTCGTTATCACTGTCGATGTCAATTGGGGTGTCGGCAGTCATGCCCTGAAGATCGGCGAGATCTTCGTCATTGAGAAGATCTTTACCATGTGCACAAATCAACCGGAGCTGTAGAATAGAGCGCAAGATATGAATCATTGTCTTGCCTCCAACAATGCGGTCCTGTCCTATACCCTGACCAGTCAGGACCTGCACCCGCTCCTGTGCACTCTTCGCAAACCAGTCGTAGACGCGCTGCTCCTCGGGAGAGAACTGGAGCCTGATGATCTCATCAGTTCGGGGCGGAAGATTGATCTTGTCCTTCAATCGGCGGAGCGTTATCGTGTCAATCAAGACACGAAGCTTGGGAACAATCTCGGGATCGGCATTTTTGAACGGCGCGATGATGTATTGAAGGAACTTGGCCTTTTCGTCAAATGGCTTCAGTCGTAGGAAAGCAAGGAGCGAGGCGAGGTCTTCAAGCTTGTTTTGGACTGGAGTTCCAGTGACGGCCCATCTACGGTTCGCTTGCAGCCGGCACACAGACTTGAAAGCCAATGTGTTCTGCTCCCGGATCATGTGAGCCTCGTCGAGGACAATACGGAACCAGGCAATCTCCTCCAAGGGACACAAGCCTTTGTTCTTCTTCTTGACTCGCGCATTCAGTTCGCTCGAGACTGAGCCGTATGTCGTGATGACGATATCAAATTGGGATAGCTGTGCCACATCCTTCACACGATTGGGGCCGTGGTAGATGTGGTACGAAAGAGTGCCCGGCATAATGTGTTGCTTGATCTGCTCCTCCCAGTTCGTGACGGTGCTCAACGGGCAAATAAGGAGGGTTCCCTTTGCATTCTGCTGCACCAGTGTCAAGCCGACGCTCTGGGGCTTCGGTACTTCAAAGTGTCTCGAGGCATGAGAAGGCTTCTTCTCGGGCACCCTCGGCTGCACTGGGGGTTTCTTCAACCAACCAGCCGCCTCATCCAAGGTCATCACTAAAAGTGAGAGAATACTAAGGGTCTTGCCAAGGCCCATCATATCAGCAAGAATGCCACCGAGAGCGGAAGGGGGACGTTCTCGCTGTGACTGGTTCGTGACGACGTTGTAGTATATCTCGGAGCCATGCAGGTCCCTTCTGCGCTGCCAAGTAGAGTTGACCACGGGCTCTCCAGCACCCGGGATTCTATCTGACTCGCGCTGGGTCATGAAATAGAGAGCTTGTCGTTGATGCTGGAGTAGCTGTGTTGTGATGCGCGGGTCTGGATCCATTGCGGGTAGATCCTCGGATTTTTGGAGAGAATCGAAGACGCCCATCACCTCGGATCGGATATCTTCTACCGTCCGCACAATGGGAGGGTGGGGAGAATAGGAGCTGGGGGTACTCTCTCCCAGGCTTCCAAAGCGAGTTGGAGGGGGAAGCTTATTCTCCTTTGCCAGGGGATTGAATACCTTCATGCCAGCGTCGACCCGCGGCGGACTAAGGAGGTTCACTTGGCACTTGATCAAGTGTCGTCCAACGGTCGGTGCAAACCTCCTAGGTCCATACACCATCAACTCGAATTTCTGAATGAAGGAGGCGGCCTGGCCGATCTGCTCGCCCATATTCTTTCGTCTCAAGGGAATCCTGCAGTCAGTGCGAATCTGCAAGACGGAGTCAAGTAGGGGTGCAAGACAGGCCGCCGTCTTGGCGTCAACAGTGCCGAAGACCTGGCGCGTGCAGTCATAGACGAAGATTTTGCTCGTAGGATCATCTACCCGTCTCCGAAGCACGACCTTGACCTGCGGCCAGTAGCCATCACCTCCAATAGAGATCATGCCAGGCTTGGGAGCAGGTACTTTGTGGCAATTGATGCTAGCCCCTTCTATCATGCCGTAGCAGACTTCCTCGTCTTTGGCGGGGTCCTTGGGTCTCTGGAGCAGGACGACGGAATTGGTATCCGCATCGCCATCAGGCTCGGTCAGATCGACTGTCTCCATGGGCTTCACGGCTGTGGGAGACTGGCCATTGGTTTGCTGCTGCTGCTGCCTGATATGTTCGCCCAGAATACCACCACTGCTAGACATGCGAAAAGCACCATTTGCGAGCGGGTCGGTTTCTGACTGGGTCTTTCTGCGCTTCGGCTCGGGCACAGCGATCCGCTCCTGGACATTATTCAGATGCTCGATGCGCTGGGCAAGTCCGTTTCCGTTTTGGAAAATGGCCATGGTTGGGGGGTTATGGGACTGGTTGTTGTTCGGGTTTGGACTGCTGTTGAAGGGAAGGCCGGAGAAGTCGACAGCTAGGGCATCGCCTGGACTAGAGAATTGAAAAGTCATCCGGTTCTGCTGTTGCAGGTGGGGGGTGCTCATTGAGCGGCTGGGGGCACCGGCGACGGGAGATTTTGGCGCTGAGGATGCCGACGAGACGGTCCTCGGGTTAAGGAGCGCAGCCGGGTCCCACGACATGGCGCTGGGCTGAAGTGAAGGAGTTGAGTTCACTTGTGGTTGGCCTGGAGGTAGGTAACCAAAGAATTAGCACGAAGCATCGCACGGGTTGGGGTAGGTAGATAGGTAGGTCGGCAGGTATTGGGTTGCGAATGCAGGCAGGCATGCGCACGCACGCAAGCAGGGTTTCGGGAAGAAGTCAAGAGTCTGCCTGTCCTGATTCATTCACAGCCAAGAAAGACAAGAGGACAGACCAGAAAGAGGCATCCGTACATCTCACGTAGGCAAGGCAAGGTAGGTGAGAAGGGGATCGCTCACCGTTTGTTTGGCTGCCGGGAGGCATTCCAATGGGGACACTTTTTTCTCCGAAAAACCTGCTGGCAACAACGTGCGTCTGAGACGACCACTACTACCCACGAAGATGATGCAGCAGAGCCCGTCATAACACGAGGAGGCTTGTTGGCTTGGACGATGAGGCTGGCCGAGGTGGGGTGGGCATCAGGGCCTGGACGGGATCGTCGCAATGGCGCAGGTTACGGCGCGTTTTGGAGGGGTAAATTAAGCAGGGAGCGCAGGAGTTTAGTAGCAACTTTCTGAGGAACGAAGGCTTGGGCTTGCTTGCGCAAAAACAACCAACACGAGGAAACGCCCAAGAAAAAAACAGGCTTTTTTTTTCTTCTAGCCTGGCCGAGATGATGATGCGTTTGCCATATACCTTGCCCATAGGGATTTGGCTGAAGCAGGAGGATAAGGAAGTAGGAGGAGAAAGGAAAGTTGACGGGCAGGCAGGCTGCTGATAGATACCGACCGTCACTCTGAAGAAGCGAAGCTTTATCGCAACTCCCAGGGCTGGGATGCGATAGGCGCGCGTGACCGGGCGATTCTGCACAGCTTCAATGCACGTGCCACAGAAGAGACCGTGCAAGGCGCACTAAACTTTGAAGGTGCATAGCGCACTCTTCAGGGAAGACGCAATCCCTGTCAAACCCCACGGGAATTCGGGAGTTGAGCTGAACCACTGAAGAACTGCCTGAGGCTGCATTGAAGTTTCCATGGTCACAAGACATGCATTTTTGAGGCAATGTGTCAGCCCAGAGGGTTCCAGGTTACCAGTCCACGTTCATCTTATGTTATATACAATATATCTCTCTTTCTCTTTTCTTTATTCTTCTTCCGTATGTTTTTAATTAGGCCTGCGAATTCCCGACACAGTCCTCATGGCCTACCAACAGTTATCAATAACCCATCGCAGAGCTGCCAAAGAACTTGAAATAGAAAAAAGAAAAAAACATCACGACTACGACTACCTAACTCACTACGTCATAGGCTCAAATAAAAGTGGTACTTATGGAGGGGAAGAAACCGTGAAATAGGCTATGTTTTCATCCGACTAACAAAGAAAGGTATCATGCGAGCAAGTCAGGTGCACATAAGAAATCCAACAACTCCAGTTTCACTATCGACCCAGTAACAGACCAGGATATTGGACGATTCCTAGCAAACCCCTCCTTTTATCAGAGCCACGAGAGGGGGGCCAAGGCCAGTATATGCCCTATCATTATCAGACCGAGAGCGGCAATGTGGCCAACGAAACATTCTTCCGAGACGAAGCAACCGGAACTCCCTCTTCAGGGCTGATCATCGCGCTGGTGCTGTTCATCAGTCTTTTCCAGCCGTAAAGGCAACTGGATATCGGCTCCGGAGACCAAGTGGACTCGGTGATCGCGACCCCGGCTTCTAGTCCTCTGTCGACGGCGCCGGCGGCCCGGAGCACTCGCCGATTTGGGCGAGCGGGAGCGTGATGGACCTTGGCTTCTTTGCCGGCGGCAACCGATTTTGAGGAGCCGGAGCAGTCGGCGATGGTTTCTCGCTGGCGAATATGAGCCATCTCTGACACCGCGAGACGCGTTGTGGGAGGAGCAGAAACTAGAGACGGTGATCACAGAAGCCGACCGGTTTCGACAGCGGCCCCTGAACGTCGCTGACTCCCCCGACCGCGTTTGCTTCTTGTTGGTGGTGATGTTGGCGGCCATATCATCTCTCCGACGTCTCTTTCGCCCTCTTTGCACATCTGTCTCGGGCGACTCGCAACCATCCGGATGCTTTAAACTCTCAGCTCCAATAGTGATGATCTCGGATTCGGGGCACATTATGTTTCTCTTCACTCGCTCGCTGGAATGTGAAGTCTCAAGCACCGAGGGAGTTAGATATCTGGCTCCCACCCTTTCATGCATATGGACAGGATGGGCAACGTGGTTGCTTGTCTGGGTAGTAAGAAGGCCCGAAGTTGGACTGGATGATTCTTTCTGCCGGGGAAAAGGAGGTATCAAACAGCTTTCATGCAGGAGCCTGCAGCCTGATATGGATATAACATGTAGCGGGCGTAGGACAAGGCAGGCAGCCGCATAGACTTGCACAGCATCTTAACCAGGGCGAGGAGGCGCATATTTGGGCAGCCTATCTCTCACAAACCTACCCGAGCCAGGGCGAGGGGACACGGCGGGTGCCTTAACAAGCACCAGACCTGGAGCCGGGATCTGATAGAGCTGGTTATGACGCCAACTCTCGTGGCCCTAACACCCTCGCAGCTCCGAAAAAAGGTTCGGCAGGGGCCCTCTCACTCTGACTATTGAACGCCAGGGCAATTTATAGTTTCAAAGATGCCCGGCTTTGATTATGGCTAACGGAATCTTGTTTCCACAAACGGTTGGCAGTCAGACACGAGTGTTCAAACCCATTTTGACCCTTCTCTTCTTCTTCTCTTCATTGTTATTTCCTTATGCCCAACCAATTATCAAAGAAAGTTTCCGAGAAGAGATGTATCTAGATTTTAGTGCTAGGCTTTCGAACCTGGCGACACTCCTGGCTACAGCGTAACACCACAATAAATCCGTTCAGGTAGTTAATACAGCTCAATGGGAAAAGGGGACTAGTCGACAGAGACCCCCTTATTGAGAGGTTACCACCTCCTTGACCATTTTGGCCACATCAGCCCTCGACACATCCTTTCCATCCAAGGGCCCTCCAGGCGCAAATAGCTTATTCATCAAGTCCTTGACACTACTATTCTTGCCTTCGAGCTCTTTTTGGGCAGCCGTCACAATCCCCCGCAGCTTCTCTTCGCCGATGGTCTCGAAGCCACTGCCGGCAATGTATTCTTCAAAGATGCGGACCTGCGCCTCTTCCTTCTCGACCAGATCTTCTCGCCCTGCTTCACGGAACTCGTCGGCCGAGTCCTGAGACGCTTTTGAAAGTTTGCGAAGGAGGGCGACGAGCTGCACGTCTGTCTCAACCGGCTTGGATGTCTTGCTGGCGTTGAGGGTGGCAGTAAGCACCGCACGCACGACCGCTAGGCGTGTCGCGTCCTTGTTTCTCATCGACGTTTTGAGGTCCCCCTTTACTTTTGCGAGAAGAGGCGACGGGGGCCGCGCATCGGATGAGTAGCTTGAGCGAGATGGCGGCATGCGTATCAGACATACAGGGCTAGACCAATTCGTTGTTGTCTGCCGCAGACTTGGCCGGCCGAGGTTCCTCAGGATGGCAGTCGGGATTCTGCTTGCCATTGTAGCCTTTAGGGGTGGTCGAGAGCTTGGGGGAACGAATTGGCCTTTGTGAATGTACCTGTGGCGTGAGGAGTCCTGTCTCGCTGGGGGTTTGGGTGTTGTTGTCGAGAACTTTTTTTCTGTTCCGCAGGTTCAAGCCTGGATCCAGCCCCCAAAATTGGAGATCGACGCGTCTGAACCACCGGGACGAGCCGCGCCAAAACGCATCCCGGGCCTGTTTTCCCAGGACCAATTGGCACTCCAAGCGCTGTGAGATACCCTGTCGGCAGGTGGAGTCCGCAAGACGTCACGAATATTCGGTGTCTGGACAGGAGGGAAGGCTGCTTGCCTGAGTACCGAGATACCTACCTCTAAGCATCCATAGATAAATGAAAGTCGATTCAGGGCACGAGAGCATGTTGGGTTTAAGTGTAAAAAAACCAATGCAATCTCTCAAGGTATGTCGGGTAAATCTCTTGATCTGCGTTTACCGCGTCAATCTCACAGCCATCGCGAGTCACCTGACGACAAACCAGATCCACCGCCAGGGGGGACGGGGACACTCCCGGTGCTCCCCGCGGCTTGTCATAGGCCCCCTGGGAGAGATAAGGTAGCCATAGTGTAATCACAGCTCAGCTTGAGTAGATGACAGTTGGGTGAGGGCCTCGAGGCCAAGGTGTGTTTAAGATCAAAAGATTCGGCTGGAAACAGAATCAGCAATGCACTCCTTCTATCCAGTCAGCTGCGGAAACCGGAGATCTCGAGAAACCTTGACCCAGGGGTGTTGTGTTTGTGCTGGGGATGTGATAGTGTGACGAAAATGCATCCAAATTCCTCCATGCAATCACCGAACTTTTGTCCCAAGCGTTCGGAACCGAGATGGATGCCAGAGATTTGGCTGGATGACGAGAGCTAGCGTGCCTTCCCTTCCCCCCCTCCCAGGTCAACGGGGCAGGAGTTTCTTCTCTGGCTGAAGCTCTCAACATTCAACAACCTAGCTTCAGACCATTCCTTCCTGACTTGCAACTGCCCAGACTGCGCGCTGGGCACTTGACCCGCTAAGACAAAACAGCACCTGTAAGGAAGGCTGTAAGGAAGGTGCATTGGGTCGAGGTCTCCCAACTCTCTGAACAGTCCCGCCATGCCAAGCCCTGCACCACATCACATTCTCGAAAGTCTTTTTTCCCCTTTTTGATCATGACTTATCAGTCAGTCAGGTCTGGTTGCGGGCAAAAAAGTGCCGTTACTCGACAGCCCAGATACTCGATACTTAATGCTCAACGATGGGAGTGAGGACGAGGTTTTGGGGCTGCAACAACAACGGGGGAACCACCCCCACCCCCCCCCCCCCCCGAAATCGGGTGCTGAGAAGAGTATCACGGCCCACGAGCACATACAGAGCAACAAGGCAAGCACCATACCGGAAAACAAGTTTTGGGTTGTCATCATTTTCATTAGGGTTGGTTCAGTCGATACCAAAGAATGAAAAAAAAAAACCTCGTCATGCAGCCGCCAACGACAATCTGAGAACCTGCGTTCGCAATCCTCAATGCCGGGCCCTCTTCCTCGAGTCTCCAGACCGTCCGCTCTTGTTCCCATGGTGGTAGCTCTTGTGGCTGTCGCTCTGCCGGTGTTGCCTGCTGCCGCCCGGCTTTCGGCCAATGCAAACATACCTAAAGTTCAGACTGGTCAGCTGTTTGCTTTCGGAAGAACCTACGCTGAGCCACATATACGTGTACAGTAGGGGCATGCGGAAGGGGCCTGCTCACACTGGGAAGTATGCCTGTGATGAGACGGCCCATGTCAGCAGACGACCTATAACAAGCAAACAGAGAAACACTGCATGATGGGAGAGCTCTTGAGCACCAATGCCCGATGCCCGACACCCGACCAATTGCCCAATGAACAAGAGACGCTCTTTTACCTTAAAAGCCGGATTGTCAGCCTCGCTGCGGGCCTGCGCCACAAGAAGCTGGACGTCGGTGATTGTCATGCTGGATTCACGGTTTAGACCTATGCCAATATCGTCCTTCATCAACTTTCCAGGGCTCCGACTTACCCGAGGCCCTGTGTGAAAGGGTATACGGCGAGCGAAGATAGTAGCCGATGGGCATTAACCCGATTCGCCGCTCCGAGGGCGTTGTCTCTGGGAACTGCTGAGGCTTTAGACACAAAGAGTTCTCTCACCAGTCTTGGCTTTTCAGTTTCGCACCGTTCGACCATCCGCTCAAGGGCAGAGTTACCAACCGCGACTCGACCTCAACAAATCCCGCCTGCGTCATCCAGTTCTGCAAGCGTAACGGCGCCCTGGGATCCTTGTAGGGCTGCATACTCTGCATATAGCTCTGGGACCACACTTGCAACGCATGGTCTCGGCACGCGGGTTAGCGCGCTGAAGGGCCACATCTCCATCGGCTGGCCAAACTTACTGGCTGTCAATGTTCCGTTATCCGACTGGACATTGAAGTATATCTCCACCATTTGACACCATCCTCCCGGTCGGAGTACTCGCAGGATATCGCCCATATAGTTCAACCACCGATTCGCATGGATCCCACCCGCCATCATCCTGCTGTGCACCAGATCAAAATAGTTTGATGGAAAGGTGGAACTGGCCGCCTGTTAGCCTCGCCAAGTCGTTGGTATTCAGGAGCCGGGCTGCCTTACGGACTGTTGAGATCGTCTATTTGGAGATCCAGGTTGGCCGGAAGGTCGTCCGCCATTGGATATGGATATACGTCGATTCCGATGACCTGGAATGCTACGTCAGGACCTTAGTTGGACAAAAGCAAAAGCCTTGCTGGGCGCTGAGGATCTCGCTGGCTTGGAGTCCATTTTGCCGCCCCTGGGCGAATGCTTCTCGCCCCTCACGTTGGCTATCCGTCTTCTCTGTAGGAACTGGATCTGGCATCCTTACAGTTCCAGACGCCCCATTCTGACTTGCTACGCCTTCCCACGTTTGGCAGTCTGGGGAGATGAGCCATTCCAAAGGCTTAGGAGCCTGCTGGTCGGCATGACATTATGCCTGCCTGGAAAGGTGAAAGGGCGGAGCGACAAAATAACACATCAGGAGACAGTTCACCAACCTCGCATTCCGGGTACTGTTCTGCAACTTCCACGGCCCACGAGCCAGACCCGGAGCCACACTCCAAGATTCTCCGAGGACGTGGAATTGGAGGGAAAAGCAGTCTGTTTTCGAACATCATGTTGAAGATATGATGCACATACTGGAGGCGCTCAACTTCGTCCTGGTCCGGTTCAAGAATAATCGGGTCAAGGGCTGCCAGACAAACAACTAGATCAAGAGCTTCTTACATCGTCAACCGGGGCGAAGTAGATGCCGTTTTCGAGAGCATAGCGTTGGTATTCTCTGTTGTGGTGTACGACAACCTCGCGGTATGTGTTGTCGACGGGAATTGTTTGGGAGTCGCTATATTCGGCTTAGCACTCTCTGCTTGGGCACGCCACTGCTCGGGGCCTGACGGATTCAATACCCTTCGTCCATGGGGCACAACAAGTATATTGTCAAAATCGTCCAGAAATATGGTACAGGAAATGTCTAGCGCAAGACAGTGCAAGAAGCGAAGAGAGGGCAAGAGCTGGTTGCCAAAAAAAAAAAAACCAAGAATCAAGGGTGCTGAGAAGAATGAGGTTGGGGACTCGGAGCCAAACATCACGATGGTGTTCATAGGCGTTATGCAGGCTTCAGGGCGTGGGCGGAATGCCTTCTTGACCCCTTGCTCGCTCGGGATGGACTTCAGGGACAGTGCCGGACCATGTGCCTTTCTCTATGCGACTTCCAGGTCTGACGTACCGTTAAAATGAAAAAAGCATGGTCTGTGGATAGCCAGATAATCCAGATTGGCCCCGCTGGAGCCTTTTGCACGCCACGATGTTGTTGTCGATCATAGTCAGCTCGTTGGCGCATTGTCCTCCCCGTATGGGGCAGCACCTGCTGGCCCATGCCTCTTCTTTACTTGGCCAATTTCCAGAAGGAGCGGGTGGGAAAGCCCATTACGATTTACCAGTACCCGCTGTGCAGACCTTCGACTTTGAGGACATAGGTACGGGATACTACACCGCTTGGGCCCCAGGGCGGGCTGACCTTGACTACGTGGACGACCCACGCAGCTTGGAGCGTCGATTTGGACAAGCAATCAGCAAGAGTATGTGTGTGTGTGCGTGTGTGTGTGGCTGTAGCTCCTCATGCCCAGCAGCCATCCACGCACACACTGGGGGGCTCTATGCTAATCGGGACAGACCTTCCCCAATTATTACCTGCCCTTGGTGGTCCATACAGGCCACCGCTAGCTCCGGTTGAAAAGGCCTGGTATTATTCTGATTGGAGAGGCGGGGGCTTTTCGAGTGGCTGCTCAACGTGTCTCTTCGTCAACTCATACATGGGAGGCTAGGATACTCTTAGCCTGATGCAGCTTGCCCACGACTGGATGTACACCAGGATGGATGTGAGGTAGGTATCCTGGATTGGATGTTCTGCAGGCCTTCCTTTCTCGTCAGTGGGCGATCTAACCGGTCTCCGGCTCTCTTACTCGACGCAACCGAAGCGCGAATGCCGGCGGGTAGGCTTATTGTACCGCCAGTCTTATAATAATATAATGCCGACTCCCGTCAAGGGAACTCGCATACAGACCTATCATCCGGGGCCTTTTGGATCTAACGAGCAAGACAAAACCGGGTCGGAGGACGATGCAAACTTCCCAGAAACTTGGCACCCGCGGCCATTTTGAAACGAATACATGGCTGTAACACGTCCTGCCAACGAGAAGATGTGTTTTCTAGCTCTTGTCTGTAGTACAAAGCTCTGACATCAAGCAAGGCCAACCCTGTGCTGAGGGCTGCGGCACCCAACACCATTAGCAAAAGGCGAGGGGAGCCGAGGGGGAATCCCAAGGACATGGACCTGGGATCGCACGGAGGGTTAAAGCCCCGCCACGGCCCCGCCAGGAGGTGCCGCCCTCGAACATGCTTAGGTGGGATTAGGACGGGTGATCGAAGGATCTGGAAATTATGAAAAATTTCGGCGACCACCTTTACCTAGTGTTCGGGAACCTACCTGACCCAGCCCTTGTTAGTCCCTGTCACACCGTTGGCATGCCCTTGCCATCCTGCCCATGTTCCTACTCTGTGTTCCAGCTGGCCTGTCGAATGGTGGCTGGGCTGACGACGGAACAAGGAGCTATTTTGGAACGCAGCAAGCTCATCGCTGGCAAGGACGAGAAACACGACCTCACAAAAGCACACAAACGTGCCAAGCTGACTGGCACTGCCCGCCAGAGAAGCAAACCGGCCCGGAATGCAGGAAAGGGGTTAAGATGGGACGCCGCAACCCCTCTCTCGGAGCGAAGAAAAGTGACTGAGGCGTGAATGGCGCTTGTCTCCGTGCGGGCTCCCACCCTGTCGGTAAGTCGCTACCCAAATGTGCGTCATGGCCGAATGAAGGAGAACGAATGGATCTCTCTGGGCACACTAGCCCCCTACCCGTACCACATCTGGGCCCGATGATGTGCAACTTTTGCGTGACAGCTACCATATTACCCTCACTCCCTTGAGAGTATGGCTCGGCCAATATTCAGGCAGCTGAAGGTGTCCTCAGCGTGTGCCATTACAACGTTGCTCCGACCATTTACCCATCGATAATTGGATATATGTGTATTGGAACAGAATAACAAAGAACGACAAGACACACCCTTGGTTTGCTCGCAACTTTGACTGAACAAACGCCATATTCATGCTCGAATGGGAAGGCTAGGAACGACTGCAAGTCAGGGTTAGACCGCTTGCGCACCACTTTTTTCTGAGTCCAAGTCTCGACTTGTCCCAACAGGCCGTCCAGGATAGCGGGCATTTGGACGCCACAGCCCATTGATATCCTGAGCGCTGGGGACTACTCGACCCGAACGTGCGGCAACCTCGGGAACTTCGTTTCCCCTTTGGCAGCGTTTCCGAGATTACCTTACCTGCGCCCAAGTCTCAAGACCAACCACACAACCCCAGACGGATGGCGATATGTAGTGTCGAAGCCAAATGAAACGAAGCTTGCCGGCATAGAGGTATATTAGCCATTTTATTTCGACGTGAAGACTTGGAAGACTTGTTGTCTCCACGTAAAGCGATATCATTGCTGCAGGAGTGATGCCTGCACCAGACCCAAGAGAGGGCAAGGCCCCCCCCTCCTTGATCAACTTCCTTCAAGCCCCCAGCCCCTTATTTCCGACCAAACCGCTTCTGGGTCGCGGTAGAACGGCGGGGCAGCAGGGAAGGACCCGCTGACAAGGGTCTGTTTTGCGTGCTCGGCGGGATTGCTGACCAGGGCGCCCCAACGCGTCGGGACAGAAGGTACTTTGTACATACCTCAAGACGGCGGTTACTACGGACGTACTGTCCTGTTTGTATGTACTGCACTGGACGGTACTCTTCCGCCTCACTCACTTGGAGATTACTTGCTCGGGCGCAAACAACTCGAGCTGCTCTACGAGAAGGCCAGATGGCTGGCTTACTTTCCAAAACCAGCAGTGTTCAGCCGCCAAAACCCACCCGTTATCAGACAGCCTCCATCGCCAAGTTGCCCATTTCCTCGGTAATTCGATTACACACGGGCTCTCCTGATCATCCCACTGTCCTGCTTTTATTAGTGTCTGTTTCTGGCTGCGATGTTGCTAATTACTAATGTTTGATGTTTTGCTGCGCCTCCCCTCTTTCAACTTGAACCACGACCACCTAACCTTCCCCCCCCCCCCCGGAACTGAGCTGAGCTGATGATCTTAACTGGGTTGGGCAACGGCAGAAAAGACATGCTGCTTGACGCTCGACGCTCGTCGGCCGCCGAAGCCTGTCCAACCGACAGGCATTTACCTGCCTCCTGGCTCCAACACAACCCAACACGACGGGTTTGTGCAACATGACACATCACCGACCTAGCCTTTTTTTTACAACCTCGCCGGTCTTGGCGGTATTGTTTCTCGGTCCCATGCCAGAAAAAAATGTCTCAGGGATGCGAGAGCCGCAGGTCCAGTGCGTCGGTCCCAACTCAACCCCCCCCCCGGCTGCCCAATCCTGGTTATCAATGCTAAAAATGGGCATATTTCGAAAGAAGAAAAGAAGCAACGATGGAGAATCCCATTGCTAAGTGGCAGGGGGGCCGCTAAACTAATTTAGTGGAAATGGATGAGCATTTCATGCATCTCGTTAGACCATGTTATGGTTATGTGGAGGGCAGGAACTGCACGAATTACCTACCAAACTAAGCAAACCTCGTAGAACAAGTCGGCTTCCCCTAAACAGCAGTAGCAGCAACACGACACACACTCACACGCACATACCACACATAGACAACCATGCGGGTTTGCAACCAGCCGAGAATTATCAACTCGACTCTGCAGTAGACTAGTTGGGAGGTGCAGCTGCGGCGGGATAGTCCGCATCTGATGCGTTGTTGGTAAGTCAAATGATGGTAAGATATGCAACCGGGAACCCTGGTAACGAACTCTTTCAATTCCCCATCTCCTCTCCCCCTTCTCCCTTCTCCCTTCCCCTTCCCCCCCTTTCCTTTTCTCTCTAGCTGATTACACATGAGTGACTCACTCACTGGCTCTTTGACTCGATGATTAAATCTGACCTGTCTCGGAGCTTGATTTATGCGGCATATGCACGTGTGTCCCTTGCAGTGGGTTGGACAATACAAATGTATAATGTATAATGCTCCATGTGTTGTGTGAAACCAGCTACGTATGAGGTTTTTTTTCTCCACCTCGGGGGGGCCTATCGTAACCTCGCATCGTGAGCCTATCAGATCATCATCTATGTCATTCCTCGGTCTATGCTTTCTTTTTTTTTCCCCGGCCTCTGCTTTGCCTGCCTGTTCGGCCTGCCTGCTTACATGCTTTGCCTGCCCCGACGTATCCGTCAAGGAACCTGGAATCCCACCCAAATCCCGCCCGTTTGGTAAATCCCCCCCCCCCCCCCCCCCTTTTTTTTTTTTTTTCCTTTTCCTTTCGTTTGGGGGGTCGATAGTTGAAACCTCACTCCCGATTCCCAACCACTCTCAGACTCTCAACGGCGAAGGGAAAAAAAAGAAAAAAAGAACCCAACCCTGGCAATCTATACTACTCTAGTTGGTAGGGATCAGAGCAAAACGGGAATGTAACACTATTGTAGTATACACACTACTCTAGAGTGGAATAGCGTGATTCCATCCAATATCCTAGCTCGCGGGACAACTGCCATCATCAGACTCCTCCTCGCCACACCTACGGCGAGGAAGAGAAAATAAGAGATATATTTTCTGTCACATTTGATACTCCGGAGTATGTTCCACAGGCCCAAGGCAAGGAAAGGATCCCGGCAAAATAGGAAGGGGTTTCGAAAAGTCGTGCCACAAGTTGGTACCTAATTATGTTTTGTAATTCACATCCCTGGGTCCCGGTTCATGTGTGCACTTTCCGCCATCATCGCCGTCGTGGTCATCTCAACAAGCCAAAACAGGTAACCAGACAGATGTGAAATACGTACTCGAAGAAGAAGAAAAAAGCAAACCCGGGCCTTCCTTGTCATGGTTTCGCTTTGCTATCCCCAACCAAACCATACGTAGAGTACAGTAGGTACGAAAGTACCAACCTATGTGCATCTGCTCAACTGACACCGAACATACTCTTCTTCTTTAAAAAATAGACAAGAAAAAGTAAACGACCCTTTTTCCTGTTTCTTTCCAGTATCTCCCGACTCTACGGGTAAGGACGACGTAGAAAGCCACCGCACCGCCAAT
The DNA here is from genome assembly GCA_027569635.1 of Lasiosphaeriaceae sp. G1095. Lineage (NCBI taxonomy): Eukaryota > Fungi > Ascomycota > Sordariomycetes > Sordariales > Lasiosphaeriaceae > Lasiosphaeriaceae sp. G1095. Next base: position 46,264 of record JAPDFK010000049.1, read on the forward strand.
TTTATACCTCTTCATGTGAATTGACAATGTACTGGTACCGCTGTAAAAGGACACTTTTCCCCCTTCCCTTTCCTTCCTAACGCTTGACTGTAAGAGGACATAAAAAAACATCGCATCTCCAAGTTTATATTTACACCCATCAGCCAGAGACAATGACATGAACCATGAAGAAATTCTGCCCGCCAGCCAAAAGTAATGTCCATGGGAAGAAAGTTAAACAAATAAAACCACCCTTCCTTTTGTTTCTTCTTATTCTAAGCCCTGTATGTATGTCTAGCACCATGTAAAAACAGGGTTTTTAGTCTTGACCGCCTCTAATCTCTCGACAATGACCTTCCGTTGATTCCCTTCCATACCCTCGGCCGCCGCGTAGCCCAAATCGCCCTCCAGTTCGTCAACATCATCATCATCGCGACCGCCGCCAAAATAGTTATCGTGGCTTGCTCTCTGGTTGCCACTAGAGAAAAGATGTGAGGCGATGCTATTGCTGTTTCGTCTCCCTGCCGCTGTGGCGAATGAGAACCTGCGCTGATGCTCGCGTTGGCGCTCCGGGGAGTACAAGTTCAGCGAGCGCGGCGGCGCGCCGTGACTTACAGAAGTGCGGCCTAGTTGCGGGCGCTGCTGCTGCTGCCGTCCGTCATCGATATTGTTCATAACAGGGAGGGAGGCGCTGACGGGTATGTTGCCGTTGAGGAGCCCATCGCCGCCGCCATTTTCGGGCGAAGCGTCATCCGCTACCGGGGCGGGTGAGGCCATCTCGAAGCGGCCTGGGTGCGGCAAGTCAGCCGGGGTGGCGATGCTGAGAAGATCGGCGGTTTCCGTAGGCGGCTGCGGGGCGCTTGAGGCGGCAGCGCCAATGTCCATTTCTTCTTCTTCGATGCCGGTGGCGAAGAAGATATTGTCCGACTCTGTACGGCGACGCATCTCGGAGCTTGTGAGCCTCATAGGCACCGCAATAGGCACGTCAACGAGGTCGTCCCAGACGCAGACCTTGGCGCGGCGCGTCAGCTCCAACGGGCCGTGGTCGGCAGTCTTGAGTGTCTCGACCACATTCCACGCCTGGCCCTTCATGACGGCTATCTGCCGCGCGAACATGCGCTCCTGGAAGTCTGGGTCGATCTGAAACACGCGGCGGAGCGCAAGCTGTGTCTGGCTCCACCATGCCGTTGAGGTCAATAAGGGGAGGAAGTGGTCGCGGGTTTTCTGTGAAAAAGGCCGCCCAATAAGGTCAACCGGAAGGAACAGCCATCCAAAGGGGAAACTACATACAGAGTTAGCACGCAAAGCCTCAGAGCCATTGAGAACATCATGTTATCTCACCTTCTCCACGCGTCAGGATGTTTCCAGGGCCAAGACAGGGAATTGTCGATGGCCCCTATTGTGATCTTGGGGTCCGGAAACCCGTTGGTGTTGCTGCTGCTCCCTCCCACCGGCGTCGACGCATCCATAGGTTTCTGCGTCCTGTAAGGGTATGAGGCGCGAGTCCTGCCTGGCTCCAGCTGCGACAAGTCGACCGGTCTCGGCCCCAGCTCGGCGGCAGCGGGATCTTCCTCATTCATGTTCAGATGCACTGGTTCAGAGACGATCGAAACTTGTTCCGTCTCCCAGTCCACCTTGATCATCCAATTATCTAATCCTCTATCCGTATTGCGCATGATGTAATCCAAAATGACCAACTTCTCCAGCTCTTCCCTGAACGACTGCTTCAACGATGGTGTCCAGGCAAAGTTGCCCGGTCCTGGCGTAGCCGATTGCGGGCTATCTTGGCCGCCGTCGCTCTCTTCGTCTGCTGGGGCGGCAGCCGAGGGGCGGCAGCTATCGGCCCACCTCTTTTTACGTTTCCTATGGGGGTCGTTTGTCCGGAAACCCGACAGATACTGGTCGGGCCACGGGTGATCTCTAAGGAAAATGTTGGCGTCCTTGAAGCCCTTGAGAAAGACTTGAAAGCTCCCCGGTTTCGCGGGCAGGGGTTTCTTGTTTCTCGAGAAGTTGTAGCGGTCCCAGAACGGATAATGAAACGATTTGGAGGAGAGATTAACGACGTCGGTGTATGGAACCATGTGCGTACGGAGTTGTGCGTCGAGGACATATGCGGCGGCTTCGCTAACGTAGGAGAGATTGGGGATGAGGCTGTAACAGGTGCTCTTTGATTAGCCCTACCACCAACACCACGATGCCTAGAACACAGAACGACAGGATCAAGGGGGGGATGACAGCAACGCACCAAGCTCTACCGAAACAGCAAGGGAACAAGTTTCGGTGAATCCATTTGTTCCATTTCGGGTTGCCAGCGGCGTAGGGCTCCTCGTCCTTGGGCTTGAAGACGCCGACCACCTTCCCTTCGGTGTTGCGGGCAAAGTAGCTGCCGGAGCTGCCCTGAGCAATCATCCGCGGATGGACGCCCTGCTGGATGGCCGTCCTGACACTCCCCACGATGACTTCGAATTCGGCCTTGGTCATGTAGCCCGGTTCGGGACGGGCGAGCATCTCGGCTGTGACGGGGCGCACGCCTTCGGGGGCCTGGAAGACGGAGTGGTGGATCTCGAGACGCTCGTCCTCATCGCCCGTCTTCTTGGCGCGGCCGCGCTTGAACTTGCTGGCGATCTCGTCGGCCCAACGCTCGAGGCGGGCATTGATGGCCTTGAGGTCGACGCCCGAGTTGCTCCGGACGCGGCGACCACGATGCCTGCCAGGGCGCGAGGCTCCGCGGTTGCCTGACAGTTTGGGGCTCGTCATGCCCGAGTGTGGCCGGGGCTGTGTGATGGCGGCATAGCGTGGCGCTGAGGCGGGCTGCAGCGATGCTGAGCTGTAGGCTAAGGGGTCATCGTCGGAGTCGTCGCTGAGGTTTTCGGCTTGCGCAAGGCGTTCGTAGCCCGTCGTGGCGGGCCGGATGCGCGGCATGGCGACGCGTTTGGGGGGGGGGGCTGTCCGTAAGGAATGGCAAGAGGAACAAAAGGAAGAGAATCAAATTTCAAGATCGGATGAGCGCAGGGCTGTTCATGCCATAGTGTGGTGTGTCCAAGCTCGAGAGAGGGCGGTAAGTTGTAACACGTCGATGTCGCTGTCGTTGATGGTGTCGGGAATTGATGGGATGGTGAAAGGGGCTCGATCGAATAACGCGGAGACGACTTTGAAGAAGGGAGCGAATGCGAAGAGAAGAGATATGGTAACTGGATAATAATTATACAGCAATTAAAAAAGCGTCCCCTGACTAGCCCGAGCAAAGAGCAAAGAGAGCCGGGCTCAATGGGAATGTTTGGTAATTAAGCTGCACTGCACGCGACCTTGACGTCGACAACCCAAGTCTTGGTCTAGAGTATAGACTAAAATGCAATGTAGTCAAAGCTACGGACGTGCCACGCCCCCCCCCCCCCAGCAGGCAAGCAGGCTTTCATCATCAACCTCAAACAGGCAGGCAGGCAGGCAATGCCAGGCACTGGACCACTGGACTGGTCACTGGTGGAACCACATCCACTGACGGTGGTGGGTGGTGTGAGACGAGAAAGCCTCCCAGCGTGCGGGGTGCGTCTAGCCGAAATGTTCCGATTCGCTGTTGAGCTGTGGGTTGCACTGTACTATGGTGGAGCAGAGACACTGTGCGAGGGTTGCAATCGAGTTTGAATCCAACATACAATCTACACAATCCTACGAGGTTATCAATGGCCTTGTCTCTTGAAATCCAAAGACGAAGAGATTCCCGATGTGATACTTTCTTACTACCTCGAGACTGGATTTCAAGCCATTTATTTACCTGTGCCGTATCAGCCAACGGTGAGAACCCCTCAATGGCAAGTCGCTCCCTCAAGACCCCCAACATATGATGATATCTAGGATAAGTTCAAACCGCAAACAATGCAATGTGCTTGTAACCCCCGATCCTTATTCTCCAACCACGTTTATTCTAATTCCTTTTATTTTTCACTTCACTTTGTGCTGGCAAACAACCATCGGGCAAAGACGGAACGAATGACTTAAAAAAGATCCCGACCTCTTCCGTGGGACCGCCGTTGCGGCCAAGGAGGCGTCTCGTCTCTCAATCAACTTTGTGCCTCAGCCTCGCCGTCCTTCTCCGACTTACGACTTACCCTGTTGGGCCCTAGAGCCAACATGATATTCTCGATCGTTGCCGTTTATATATTTCCCTTCGTGTCTCACATTTCGTATCCTGTGTCTGTTTTCTTTTACGCATTATCATCCAGCTTTTCGACCAACTTTCACTTCCTTTTCCCTTGCCAGCTTGACGCTTACTATTTACTCTTACCCTCTTAATCTGCTTGCTCTTGACTATAATTCCCCCCAAACTCTTTTCCCCCTCAGAATTCCCTTATCTATTGCCTCTTACAAAAAGCCATCCAACATGTCTGATGAGGGCCGAGGCGCGGACGACTACTACTGCATGCAAGTTGTCGTCACATTCAAATGCGACTGCGTCATAGAGAGCGAGATAGAGCACGTGTGCCCGGACAAGAAAGCCTGCACCACGCACTACATCTCCAATGTGAAGGAAGCCAAGGCGTGCATCGAGCACCGGGAAAGGGGACTTCACAGGACGGACAGGAACCGCCCTTAACGGCAGGGAACCCCCCCCCCCCCCCCCCCTTTATATATATATAAAGACGGCAGAGGCAGGGGGGAGAACGCCACTCAATCTTGTCCATTACAAACAATGAGAGGGAATAAGCTCGAGAGCGGCCAGATATACCGAGATCTACGCCCAGCTTCAACATTTCCCCTCAATATCATACCCATACACACCCATTTAGAAACATGAGTGGCCTTGATCAATATCAACGAAATCTCTCACAGAAATACATACATACACACACACACACACACAACACGCCTTTGGAAGGAGGGGTGGGCGGCCCTAGTTAATATCAACACTCTCATGTCTACACGGAGCTATGTCCTCTGGCACAAGACGGACAACCAGACAATTAGATAGTCCCATAGCCATCCAGCCAAACAAACACATGCAAAGACACAGAAAAAATTAAACAAAACAGCAACCCATGCCTCTGCAAGCCATCAGTGAATGCATATCAAGACGAGTTACTTTTACACACCGCCTGTGCAACGCCGCCAAACACTAATGCTCAAACCCTACAAACTACCTAGGTAGTATGTATAGTACAAGCCTGGGCAAAACATGAATAGACCGCCTGTAATGTAGAAGAGCCCTCGTTAGATAGGGAGATAGGTAAGTAAGGTGACAATGTTGAGAACTGAAAATACAAAAGGTCAAAGTGGAGAAGGCGGGGAGAATAGGGGGTCGAGAGAGAAATATTTTTCAGTGTATTGGCTGTTTGCAACTGGTTAGTTCCTAGTTCTAGACCGCTCGGCCAGAAGCATAGGTTCCTTCCTGGCTCTATGGCCAACATGTTGGATTATATGTAATATACATGGTTGTTATAGGTAGTCACCACTGCCATAATAATGTTCAAGTCATAAAAGACCCCAACCAACCTGTTTATCAACTACACTACTTCCGTGGTGATTCGCACCTCTTTCCTTCAATTAGTACCATCTTGGCAGTCAATGAGAAATCATTTTCGCTATATGAACACGTGGAATTGACATAGCTGTCATTTTATTTAGCTAATCACGCGATCGTTGTATCAGTTCTCATTAAAGAGATCCGACCAGACTGCTCAGTTATGGGAGATGCTATGAGTTGCTGTCAAATTCCTTTCCTAACCATTCTAGTCCCCATAGAGTTCGGCCTGGTGGTTTCCGAGTCTTTTATATCAGAGTCTCCCTAAGCATAGTAATAGATGCCCTTTTTTCCGCCTCATGCGTGACGCCATAGCGCCGTTCCATTCCTAGCCGCTGCCGAAGTAGCGAAGCAGTGCTCCCGCCCCAGATAGACACCCAGCCCTATCCACTTTCCCTTATCCATGTCGCCCACACTCCCGGCATACCTTGACCCATTATGTTCCTCGTATCACAATCGCGTCTCTTACTGCCGTATGTATACCTTAACCCAACACACCCCTCTCCACACATCACCAAGCCTGCTCTTCCCCGCTGTCTGCCAACCATGAATGGCTCCTGGGACAAAAAATACCAATGGATACCGGGGTATAATGCTCCAGAACTCCTCCGTAGCCTCCAAACTCCAAATCGCAAAGAAAATGCTGGGCAACATAGCTCCAAACCCCATATGATGCCCAACCCAATGATCTAGCAATGCTATGAACAAGCGCCAATATTGTGTTGAGTCCAGCCAATTTCTCAGCCCCGTCTCGATTGATATCTGGCCACATTCTGTCGGCTAGTAGCGGCGCTGCTGTGTGGCTTCTCTTTCGTGTCCTTTGAGGGGACAAATCGACGGTCCATCTCTGCGCGTTGAATCTGGAGTTGCGCCCTCAAGACCTTCTTGTCATTTTCCATTGTGTGGCTCATAGCTCTCTCAATCTCGGCCATGATGGCTGCGTACGTCACTGCCGCTGTCGGGGCTGCAGATTTCTGGTTGAGAGCTGCATTCCGTCTCTCCTCTTGACAAACTTTGCATGCCCTCTCTGCCTTGGTAGCTTCGGGCCCTGTGCGACAAACCCACCAGCCTCCACGCTCTCGCCATTTCGGATACGGCCAGCCCTTGTCAAGATCGTGCCATTGCTTGTTGAATGGCTTCTTCTTCGCCGTCACCGAGTTTGCGTCTTCGTTCTTCATTCTTAGGGAACAAGCGGCCATTGTGGACATGAGCTCATCATATCGCGCTCGCTCGCCTCGGGAATTCAGCTTGACGACGCCCCTCGCATCTAGGATGGCAAACCAGCTGGGGACTGTAATGTGCTCTTTGAGCATATATTTCGGTTCTGGCGAAGGATCGTCTCCGGGCCAGATAGTGGCAGGTTTGTTGTTGATCCAGAGAGTGTGGCTGCTGTCACGATTTGGTTGCAAGGAATGTCCGGCAATGCGCGAGTTCAGGGACTTGGCGAGTTCATGTTCCCGTCCCTCTCCGCCGCCCCTCACCATCCGTACTACCATCTTGTCCAGCTTCTCACGCTCCTCCTTTTCCTTCTCCTTCTCGCGCTCTACTTTTCGGATAGCCGCCAATGTCCCCGCATAGTCAAATTCCCACTTGGCGTTCTCCTCGATATATCTGGCGCTTTGGATTCTTCGTCTTCTCAGCTCGGCACGGATAGTCTCAATTTCATTCTCTGTCGCCAGCATCGCCAACTCCAGCTGTTGGAGACAAGGCTTTTGGCTTTGGGGGACCCGCTTGGCAGGATCGTGGTGCTTAAGAGCCATACTCAGAAACAAATGCTGGCTCTTAAGGTTCCTGACGACTTGCTGCTTCTCCAAGAGTCGATCCTCGAGTAGGCGCCACTCGATCTGCTCTTCCCGGAGTGGTTTGATGTACTTCTCTGAGTCGGTCGCATAAGCATTAACAAATTTCTCAACCAAGCCCATGTCAAAGCCATACTTGGTCGTGGCAGCAAACTCCTTCAACATGAACTCCTTCGCCTGCTTGTACTCTTCGTTCAAAGAAGGTGCCGGGTATGTAAAGATATGACTGAGGGATACGTGCTGGAAGCCCTCCTTGTACCCTTTCAGGGGAGGGTTAGGGGTTTCGACGTAGATCATGTCGACACGGAGCTTGGGCGGCTTGAGTTGCTGCCCGGTTAAACCTCCGAAACTGTACTCAGGCAGGCCGTCAGGACGTGCAACCATGCCACAGGCGGCGCTGACTGGTTGGTCAACTGCGGTAGGAAGTGCCGGTTGTAGCTCAGGAGGAACTGGGGCCGGCAGCTTCCCTTGTGTGTCCTTACTCTTGGAGTTGGTGAGAGCGATGGGCGCGTCGCGACTGGGTTCTGGCACCAGGTTTTCGGGTGGTTGCTGCGGTTGACGATGCTTGAGCCTGGCGAAGTCGGAGCCAGCCTCTGTCGTCTTAGGCTGTTGTGAGACAGACGTCAAGATGCAGGCGCTGTCGCAAGTGGGCTTCTGGGTTGCAACACGGCTACCCAGCTGATGAGAAAATGTGGGTTGGAAGGTATCGTCTTCTTCCTTGCCCATTCTGCCTGTCGCATCTGGTTTGGGGAAAATCAGAGCCATGGCGGTGGCGGGGGACGCTGCTGTTGCAGTGGGTGTCGGCAGGGCGGCTGGCGAAGAGGGTTCAGTTTCGCGAAGGCCTGGGTGGTTGAGAACGTGGTTCCCCATGGCAGCTGTTTTTGACTTTGGCTTTTCCGTGAGGCGGGCCCAGGACGCAGACGTCAGATGCGAGGTGAAGTTGTGGTCAGGGCGGATCGACACAGGTGTAACGGGGCGATAAGAAGCACTGACCCGACCTCGCAAGGTGAGGCTCAGGCGCAAAAGTAAAATAACAGAGAGCAGTGACCGATCTGGAGTTGAAGGCAAACCTAGCTCGGGGCTGTGCGAGTGAGACAGTCACTACCCCAGTTTCCGGGGTCCAACAGGTGGTTTTAGAAGAAACCCGCAAGAAGTGAATGATTCGGGCAGAAGAGGTGTAGCACAGCGACGCGGAGCAAGAAAAGCAGTTCCTTTTTTTTTTTTTGGTCTTTGGTCAACGGTGGGCGCGCGCGCCATCAAAACGTCCTCGTGCAATTTGGGGAGGAAACTTCCCTATCGTGGACCTCACTGACATCACAACGATGGAAGGAAGGGAAGCGCAGTGAGGGGCAGGTTTCTTAATAACTAGAGGGGGAAGCTCCGCCCTGGGGTATCGCTCTGCTCTTCAGATGACAGAAAATGGACTGATTCCGTCTGATCGGAGCATCTCTCACCCCCAAGAGAGAAGGAGCGCTTGTGGGCAAACCATTTTGCTGGATCTTCCTTCCAACACCTTGCTATCTTAAAAAAAAAACGGGTGAATGCTCCCGAGTCGTGGAGCACTCGCTTCTTCTCCTAGGTTGCTCTGCCTTGGGCTTTGCTTCCAACGCTCCCTTTCGGTTCAATATCCGTACTCGAGTCAAAACGGTAACCTGGGTGGCAAGGTGCTTAATTGACACGTCCTCCACTAGTATGGGCATTTGGCAAACGTCCGACTGACACGACTTGACGGAGCATTCGCTCTTGCTCTTTTGTCTCTTTGTTTCTCCGCCTCTTGTCTGCCTCGAGGTTGGCAAACCATCCTCGCGCGCCGTGCTTGAGCTTCGTCATCATGTCGGTGGCTTTCCCCCTCGTCAAATCTCCTAGTATGAGCTGGTTGTCCTTGTCTCGGAATCTGTTGAGAAATGCGATTTGGTTTGGGGTCGCAGGGTCACTACGCCATCGCGCATGTCTGCTCATTATGCCGAAAGTGGAAATCTTCTTGGCGTACGTATCGCAGCCATGCACAGCCTGCTCGAAGCTTTTTGTGACCAGAATCCGAGTTGGCGCTGCATACGGGACATTTGATAGTACAGGCGGCAAAGCCCGCACCACCCATGCCGTGTATTGAGGTTTTCCTGTGATGGGGCTCTCGGTCATCTTCAACTTCAGAAAGGTCCCTTGCGGTGTCGGAAGAATATGGCGATCTCGACCAACCCGGACCCACGCCAAGCTGCTGATGGAGTGGATGTGCTTCTCGCCAGAGGTATCCGCGATGAGGTCGAAAACAGAGTCATAATCGGTAAAGGCGACTGTGTGGGCGAGTCCCGTCGACGTCGGATTGTCTCGTCTCGCCTTCTCTTCAACCGTGCGTTCGTGAATCCTCCGCAAGTCAGCAGCTGAGGCATTGCTTACCATTTCGCCAGGGTCCAGCCCAAAGAGCGTAGGGGTTGTGATAACACCCGCCTTCAGACTGGACACCATATCGATGACGTGGCAGTTTTTCTTGTCTGGGTGCAGCCTCATCCCCCGCCCAAGCATCTGTATGAGGAGATTTCGAGAGCGAGTCGGCCTTGTTAGTAGAATACAATCGATATTGGGAATGTCGGTGCCTTCGGTAAAAACCCCATAGTTGAGGAGCACCGGAAACCGACCCTTCTTGAAGGCGTCCAGCCGCGCGGATCGTTCCTTCGTAGGTGTCTCGCTTGTCACAAACTGAGCATCAACTCCGTGGTGGCGGAATTTCTCTGTCAGAGCCATCACGTGGCGGATATCGGCACAGAAGACCAAAGTTGATTTTCTTGCTGGAGCTTTTTCCAACCAAGCCCGGACGGTAATCTCGTTGATCTTGTCGATATTGACAGCATCCGACAAGGAGGCTGTGTCGAAGTCGCCGCCCCTCCCGGGTTTCCTGACCTTGGATAGGTCGGCGGTGGATTTCACGGTGGTAAAGATAACATTGGAGAGCCACTTGTCTTCGATCATATCGACATAGTCTTTGTGGTAGACAATCTGGTCGATGGCGGAACTTAGACCAAGGCCGTCAAAGCGAGAAAAGGTGGCAGACACGCCCACCAAGTGCGGGGAGTCCAGCTGCTTTTTCGCCAATCCCATGTGCTCGAGAACTTTGAGGTAGTTGGGGGCGACAATGTGGTGAGCCTCATCCACCAGAACCAATTTGAACCTACTCGGGTCAAACTTGAGAAGACGGTCCTTGGACGTGATGCTCTGGATGCTCGCAATGGTGATGTCGGCGATGCCAGAGGCAGACAGCCTACCCAGCTCGAGCTCGATGGTCTTGTCTGGATACGCTTCTGAGCAGTGACGTGCGGCCTGCTCAACCAGCTCCCTCCTGTGCGCCAGAATCAGGGTCTGGGTGGCATTGTCGGACAATGGCTGAACGCGGCCAATGAGCTGGGTGAAGATGACCTTTTTTTTTTTTTTTGGATGAGCTCAGAGCAGAGCGAGGCACACATATATAGCCGTTTAACGGACTGGGGCTCTTACCGTCTTGCCACTGCCCGTAGCCAAGGAAATACCCATTCGCTTGTGGCCATCTTCAAGCGACTTCAAGACGGTCTGGATGCATTCTTCCTGATAGTGGCGGAGACGAAGGCCGGGAAGAGAGGTGTCAGGGGTGCCAGGGATGCCAGGTGGTGCGCCAGGCGGTGGCTCAGAGTTGGACGCCGCAACGTTTGAGGCAGGTCTTCGCGGCCATATCCGTACATGTACATTTACATGTGGCCTATATGCCGCTATCAACTGTATTGGGGCACTCCTGGGTCTCCATGTCGCAACCGCAGCAAGCCTCCTCATGGCGGTATGTGGGCTGATTTGTTGGTAGTTTTCATTTCTCTTTGGCTGATGCTTTGTTGATATTACTGTTGTTCTTAACCTAGGATGGCTGGTGGTTAGGCAGAGGTGCCAAATTATTGAAAAAGCTTCCAGGGTCTGTGCATGTATGTGCATTACGCTACGATCGATAACCTGCAGCCTAGGGACCGTGTCTGATTGGCCCACTTAACAGCTGCCCCAACGCGGCCCACCCGCTGCCAACTGGAGACATGGAAGGTAGGGTATGAAAAGGCTTTCGTGCACCTTGGTAGCGGTAAGTAAGGTACCTGTATACTTACCTATGGATCCATATACTTTTTTCTTTCCATCCATGGGACTACAACTGGAAGTAGGCACCCTTGTGAGCCTGGGTTGTCGCTATCGCTCAAGACTCAATTGCCTTATCCGCTGTCGCTAGCAAAGGATTTACCTACTCACTTTTTGCCTCACAACGGTATCAACCACCAAGCCAAAAAAAAAAAAAAAAAAAAAAAAAAGAGGCGGTCATGTCCCATCAAGGCTTCCTCACCCTCACTACCGCCGCCCTCTCAATATCTGGAACCTGGCACAACTATGGATTTCAGCAGCCAGTCAAGCGACCATGAAGATGAGAGCAGTCCTCTCGCAAGGTTCTCACGGAGGATGGCCACTCGACAACAGCAACAACAGCAGCAGCAGCAGCAGCAACAACAACAAGCGGAACCGGAACTGCCTATCGTTTTGACACATGTCTCCCACGAAGAAGCACCTCAAGACGATGACAATGCCGAGTTACTGGGCGATCCGCCACCGTCACGCTATGAGTTCTTTTCTCAAGGCAGCTACTATAGCCCTTCATCAGGCGGCGAAGAGGAGAGCGAAGGCAACCAATACCAAGGTCAAGGCCAAGAACAACAAGACCAAGATCAACAAGACCAATATCAGCAAGACAAAGACAAAGACAAAGAACATGCATCACCTTCTCCTTCGCCAAACAGAGAGGAGGAGCACGACCAGGGACAGCGGTTGAGGGTTAACACAGTGCCCCAAGGGTCCACATTGGCACGGTGGTCGTCGTCTCCACTCAAGCGCTCCTTCAGCTCACCACCCCCTGAAGGCCGCCCCTTGAAGCGCATCAAGGGCGCCTTCAACCGCGAGTACCTTGCCCTGCTGAACGCGGACATCAAGGATGTCGTGACGCGGTTTGTGCCCCATAACGGGACGGACCTGGCCGCCTCGCAGCTCGGCCTCACCTACTGGACCGACGTTGAGAAGGAGATGCTCTTTGAGGCCCTGTCGCGCCTGGGCCCCGATAAACCTGCTGATATCGCAGCGCGTATAAAGACAAAAACCGAGCTGGAAGTGCTTCAATATTTGATCTTGCTCAGAGATGAGGCGGCGGCCGCACAAAAAAAGACGCAGCAGTACCAGCCCGTTGTGCCAGCCGAGGTGCCAGCCGCCATCGAGCTGAGCCAGGCCTGCTGCAACGCGCTGGACGAAGCCGCCGACAGCATCCTGATACGGCAGGAGAGGGACGAGGAAGCAGCGGAAAAGAGGCGCTGGGGCTCTGCTCCGTGGCTGATCACACGCTCCACCTTGCAGGAAGAAGGGAGAAAAGAGAGGGAAGAAGGAGAGGGAGACGAAGAAGACAAGGAACAAGTCAAGTCTCTCGAGTTTTTCCGTGCCCGCAGCATGCTGCATCTATCGGAGCACTTTTTCATGAACGCCTCCTTTGACGAGTACAATTGGCGCAGTGTGTCGGATGACCCCCCCGCGATACGCACAACGGCGCTGGAGGACTTGTACTCCCTGGCTGTGTCCATCACCAAGCGCCTCGTCGCCGCCACAATATATGTCAGCGAGTCGCGCATTCGCGCGAAGCGGGTCCGCTATCCAAAGACGCGGGCTCTGGTATGGCGCGGCGACGTTGCGGCCGCGACACTGTCTCTCGGGCTCAAGCCCAATACCGACAAGTTCTGGGCCGGGTGCGCTCGGCGTTTGAGACTGAATGTGTACGACGACGAAGACTATGCAGCTCTTTATGAGGAGGAAGGCGAGGAGCCGGAACCAATGTCATACGACCATGTTGAGAGAGAGCTCGGCCTTGCGGATGACGACAATGTTGTGGACAACAATGACCACTATGATGAGACAGGGGAGGATTACGTTGAGGAGGAGGAGGATGAGGAAGAAGACGAGCAGGATGAAGATTCCCTTTCCGAAACAAAATCAGTCACCGGCACTCTAGACTCTGACAATGACGACAACGACGACAACGACGATAAAGACACGAGGCGCGAAATGAACGAGCTCATTGTCTTCTCGGCGCTCGAGCACCCAGACTCGAAAGAAGAGCGACGCGCTCTCAAGGCGCAGATCCGTGCATCGCGCGCTCAAGAGGCCTATGCGGATGCACTGGACGCGCGGGTGTCGTACGACGAGGAGAGGCGCTTGTGGAAAATGCTAGGCCAGAAGCACCCGCAGGGACTGGCACCACCGCCAAAAGTGGCAATACCCCCCCCTCCTATGATGATGAAGCAGTCGCTAGATGATGTGTACAATGCAGGCAGGGATTGGAGGGCGAAGAGGGATGAGCTGAGCGCTGGTGTTGTCAACGCTGCCAGCAGTTGGGAGTACGAGTTTCACCTACTACCGCGAAGTAGACTCGGAGACGATGCGCTAAGCGGACTACAAGAACCATAGAGAGTGAGGGATACCTATATACAAGACGACGAGCAGGAATTGATACCCATTTTAGCACCAATGTTATAAATTAAAAATAAAATAAAAACATATTGCAACTAACTACCTATTTTGCATGCAAGATATTTCAACCTACAACGTCATGATTTCGCTAGGCTGGACAAATCAAATACACTCAACTACCTAGACTACCTTAGGTGCTGGCTAGACCACTCCCGAAAATCCCATCCCGCCTCGTCTTCCTCTCCCAGACCACCTCCCCGTCGCTGCGCCGCTTAAAGTACACGATGCGGTGCTGCGGGATAAACTCCTCGTCCGTCTGCTCCGTCTTCCACGCGTCGAGCGCGCGCTCCCTAGTCCCCAAAAAACGGTCCTCGTAGCCCACGATGTAGTCGCTGCCATCCATCTCCGGGTCCCAGCGGAGGCGGTTCATGACGTCGGCTGCGGTGCGGAGTTTCTTGCCCGGTTCGAGGTTTGGGTCGCCTTCACCTTTATTCTTGTTCGAAGTCTTGCTGCCCTTTTTCTTGGCGCTGGCCTTCTTTTTCTTTGCAGCAGCAGCTGCGGCGGTGGCGTTGTCGTCGTCGTAGTTGTCGTCGGAATCCTCTTCCTCTCCTTCATCATCTTCGTCTTCAGAGTCGGATTCCTCGGGGGAATACGCTCCCCATTCTCGGGCATCAACTACCAATCTGTTGTTGTTGGTGATGTCAGACAACTCGCTGCGCTTCGTGACAGAGGCACTCATCCAGCAGCTCTTGGCATCAAAGTATCGCTCGTCATTCCGCATGTTCTCCTCGAACCTGTTGAGCGCAGTCTGCACAGCCCCGAGGGCAGCCTTCACGTCTTCCTTGCTTGTCAAAGCATCAGCATTAAGCTTGTCCAGCCCGATGAGGTAGCATCCGCGGTAGTCTCTCCCTCCTTCTTGTTCTCCTTCTGTTGTCTCAGACGACGACTGGTCGAGTTCGACGAATCGTGCAGGCCACATCCGGGCATACAGCCCCGGCGCACGCCGCGCCAGATCCACGAGCAGCATGACGCAGCGGCTCTCGACCCAGCCCACGAACTGCGCGCCCTTGCTGAGCGACAGGCCCCAGTACTGCACGTCGATCTTGACATAGCTCTTGAAGTTGGACAGGAAGTCTGCCGCAGCGTTATCGTTGTGCAAAAACGACGACCACGTCATTTTCTCGTCGTCGTCCGAGATGATGAGAGCCTCGGCCGCGCGACGGAACTCGTCAGCGATAGTCCTCGTCGACGGAACCGACGCCGCAGACGCGGTGTTCAGCGCGGGCGGGAAGTACCCCAAGATGGCCAGGGGCTCGCGGGCCGGGTTTCGAGTATACGGCAGGCGCTGGGAGTGGAATACGGGGTCAAAAGCAAGATCGTGCACCCAGTTGAACGTGGCGTAGTGGGTGAAGAAGGTGGCCAGAAGATCTGAGATGGATACGCCCAAGGGGAGGAGTTTATATACTCGTGCGAGGAGAAGCGAGATCTGATGGCCGCCCAGGAACCCAAACCGGGCAGTGTAGATGCTGCGGGCCTTGGCCCACGTCTTGATGAACCGGTGCGCGAGTCGGAAGGTGGTGATGTCCGGGACAGAGCGGAGGAGGTACTCGGCCTCGCGGGCTGCTTTGAGTTTGGTGAGGGTTTGTGCGGGGAGGAGGAGGGTAGATGTTCGCAGCGCGAGAGGCCATTCGGAGGCTACTGAGGCGGCTGGGCAGTATTGGAGGTCCACTTTGATGCTTTGAATTTCCAGTTCGAGCATAGTTCCTGTGTGTGCCTTCACTCTGCGGAGGATCTTGATGTTACTGTCTTGGGCAGCGGCTTTCCGCAACCGCTGCGTGGCGAGAGCAAAGAAAGTGTTGGAGCTGAACGGGCCGATGCACAGGACGTCAATGTCGGACTCTGTTGTCCATACGCCGAGACCGTACGACCCCACGGGCACAATGACCACTGGCGGCTGCGATCTCGTGCTGGCCGCCTCTGGAGTTGCCCCCTCCGTCGATGACGGCAACAAATGGGCAGTAGTACCACCACCACCACCACCACCACCACCGGGGGTATCAAGAAGAATGCTCTTCAAAAGGTCAAACGCCGTCTTCCTCTTGGCAATTTCTTCATCAGTCGGAATGACACCAAAATCAACCAGGCACTTCTTCACCGTGCCCGTAGCGGAAAGGCTTGCGGGCGCCTTGACAAGGTGGACGGGGACGATGAGGTTGCTGATTTCGTCGGACGGCTTGACGGCGGCAAGCGTGTTGCTGTCCCCTACTCCCATGCTGCACCTGATCCCCCAGTGGTCGCTGGCAAACGATGGCTCTTCGGAGGCATCATCGCCATGGGTGGCCTTGCTGAAACCAAACTTGTTGAAGCTGGCAATGTGCAGCAACCCTTCGCCACGGACGAGAATCCTGTCGTATCGCTGCGGCCGCATGTTGGCGCCGCTGCCGACAATGGAGGCAGCAACGTCATTTGTTAGGGGGTCGTAGGTGGCTCCTTGCTCGCCTTCGAACAGTTCTCCCTCTTCCTCGTCGCTGGTGTCGGCGTCATCTTCAGAGGGAAGTGTCTTCCCCACGAGCCAGGCATCGTCCAGCCCAGCATCGGCAACCATTGTGTCCAAGGAAGCGAGATGGCTCGCTGACCCGCTCGAAATAGTTTTCTTTTCAAGCGCTGCGTTAATCGTAGACGAAGACGTGGGGATGTTAAAGTCACCCGCGATAACCCACGGGCTGTCCGGGTACGTGCTAGACAGGTGTTTGATGATGCGCTGCAACTCGGTCTTCTTGGCTGCCACCGCGCCGTCTGTAAGACCCCTTGTCATATGGATGGCTGCGATGACAACCGAAGAACCATTTTCCTTCCCGATCCCTCGGAACCGAGCAACGACGGCGCCCTTGTGCTTCCGGGGAAATAACACATAGTTCCAGTCAAACGGGAACTTGCTCAACACGACCGTGTTGAGCATGCTGGGGAGAGGGTCAACGTCGGGCTGGTCCGGGGGGCCGTGAGAGGCAAAAGGGAAGTGGTTACGAACGGATTCGTTGTCGAGAAGAAACGACAAGAAGCCGTCGGTGACTTCTTGCAACACCCAGACGTCGGCGCTCGCATCGTCCGTGAACATGTTTTGAAGCAGGTGGCTGTGCCGTGCCTCGGACGGTGGCCATTCGAATTCAGCCAGGACGTTGTAGCTTGAGATAGTCAGAGACTTGGGCATCGCCGACGTCTCAAGGCCGTCGGAAAGACTTTTGTCACTAGCTTCGAGGGGAATCCAAAGCCGGCCGCCACCGCCAAAGCGGTAGGTCGGCCGGGCCATCAGCTCTTGGTCCTTCTCCGCAGCAGTAGCCTCGCTATCCTCATCATCACTTGGTCCTCGCCAGCCGTTATCGTAAAAGGCAACCAGCTTTTCTGGGCGGCTCCAAGCTGGTGTCTCGTCGGAAAGGTTGATAGTCCCCCAGATCTTCATCTGGCTCGTCGCGGTGCCGCTGAGCTGGACTCTCTCCCGGACCAGAATATGAAGCTGATCAACCTCCCATTCGACCGCTGGGAGCAGGCGCACCTTGTTAAAGAGGGACTTGTGGGCTGCTAAGTCGGCATCTTCGCTCTGCGCAACGGTCATGTGCATCTGATACCCCCCTGCTTGGTTGTGCCCCAGGGCTTTGAGTACATCCTTCCGCAAGCTGGCCAGCCGCGTGCTCCGTGTCTCATCTCCATCATGGAGATAGATGGTATTATCATGTTTGTGCTTGAAAAAGCCCGCAGTGTCGAGCGACAGCTGGAGCATGTTGTTGTCGCCCTCCTGGTCGCGGATTGGCTGAGACAGCACGTACTCGATGGCCTCGGCGGCGGCAGGCAGCGCGTCTGGGCGGACAAACGGGTATATGAGATTGACGTGGGGAGGCCATTTCACATAGGCCTTGTCATAGAGCGCTCTCAGGCGGTCGACGGACGGCCAGAGGTGCCTCGGGGGGACAATGCACAGTGCTGTGTCGTGAGAGTTGAGTGAGAGGGGAGTCGCCGGTGAGGAAACATCTGAAGTCGCCATGAATAAATGGATGTATCTCTCGGTGAGATATCGACCTCCTGAAGTGTTGAAAAAGGTTGGGCTTTGGGCCCTTGGTTGGCTTGGTTGGGCAGAAGTTACCAATTAACTGAGTAGGTGTTTGGGATTGGGGCAATTGATTTATTGACGACAAGAAAAATGGAATTGGACTGCTTACTCTGTTTTCGAAAACAGGAATTGAAGGCTTAAAAGAACAATCTGACCTTCATGTTTTGGTTGCCGCCCCCTGAATTGGTGACTCTCTCCCCGCGCTGCGGGGCAGTACCAGCTGCAGTTGTTGGTGTAAGTGAGGTAAGGCTTGGGGCTGAGGGACGCTAGCCATCGTCAAAGGCCGCCGGATGACTCATCTCGCTCCTCCAAATTTACAAATGGCAGTTCATTCATGTAACAATCCCCTCAGAAAAGCGAGCCCACAAGGTGTTACCGAATGATAATGGTAATGAGGAGGGATGTGATGGAGTCTGTGATCGTCTCCAAAACCCAAGAGCTTGAATCGAAAAAGGGGCGGCCAATCCCGACTAGCGTACAATACAAATACTTAACAATTACGTCTGTTTGTTCAGTTATCTATTCTTCCCTCCCGACTTATAGTCTAAAAATTATCATTATTTAGTCTGTTTCCGATTTGTATTTTATAGCATTACATATGCATCCATCGCTGCAGGCACCCTAATTTGGGGGGGGGGGGGGGTCCATCCTATACCAGGCCAGCCAAGAATAACTCCATCGCTATGTTTATCCAGACCGCTTAAGCAAAAAAGAGAGAGAAAAAGGAGACTCAAAAGTCTGAGCCCCAGTCGGCAACTGATATCTGCTGCTCTGTGCGATCCATTAAAAACTCAAGCTTATCTTCGTTGCTCACCCAGCCATTGCGTTTTGTTATGATGGCTAGATGGCCGGTCATGTCAGCGCATGTTCCTAAACAGAAACCGGAAATAAAGATCACATACCATATTTTATTGGGCTTCTCCATTCCCTCCACCACGCCTCCTCACTCATAACGGCACAACGGCGATCAAGCTCGCCACTCTTGTGGGTCGCAAACGGCCAAACAGATTTGACGACCTCGTACTTTTTCTTGCCCTCGAACAATGTGGAGACGCTTGTGAAGAATTTGTTGACCTTATCCGGGTTCCGGACGACTACCTTTGCGTGTGTCACGGGAAACGTCACCAAGACGACGCCCTTGTAGTTTGTCGATGCGATCATGGATCGTATCTGACCTTCAATCCAGTTGAGGTCCATGTTGACTACCACACGCTCGAGCAAAAACGTCTTGACCGAGGCTGAGTCCTCGACGAACCGGCGAGCCCACTCATCCAGCCCACCGTCGCCGACCTCGGGCTCGGCGCTCGGCGTGGTACCGCCCCGTAAGGCGACCTCGCCTTCGGCCACGCAGCGGATGTAATACATGCGCTTGCGTGGATCCTCGGGCACCAGCAGGTTCATAAGGTTAAGCTTGATGGCGAAGTCGACCCGGCTGCTCGTCTTGCCAACAATGTGGATTTGAGGTTTTGGTGGTACAGTAGCCTGAGACCTGATAAAAGACGACAGGGCCGTGGCATTTGTGGAGAGATATTTTGCCGCTGACCAGAGAGTAGTGTGATCGGCCGAGATGCTGGATAGGGGGGGCTTGTACAGCCGATAGTCAAGAAGCGGGAGACCCGGGAACTTCTGGGGGCCTTTCGGCTGCGGTCTTGGCTCGGAGCGGCTGGTGGATGGGCCCGAGTACGGCGGCGGTGTTGGGGAGCGGACGTTATTATTCGGGCTGTGGGGGACAGGGGACGACGGCAATGGGGATGTCGGCAATTCAAACTGAGACTCGATCTCTTCTGGGGACATGGGCACCGAGTTGGACCTGACCGACAGACCGCCGCCACTCGCGCCGCCGGGTGACCCTAATAGCTGCGGCCGTTGGGTTTGGGGCGAAGACGGGCCATCATATTGTAGCTGTAATTGGCCCTTCTCCCCCGACACGGCTTGGGCTGTGGGATCCATCTTCTTTTTTGTATTGTTGTTTCTTGCCTGTGATTTTGGTCATGAGTGAGCCTGAAGCCCAAACTCACTCCTCAAGTCACAAACGGCTCTCGCCAAAGAACTCGGGAGATGATTTGACGAGACCAAAGAAAGAAGGTACGGCAGATTGAGATGCTGATGGATGGTGTCTGAACAGCGATATCACATTCGCAAGCACCGTTCTTCGATTTCGGCTCTTCAAGCTCTCATACCTCAGGGTCTTGAGTTGATAAAGGTGTCCATATTATGATGGAAGGTTGCGGATAGGTACCTACCTAGTCATTGTTGGGATGCCCCGCCAGTCTTCCATGTCCATTCCATGGGGGCGCAGCACCACACCCACGGCGCCAGGGTGGGGGGAGGGGGAGCCTAACAGCACCCCACAAGGAAGCCAGGCTTTGCGATAGTCCCCCTTTCTCGCCGCATCAGGCCCAGTGAGGGAAAGCGCTACCCAGAGTCGCAGACAGACAAGCAATCCCAGCGCCAATCGGATGGGGCCTCGAGACGCGTTGCGCAGGGCGACCACGCGGCATCAGAAAGGCGCAGGCATCGATCGGCCTGTGCCCCGAGGGCTCGCTATCAAGCATGAACTTATCATTTCTCATTTCGAGGCCGCCGCCGATGATGACGACGACCCTTTTCCATTTTCCATTGTCACAATTTTCTCATAAATGGTCTGAAGAAGGTACATGATGATGGTGATGATGATGATGCATCCCCCACGAGTTTGGGTAGAACCCATCGTTCGTTCTTGCCAAACGGGACGGGGCGGGACTGGACTGGGCTCGGTGACGGGAGGGTCGCTGCCTGGGACGCAGTGGTCGGAGAAGCATAGGAGTGGAGCTTCATAAACGTCAATTTATGGTCCATACCGTCCCCAATTCCCCTCTCCCACACCTTCTTCGCTTTGAGGAACCAATAACTTGCCGAAGCCTCAGCTCTAGATCACCACCCATGTTACCAGCTGGCGCTGTCTGGTGGGTCTGTGCCGCGCCAAAGCTGAGAGCCTTCATCTCGAGGAGACGTTATGGATTATCCCGTACCAATGCATCTCACTGTCCCTCCCAGAGCCGTACATATTGATAGTCTCGTTCTTGGCATTTGTCTGGTGGTGGCCATATACGTGTATATCAAGTCTTGCTTTCCTTGGCTTCCCTCCTCCTCCTCCTCCTCCATTTATCCCTTTCGTGGGGCTGCATGTCGTTAATGGTGGCGTGTCGCAAGTCTACTGACTTGGCCCTATCAAAATAGGTAAAGGTCGTGGTGGCTGCCCATCCATCGAGTCTGGGCCTGTCGTGGCCCTCAGCCGCAGTGCGGTTAGGACCTCCGAGGCTGCACATACATTACAGCCCAGGCCAGTCCAAAAGTCCTGGGGTTCTGCTCTTCGCGATCGCATTTTGCATTTACGTGCTTTTTCCCTCTCCGCTTTCATCTCTGCGCAACAACTCAAGTGTGTTATCGGTCGTCTGTTTACGTCCCCCTGAAAGTCGAATCGAGTAGAGATTGTTTCGCGACAACTGCATCATCGGGCAGTTATCACCATGGGGCGAATAATACGGATCCCGCCATCCTTCAACTGGCTGCTTCCTGCCCAAGGCTTCGTTGCCGCCGTTATCATTTACTCGACAATCTTCGTTTTCAAAGTCGGGTCTCTTCCATTCATCCTCGCCATTGTTGCGGTAAGCTCTCTCTCCCCTCTCTCGAGATGCCCAGCCCCAATTGAACCCTTGCTTACTTTGTATCCAAGGCCGGCCTCCATTTTGCGCTCGGCTTGTACTTTTGCTTCTCCCAGAAATGGCCGGGATCCTACCACCTATTCGTCATACCGCCCTGGCTTGTCGCCGCCGCCGGCGTCTGGTGTGGCGTCGTCTACTACTTCACCAAGAAAGTCGAGTCCATCCTCAAGTTTCCGAACGGAATATTTATTGCCGACGATGGGACACAACAGCCAGACGTTGGAACTTGGAGCAAGGTTGGCTTGGCGACGTCTGCTTTGGACGTGTATGTTCTCCACTGATGAATGGGCTTCACAAGAAGCAATAACTAACTTGTCTTATTCAGTTTCCTCGATCTTGCCCTCCTAGCAATCTTCATCTTGAGTACTATGCGGGATGCTCCTCGGCAAAACCAGCAGCCAGGCACATTCAACTCGGGCGTCTCTGCTGCTCCTCCTGTATGTCGCTTTTCTGAATATCTTTTAGGATAGGGGCTTGCTAACTTCGCCTCCCTTCAAGGCTGACGCTCAGTACCAATATCAACAACAGTACCAACAACAATATCCACAACAATACCAGCCACAACAGCAGCAATACCAGCAACCGCAGCAATATCAGCAGCCCCAGCAATATCCAGCCCCGGCAATGGACTATAAGAACTCGACGCCTACCCTAACCACCGCCGTCTCTCTCCCCTCTCCCCCGCCCATCGGCAGTAGTACCCCTAGGCAAGGAACGCCCGTGCAATCATACGACCGAAACAATCGCATCGACATTATAAAGCGCATATGTGCTTTGCAACACCCCGACGGACACTGGGACTACAGCATCGAGCTGGCTGAGCTTGTGAGGATGTGGGGAGGTCGGGAATTAATGGTGCCCGCACACGACGTGACCGCCCTGACACATGCATGCCTCATGGAATTGTGCAACTACATCTGGGCCGCGCAGCGCGACCGCCGCGAGCAGTCCTCTCTAAGTCCTGGCGAGCTGACGAGCTTGCAGGCAGTGAAGTGGGACATAGGCTGGGCCAACAATGCCCTGGAAAGGGCGACGGCGTGGATGAGCGGGTATAGATGAGGGGCTGGCTGGGGGATAAAACCATCGTCGAATCTAATCATATTTGAGAAATCTGGGAAACAGGTGGGATGAAGGATGCGGATAGTTATATACCAGGGAATTGTTGGTTTGTTTCTTTTTATGTATCAAGTTCTAATCTGTCCACTAGGTTCATTTTTTTCTTTCTATCTCTTCCCAGATACATGTTCCATGTCACCATTCCAAAAAAGAATTTTTTTACCATACCTTCTTCTGCTATTAATACTATCAGTATCATATAGGCTATATCTGAGAGCAAACCAAGTCGAGGATCCGGGAGGGCACTGATTCCAAAGGCAAAATAACACGCCCAGAAAAACGATACGAGTGCGAGTTGACTGAGTGCCAGCATGACTGAACAGCCAACTGAGCTGACTTGTAGGCCTTGACGGGCAGACTACACTTTTTCACTTGAAATCATTAAGCTTAAAAGAGACCAGACTTCCTGCCTGACTGCCTGCCTGTACTTTAGACTTTCCTTTTTCAACTTATACAAAATAAATTTAGGACGAAACAAACGGGCCATATGGGTGAGGTGAGGGGGCTGTATCGATGGCGGGTTCGGTTCCACGCGGCGGCAAACTCGGGATCGTAAATTTACACATCATTCAGCTGTGTGGTTCAATACCTAATCTTGCTTGGGAGCACGAAAAGGGACTAGTGAGGGTATATGGGAGGTTTGAAGTCGAAGGTTTGCTTTTTGTTTCTCTTTTGCTTCTCTTTTGCTTCTCTCTTATTTCTCTTATTTTTCCTTTATTTGTCTTTTCTATTTTCCTTTTAATCATCTTTATTAAATTCTTTCAATTTTCGTTTTTCCTTTCCCCCCCTTCTTCCTTCTTTATTTTCATTTTCATTTTTACCGATACAAAGTGGTTAACTCGTCGTCAGCTAATGTACAATTCTTCAGAATACTAAATCACATAAAATCTTCTTCACACAGGCTTCGATAAACGTATATTTATTCATTCATAATCCATTTCGCAAGAATATCATCAATAACGCCGCGGGTATTTAATGAGCACTGTATCATCCGTCCGTCATTCACCGCCCAACTCCAGAAAAGGAAGACATACTCCGCTGCTGCTGCTGCTCCCAAGTCCTCCTGCCAACCTCTTTCATTAGCCTTTTTGGCGCCATGCGTCCTGTCATTAACTCAAATGCCTCGATCGCCATTTCCCCAACAACTCCTAAGCCGTCCACGACGACCCACGACGGTGAAACATGATCTCGGAAGGCCTGCATTTGGGCGACCAAGGGCGTCACTAGTGGCTCATATGCCAGCTTCGCAAGTGTTAGCAGCCTTGATCACGACAAAGGATAGGATGAGAAACAGAGTAAAAAGACTTACCTCAACCACGACACCCCCCGTTGGGCTTCTCAGCCATTCAAGGGGCATCTCAAAATCGGCGGGTGGATTCCCATCAACGCTCGTTGCCGGAACACATGATACTACCATTGTAGGGAGTTGATAGTTGTGCGGCCATGGATCGGAGAGCGAAGGCAAAACTCTGCATATTTCTGGCACTAGACCGCCATTTGTCTGGGAGCCACTCGCCGAAATCCCCTGGGTTGCTGCCCACTCGTTGAAATGGCTGGCAACCTCGGAAGCGTTATGGGTTGTCCTGTTGTAGGTGAAGATGTGACGGCAACCGAGCTGAATGAGAGCGTAGATAGCAGACCTGGCCATCCCTCCGGCGCCAATCACGAGGCCGGTTGTCTTGGATGGTTGGACGTAGTTTCGTGGGCTTATCGCTCGACGGAGGCAAGTAAGGATAGCACTCCAGTCCGTGTTATCACCAAAGAAATCTCTCGCAGGCCCGGCTTTGTTCCTCGAGTTGGCATGGTTGAGAATTACACTGGTTTGCCCCCTGAGTGGTAGCAGGACGTTGACAGCTCCGATAGCTGTGGCATGGTGACTCTTAACCTTTAGGTGGGGCATGATAGCAACCTTGAAAGGTGCTGTCAGACAAGCGCCCCCAAAAGAGTCACTGGAGCAGATTTGATTGAGACTGTCTAGTGTCGAGCAGGTAACGGCTTGGAAGGTGTGAGGCATTCCTGAGAATTCGTATGCGGCGCTATGCATAGCGGGAGAGAGCGAGTACGAAACGTTAGAACCGAGTACATAGAACTGGAGGGGATCGAGTAAGAACTGCCGGAACAGAAGCTCGTAGGTGTGGTTGTATGTGCAGATGGTGGCCAGATGGTCTCTCTCATTCTCCATGTCCGGATGCTTCACCGGACCCAGGATCCTACTTTGGAGCGGTGTCCTGACGCCAAGGACGGAGAAATCGTAGGCCACAAGGGGTGGTCTGGGGTCGGGGAAAGTCTCTTGTATCCTCTTCTTGAAGTTTTGCAAGATTTCGACATCACTATCACCAGCACAGAACCGAACAATGCGAACCACGTCACAGCCAAGAGCGCGAGCCTTCCCATAATTCACGATCTGCTTATCGTCATGCCATGGGAGGGCCCCAAAGCCGAGGTACCAGTAGTTGCCGATGATTTTTGACCTGCCCCTGTGCTGGAAAATTCGCTTCACAAAGGCTTCGTCGCGCTGCAAGTCTACACTGACATAGTCCACGCCGAGACGGAGACCCAGTTCTAGTAGTTCGGAGTCCATGGAATCCTTTTCAGCTTGTGTCCTCTGCCGTTCGCCGCGGGGATTTTCTTCAACATGGTAGATAATTGGGACGCCCAGTTTCCTCCTGATCAAGGCAACTTGTGTGGCGATGACATTCAAGAGGTCGTCTGGCCAGTGGTCGATAATGAGTTCGACGCAATCCCCCCTCGCCTCGAAATCGTCCCATTCTAGATCCATGTCTACGAGATAGGAGAGGCGAAGACGCAAAGCGTAAGAATATGACCTTAATTCTGGTGGGATGGCGGCAACGGAAAAGGGGCTTTCGAGCCAAGCGCGAGTCGCCCCTCGGCCGGTGATGAAATCAAGGAATTTGGTAAAGTCTTCTCGGGCGCCCAGGAGCTTCGAAGGGGCGAGTTGGCGGCCATCCATCGGCGTGCTCGTCCCAGAAGCCGGGACTAATGTGTTGTTTGAGGAATCATAGAGGTTGTAGTACTCCAAGTTGGAGCAGTCTCTATGCTTCTCGTCTGCTTTGAGGAGCTGCTCGGCATCGGCAGCATCTAGGAGAAGTGATATCTGCTCCTTTTCTCGGTGGACGTATACCACGGGGTTTGACTTTGAGTATGCTCGAAGAGCGTCCTGCGCCTCATCGGCAAAGCTGCTCATACCACATTCGATGATACAGCCGGTCCTGTTGCTGTCCAACATGCGCTTGAAGACATCTATGTTCTGGCGGGCGAAGAGCTCCTTGCCGTGTTGTAAAAGATAATGTCCCCGTGTTAAGCCAGTGACCTTCTCGAAGTAGTGGTCCTCGGTGACAAGACGCCAGCGGAGATGAAGGGCGCCCATAAAGCCAAGGGTGCGTTTCCCAGCACCTCGGCAGCCGACGATCACAATGGAGGCATTTGGCTCAAAGGCGCGCTCATTTTTGAGACCAGACATGGCGGCCCTGGGTTCCCTAAGAGGCAGTGGCAGCAATGGCGTCTGCAGTCATCCAGCCTGCGAGAGAGGCGGGCATGCAGCTCGAGCTCGACGGCGAGGGAGCCAGCCGGCCGCTGGGCCTTATACTGAGTGTGATTTTATCCTTTCAGGGGAGGTCTTAGTAATGCCCCCTGTCGTGTAATCGGTAGGATCTTGACTTAGATTCTGCTTGGCGATCCCTTTGTCGAGTCGTTTTTGGTGTTGGTGGAAAATGGCATGCCTCCTTTTTTCTCAGACTCAAAGCCAGCCAAACATGCATGGGCGCGCTCCCTATTGATTATTCAGGGACCAAATCAATGCCCGATGTCTTCGTTCGTCTCTCTCCATCGGCAGATCGGTCGGGATTGGAGGGCGGGAAAACAAATACCCTGGGTTTGTTAAGCTCAAAGATGGAGATGAATTGATTCCTCCACCCGAGCGGTTGTTACCCCACCACTGTCATTTTTTTGCTTTTTTGACGACGACAGCGGCCAGCCATTCAATCGCCACCCCCACCTATGACAGCTATGGGCGCCGTATCCCGGACATTTCACGGAGAGCGTCCAGGGTGTTGAATTTTGAATTTGGTGATATTTGGTATATGACAGGACGTGGTGGCATTGATCCAATGTGTTACCTTGGGAAAACGAGGAAATCACGGCTCCTTCTTCCTCTCCTGAATTGCTCCTTCTTGTTATGTTGAACAGACTGGGCTGGGACTCACGCGAGGAAGGAGCCATGCCAGTGGTGGCAGGCAGTTGGCATCACGAATTTAGTTAACTCTCGGCAACATACCACCCTAGCGTTTGCTTGGTGATTCTTCCCGTACCTACCCAGGTAGGTATTTCCCAGGTTTTGGGGACTGAGTCTCAGCTCTCTCTTTTCTTGCTCCATTGTTTCTCTTGATTTTCCGTTTATTTCCCATCGCCTCTGGCCTATGTCTGGAATTCAGGAACACCGCGCCAAATGCTTGTTCGGGTGGTCGCCGAAGCGAAAACCTGGAAGCCACTGCCCGGTCCACAGCCCGGGCCCCTATAACCCCAGAAGCCCCGCGAGCTGGCAGTGGTCGTGAAATTTAACGTTACCCTGGCTTCCCCCGCGCTCGGTGGCCCCAGTTTAGTGTGCATTTTCTCCAGCTCAACTCCCGTCCTGATGGGATTGATTGGATTCAAGCTCCATCCCAGCCTACCTACCTAGGTTTCTGACCTCCTGTGGTACCTCCCGGCTTGCATGGCACACTGGTTTGCCCGTCGACATACTCCCGTACCTTCCCCTCCAGTTACCATTGCCGTTCATAACAATTCGAGCCGGATGGGGCCCGGATTCAGGTTTCCTGGTCGGACACAGTAATCCATAGCCCCTTACGTTGTTAGCATTCGGAAGTCTCCATGGAGTCCAGCACAGAAGAAGAGCAGCCAAACGGCGCCGCCGACTCGCTGGCCCATCAATCACCACAGCTGCCTCCCGATTCAACCACATCCGGCCCCGACCCTCCCCAGCCGCTGGCCAGCGACACTGGCGCCGATGCCGGCAGCGAGGCTCCTGTCAACCCTCGGAAACGGAAGAAGGCTTCCCGGGCGTATGTGACTCTGTTTTCTTCCTTCTTTTGAACCCCCTTCCCCCTTCCCCCTTTCGTCTTCCCTCTTTATTATTATGTTTTGCCTTTGTCGCTTAGCAACCATTTCTTACTCCCAACTAGCTGTGATTTCTGTCATGTCAACCATCAACCATGTGACAATGGCAAGCCGAAGTGCAGTGTCTGTGAAAAACATAACAAGCCCTGCCTCTATCTGCGGCCGACAAAGCGCCGAGGTCCCCAGAAGGGCTACCGGACCGCTCTCAACACATACAAAGAGAGCGCAGCTGCCTGGGGTGCCGTTCTTGGTGCCATTCCCGGTCTCGATGCTCTCATCGAGGGCCACTTACGCACCAACATCGGCAAGGGCATTGTAACTTCCATTAAGGATGCCAGTCAGCAGGATGCCCTGATCAACCGGTGGCAGGAGAGCTCCGTGTTTAGGGCTTTCTTTGGCCACAGTGGTTCGGAAGCTGCTGCCAGTGGCCAAGGAGGAGACGGGGATAATAATAATTCTCACCAAGAACCCGACGATGATGATCTCCCCGGGGACGAGATCACCAGCCCACCAATTCGCTCAGCACCTATGAAGAGACCTTTCCTGCAACCCTCCTCAAACCTTATTCAGAGATCCCCCTCTTCCCCAAGCCTTGGTGTTACAACAGCATCATTAATGACACCAACAGTGGAGCCCAAGGCCCCAGGTTTCTCCTCTCCATCCGTCTTTCAACACCATCAGTCTCGTATATCGACGTCTCTGTCAGACATTGTGGCCAGAGATGCCGCACAAGGGTAAGCTCTTAGTACCTCACCACTGAATACAACCCAAATACTAACCAGAATATACAGGTCGTCGAGGGCATCACAGACCCTTGCCTCTCTAGGCTTCGCGCCCGATGAGACCATCGCAGATTTTTACAGCATGGGCTCCAACCCAGAGCCCATATCTAACCCCAACGACCAAGAATTCGATCCCGCTCTCGGCTCCGAATCCGAACAGAGGGCCTACTATGAGCTCCTCATGGGCCGCTCATTCCCCGGGTGACGACAGCTCCTAAGTTTGCCCCTATTTAAATTATTATTATTGGATTTTACGTGGCGTAGAATCTTCTGTGTGAAAGGTGGCGATACCATACTGGGGTAAAATGCCGAAACCACTCGCCAGGACAAATTGGAAAATAGTCTGAGGTCAGTGCCTGCCTCCACTTTTCTGCTTCAACTTTGGATGGATGAATTCTGACTCGAGCAACAGGATATATGTATGAAAGATACATTGTATTGTAATACGATTTTGATACCCGCCAAATAAATGGCAAACTCTTGAAGGAGAATTGTATAAACCACTTCATAAGCTCATACTCTTTATTTTTTATGACATTTTACCGTGCTATACAGACTATAATCTCTCAGCCTCCCCATCTCCCAGATTTCCCTGAGAGGAGAGACTAAGGGATGGCGACTTGCGGGAAAGGCTTGGCATTGTACCTGCATACTGTTTTCGCTGGTCGTTCTTACGCTTCAGAAATCTTAGGATGCCATTATGTTACATGTCAAGGAGCAAGACTGTCAATCCAAGGGTCCCTCCCGCATTACAACAAGCAAGTTGAGCCATATCACACAATCGCCTTCCGTAACTAAACATAATACCCACCACAGACATTTTGAACGGAATTAATTCGGTAATATTGTCAGTCGCTCATTGGTACGAATCTGTCCCAAAAAGAAAATTAAAAAAAATTGGGAGACCTTGAAGATGCATTATCGATATGGGACGAAGCAGCTGGCTTCGTTTTAAACCCGAGGCCATTGATCAACAGAACAACAGCTAGTAATGAATGAGAACATCCCCCATCCAACCAGGAACCACCCATAATCGGAAAAGACAATACACAAGAGCTCCCTTCAAAACCAAAACGACCATCCAATGCCCCTCGCCAACCCTTCCAATGTTACAAGCCAGGCGCCAAAAATGAAAGCCAATGTTGAACATGAGACAAGAAATATGCAAGACCGTGTTGCAATGGTGGATAACAACCCGTGTGGTGTTTATAAGTATGTACCATCCCCACCCTTTCAGTTGCCACTTCGCCGCCGCAACGACGATTCCCAACGTCAACAAGCGAAAATAGATGCACACGCCACTCCAAAACCCAAGCAAGGTTCACATTTCTAAGGAATGTATCGCCAATTTTGTCGAGTTCACTGGCATGTGACTGCTGTAGCACAGCGGTAACATGATAGGGGATCCATTATCCGCAAATGCGACGCTCCGAAAGTTGAATGCTGATTGACTCCCCAGGACGAAAAAAAAAAAAAAGATTAATAGGACAATTGCGATGCGACTGGGACGCACTCCGGAAAAGGCGAATACACGTCTGAATCACACCAACTCGAACCCGTCATCCTCTGTGACAACGTCCGAGCCGGCGGCAGTACCATCGGCTCCGGCCATCGTCATCTGGCGCAAGTTGCGGCGGGCCTTTCGGCCCTTGAGCGGCTCGCCGTTGACATCCAGAACCTCGTACTCGCGCTCGACCAGCTTCTCCGTCTCGCGGCCCGTCGTCTTGACAAAGATATCGAGCGTCAGAGGTCGGCCGGGTGTCTCGGCCCGGTCGAAGCTATACAGTGCGTTGTCCGAGATGCTCTGGCGCCGGCTGATACCCGGTGACAGGGGCGAGAGCTCTCCGGTAGATCGGCTCGCATCGCTGATCTCCTTCTGTGCGTAGATCTTGCTGCGCACCCGCCCGCTTGGCATTTCCCAGTTAGACCGCGCCTTGACGATGTTGTGCTCCTTCTTCTGGCTCGACGAGGCAGACCTAAGTAAGGCAAGTCAGTATTCTATGGCTTTTGCAGAGCCGAGCGAGCCAGGCTGAAGCTCACCAGCTATTCTTGCCCATTGGTCGGAATTTGGCGTGCTGGGCCTCGGTACCAGCCAGGAGCTCCCCGGTGACGTAGTCAACGCGGACGCCGGCGAGATGCCGCTGCCCGTACAACCACTTCGTTGACGAGTCCTTGGTGCGCTTCCATTCCTTGTTGGCGCTGCGGAGATCTCGTTCGTACTGGGCGGGGGGGTTCTCGAACGAGGTAGCCATTGCTAGCACCGTGTAGGGAATGGAAGGCAGAAAGGGCAGTTCTCAGTCTCTTGCTTCGCAGAGGAAGCGAAAAGGGAGGTTATATGAGTGTTTTACCGCAGAAGAGCAGTTGGGTCTCGTGGTTGACTTGGGAGTCAGTCGTGTACAGCAGTGTTAGACTCGATAATAAGACTGGTTTGAAATAGCTAGTCGATGTATTTGTTCAATGTAGTTGTGAGATTGTGACTCTAGGTAGGTCGACAGAGATGGAGCAAAAGGTCGGGTCGGTTTGGAGGGTAGAAGTATCCTGGGCAGGAGGGGGTGGGTAGGTTCCGGGTTGGTTATGAGTGGTGGGTGGGGCGAAGAGTCACTCGGGGTGCGGTTGCTCGCTTAATAAGAGTAAGTGACCGGCTTACTGCAGGCAAGATTGCGCAACGGGAAAGAGCAAGCCTGTGTGTGCTCGTTTCGGGGTTTGACGGCAGATTCCGGAATGACCAATAAACAAAGCAGGTCGGAGGGGGTGTGGTCTGGCCGGTGACTCAGAGTGAAAGGTATTGCAAAGCTTTGTTGGGGCAGGTTTGTTGGTTTGTTTGAGGAACAGAATGGAAGGACCTGTCCAGGATAAGGGAAGCAGGGGGAGGAGCAGAGGGCGCAGAACGTATATCAGAGCGGACAGCTTATCAGGCTGTTTTTGGGATGACTGATAAAGCTTGGGGGGTGGCGCTTAAGGGCGGCTCGTGGGGGGGTGTGAGCGTGACAAAAGTGACGTGTATGACCTCGTCAGGAGCAGAAGGGAGAGAAACAAACCTGGGAACAAACCTGCAAGGTCGGCGGAGGGACAAGACAAGGAGGCACCCGCCTGGCTGGCCGGGCGGGCAGTTGGCAACGAGAAACATCATCACGTAGCACGCTGCCAGGCAAGCCAGGCTCGGACTTGTGGCACTGGCAAGCAGGTGACCAAACTCCCTCCTATTCTTGGCTCCAGCTTGGACATGGCTTAGCTTCCTTGCACTTCTTCCATCATCATCCTCCTCCTCCTGGGGGCTCTGCCTCGCTCATCTTTGATCATGATCAAATCAGACGGCTGCGCCGCGGCCCATTATGCGCAAGGTTGGTTTCGTCCTGGCTGAAACGAGTCCAGAAGCCAGGTCAGCCTCGGCCCTCCCAATGGACGCATGCTGTCATTCCAGCAATGTCATTTGCTCAAGCGCCAACTTGGGACAGCCGGTAACGATGGGCTAGAGAGCCCGTCGGGTGGAATTAGTAGGCGGGCGGGTTCCGTGTTGTCCGATTCATGTGGATTGCTGGGTCATGCACACCACAGCACTCCCCCATTTAGATACTTCCCTCAGTGTCGCAGTCACAAAAGGGCCAGAGATGCATGCTGCCAATATCGGACAAATGATTCGTATATCAAATGCCTCAAGGTCGAGACTGTCCTGGGCATTTTCGACCACTCCAAAGCTTCAAGGTCTGCCCGTGTTCAGCTTGGACAAGTTTGGGGGTTTGAGCAGAGAGGTACCTACCTAAGGTACTACCTACCTAGGTCCCATCTCAGAGGGACGCTTGCGCGGTGCAGATCTGCATCGCGTTACCCCGTACATGTACATGTCCCCCTCCCACGATCTCCCCACATTCCCCCAAATTCCCCATCCAATGCGATTCTTGCGAGCGAACGCGTGCCGAAGGCGACAGGACGGTTTCGTTGGACAAAACTTAGGACGGAACGGAGGAATGGCAAATGCGATGACGAAAAGAAGCCATCCCGTGGTCACCTTTTTCTACCTTTAGTCACAGAATCTTTCCGTCTCGCAACTTGTCAGCTCTTCGTTCGGAAAAGGCCCGGCCGACGCGATTCATTCTATCCCATCGGCAACCAGATAAGCTGATAAGATCAGGTGGGGTGGGCGATCGGAACGCTGCGAGCGGGTCTTTGTGGAAGCTCAGGTTGATAAGCCAAGAGTTACCTTGGCTTGCTTGGTACTGCCAGTTTGCTGTCTCATCAGTCGGACCAGATTCTGGCTACAGATGGAAATACTGAAACACAAAAACAACGAAGAGAATACCTGTCTGCTGACACTGTTCGCATCTCACCATGGTCCCGTGAACCAAGGGCGCCTGCTTCTCAGCCTCGGTTTGAGTCCTGGTCTCTCCTTTCAGCTTCCATTCTGACTGACATAACAAAAACCTCGGTCAGTGGGCAAGTGGTTATGCGAACCCAGCCTTGAACAAAGCAAAGAGTGACCCACCAGTCACATCTGCCGAACAGCCGCGGGACTCTCAGCACTGCAAGCAAGAGAATCAATATCCGATACCTACTTGCCGCCACTTGCAGCAAGTCTGGAAGACTCTCGCATGCATCAAGCGATTGGGGTCGCGGATTACCCAATTTAGCGATTAGGTGAGGGGTCATGCAGAGTATACTCCATACACCCAACTACATAGCAACTCGGGCATGATATCTACGTTCCACTGTACCTATCTTGGTATCTTGCTCCGCCTTATTGCACACCAAAATATCTATCATGGCCTTGCCAGGTATGCAGACACAAGCTTGCCAAAATATGGTTAGCATTGATGCAAAACGAAGGTATACATCCTCGCACACGTGGCGTTTGTACCTGCCGTATCGGAACGAGGTATCATGCCTAGGTAGGTAGGTACAAATAAATCTAAGACGCCTGAGCTTCACAATACAAGGTATCATCAAAATCCGAGGACGCCTAAGCTATTATGTTTTGTATACACTAGATCAAAACCAATAAGATTTCTGTATCAATCATAAAATTGTTTCTTGACACGCCTCCCGCGATGATAGACAGACAAGGCCCTGCTGCGTGGCTACTCGGCCAAACGGCCAGGAGCGAGGCTCCAAACTGCCCCTGGCCCCAAACCAAAGGCCTTCCCGGTTTTCCTGGCGACGAGGCCACATGATTAAGTCGATGCCAAACAGTAGCACGAGAAGAATATAGGCATCTGCAAGAATCGTTTTATTGTGCCTACCTACCTACTGGCCAGCATCCTATCGACCACTTGGCAGGCTTATCAGTGATGTCACTTTCATACAAGTCGTAACGGAATTACCCGTTTCTGCAGTAGCGCCTCACCAAAAATTCAAGGACCGTGTATCGTTACACGCTTTTATCTCCAGGCAGTGAATATGGACAACTTTGGGCAGGCAGCTGGCGATTGAACACCTCGACGACGACAACGACAACCACGTACATCCTTCACAACACAAATAAATCGCCACGCCCCCATGATGCCCTCCGACAAAGCCGCCTACCTCGCAGCGCACTACCTCACAGCCGAAACGAACCCGTCGACCAAGCCCAAGAAGCGCAAGCGCAAGCAGGGCACCACCAACACCAGCTCCTCCAAAACGGACGGCCTGCTCATTGTCGCCGACGACGAATGGGGCACCGCCGCTCAAGAAAACAATGAAGATGACGCAGCCATTGTAGCAGGAACGAGCGCCGAGTTCCGGCGCGCAAAAAAGTCCGGGTGGAAGACGATCGGCGCACCAATCCCGACCGACACCAAAGACGCGCGCGACGCAGCGGCTGCCGATGCGATTCTCGCGGCCGCGGACGCTGAGAGGCGAGCGGAAGCCGGTACGACGGCAGAGGACGAAGCGCCTGCGGTCGTGGGGGGCGACAGCAACACCACAGCCGCCGCAGCAAGAGATATAGCAGCAGCAGCAACATCAACTCCAGAAGTCCCGATGATGTCGGACGGGACGTTTGCAGGGCTGCAAAGCGCGAAAGCCATCACCGCCCAGCTCCGACAGCGACAAGAGGCCGACCGGGAGGAACTGGCACGGATGAATGCCGAACGCGCGGCCGCAGCAGCAAACAGTGGGAACGCTGTAGCAGCAGCGGCGGACGCACAACCACAACAACAACAACAGCAACCGGAAATCATCCTCCGCGACGCCACAGGTCGACGAATCGACGTAGCCATGCAGCGGGCGGCGGCGCGGAAAGCAGCCGAGCAGGCCGAGGAGGCGGCCAAGCGGGCGCTCAAGGGCGAGGTGCAGCTCGAGGCGGCGCGGCGGCGGCGCGAGGCACTCGAGGACGCGGCGCTGATGCCCGTCGCCCGCGGCAAGGACGACGAGGACATGAACGCCGAGCTCAAGGCGCAGCAGCGCTGGAACGATCCCATGGCTCAGTTTCTCGGGGACGACGACGACCCCGGCGCCGCCAGGGGGAAGAACAAGAGGAAAGGAGCAGGAAGAAGGCCGCTATACAAGGGCGCGGCGCCGCCAAATCGGTACGGCATCAAGCCTGGGTATCGGTGGGACGGGGTTGATCGGGGGAATGGGTTTGAGGCGGAGTGGTTCAAGGCCATTAATCGCAAGGAGAGGAATAAGGGCCTGGATTACGCGTGGCAGATGGATGAGTGAACATTTTCTCTCACTCACTCTGGGTCTTCAATTAATAATGACCACTACAAAATGATCATATGATATCTTGATGGTGGTGAAATTGACACGACGATAAACGGCACTGGGGATTTTGAAGATTTTGAAACAAAATGACACCGAACGCATGGAAATATATACGGCCTCATCTTGGCCCTAAAGACAATTTTGGCGTCCACTTTATAGCTGAAGTGTTTACGTCTTCGCTTTCTGGGTTGTATAAAACTCAAACCATATCACCCTCCTGCCGTCGAAGACCTCGAGCCATGGGCAGCAGTGCTCTTCTAAAGTCGCTTCGCATTATCCACCAGCAGAACAAGAAATGCTAAACATATCAGATAGGCCCTGGATAGGGAGGATTCGTGTTTAATAGCACTGGCCTCGAACTATCCGTAACTAGCTACGAATCTGAGGCCTTCCCCCCAAAAGAAATCAACAGCACTCATATCTGCAAATCTTAAGGGCGATGAGAATGTCCCGTTTAGTTATTCTGCCGGTGATCATAAATGCTGATCTTTCCGGTAGCTCCAGAGTCTCCCGCTGTCTGTCTGTCTGTCTGTTTGTTTGTTTGTTTGTTGCGGCTCTATAAATACAAGTGTACAGTTTTGCCCTGCAGAACTGGGTCTTTTTTTCTCTCTCCCTTCGTTCGGTCTCAAAACTTGATTAGTTGAGAGCCAAGTCGAAATACGCGTCAACGAGTGTTCGTCTTGTGAGAGTCAAGAATTGTTTCGTTTCTCGAAATGCCGATACGCAGCCACGGAGGGCCGAACAGCTACTTCTTCTGAGGACGAAGCAGCTTATCAGGGCCAAACTCGGCATTCTGCTTAACAAGCGTGATCCACTCGGACTTGGTTGTGGTTCCAGGCTTGTCGATACGGCCAACAAACTTGCGCAGCAGGTTTCCGAGGCTGATACCCTCGTGCGCATGGGCAGCAATGGCCTGAATAATCTCCCAGGCTTCGACCCGGTTGCCTGGCTGACCGGGCGGCGGAGAGCCTCGAGGAGTACCAGAGTTGACTTGGGCCGCTGAGAAATGATTAGCAAACCGCATACGAGGAGCAAAATGGATGATTCATGAACTCACCAAGATGGTCATTAGGCGGGGCGGGACTACCAGCCCGGGAAGCGGATGGGGTGCCGGTTCCAGCCTTCAGCTTGATCTTCTTCTTGAGCTTCAAGCCACCATCAGAACCCTCGCCAGCTGTGGCCTCGCCGTCGCTAGTAGCACCGGCGACTCCCTTAGGTCGGCCAGGTAGCGGAGTAGCTGAGCGGCTAGGAACCTTGGAAGAGGTGCCCTTGCTCGTCTTGACCTTCTTGCGGTTCGACTCGTTCCCGCTAGATTCAGACAGGTTTGGCGAGCCGAGCCGTTTGAGCTTGCCCTTCTTATCGGCAAGCTGCTTCGGCTTTCCAGACGGCGTGGTGTTGCCCTTGGGAGTGGCACCTGCGGCGGCCTGGTCGCCTTGTTTTTTCCCATCCTCATCTTTCTTCGCTTCGTCCTTCTTGACATCCTCCTCTTTCTTTTCCTCCGTCTCCGATTCAGATTCCTGCATCGCGTGTTAGCATCCAGAATCAGGCAGTCGTGGGGGTTACAGTGTATGCATACCGAGGATTCTGTGAAGGGGTTGTTTTCCTCGTCCTCAGAGTCAGAGTCGATGTAATCCATGGCATGCTCCAGCTTCCGCAATCCTTTTACCGTCTGCTTGCCCATCGTTTTTCGCTTGATCTTCTCCAGTTCTTGCTGTCTCTCCTCTTCGTCGACTTTGGACTCCTCTCCTTCGCCAAAAAGGTTGGCAGCAAGATGTTCCCGACGAACACGGGTTTTAGACTCCTTGGCATCTTCATCGTCGGCCTCGAAGCCAGGGGTTTCGTCGTCATCCTGAAATTCCTCGCCAGAGAAATCCAACTCGTTGTCATCCTGTCTCTCTGTCCTGGGTGCACTTCTGGACGTGGCGCTCTCCGTCTTCACGCGGACGCGTCCGCGTAAGAACTGCCGCGTCTCTTCCTTCTCCTTTTCCATATCCTGTTTCTCCTTGTCCATCATGACCCACCGCTTCACAACCTTGCCCTGCAACATCATAGTCTCCGCTGTTTCCAGAGACATGGTGTTGAATGGCGGCTTCTCGTCAAATCTATAGTATCGCTCCAGGGGCACCATCCGGAATGCGTTGTTGTCTATGACAAGGGCGCAGTTAAGCTCAGAGAGACCTGCAACATACGACCCGACCCACACACCCGATTTGCCTTCGACATCCTCCAAATGCCAAGGAAGGGTCTCCTCGTAGCGGAGACCGGACTGTTTCTTATGTTCCTCGCTGTGTCTGCCGTAGAACGCGGATGCTTTCTCCTTCTTCTGCTGCTGCGACTTCTTGGGCTCGTTGCTTTTGGCGACGGGCGCGATCTGGGCCTGGTCTATGGCTCGCTGTGCTTCCCTCTCAGCCTTTTGTTGTTGCAGACGCTCGGCCTCGGCGTCATCTTCGGGGTTCACGGAGCCAAGATCCTCCTCTTTGAGAGCGGTCATGCGACTGGCAGGAGGCAGACGAGGATCTCGGCGATGCAACGTCACGGGGCGAGGGAACTGGTCCTGGTCTGTGACGTCGACGGGGGCTTCGCCCTTGGCCCTCTCCCCCTTTGCCTTGGTCAAGCGCATGATGTGATAGCGTATGCCTTCGAGGAGGGCGCGTTTGGTGGTGATAAGGTCATATTCTTGAACATGGACCCCGGGTGGCGGCGGCTCGCTCCATCCTCCATTCTCTTTGCGCTTCGTCCTCAGTTTCTCCAGCTCCTTGACTTGCTGTTCTGTCGGGCGGTATGTCTCATCGTCAATCTTCTTGGCCTTAGGGGGAGGTACTCTGGCGATTGGCTTTGGCGGGGCCCTCTTTCTTGCGACCAGGGGGTCAGTGTTGGGTTTGCGTCGAATGGAACTGAGTCCGGCAGGAAGGCGCTTGGGGTGGGCACTTCCCGGCCCAGGAGGTGGTGCGCTCATCTTCGCGATCGCTCGGTTGTGCTTTGGTGGCGAGCGAGGACGCGGGCGCGCAATTATTTTGGCAGGTAAGATCTGCTGTGGACAGGCTTGTCGAAGATCAAGCCTTGGACGTCATTGAGAGCACGGAATGTAGAACCATCCAACGCTGATTTTCAGTGAAATGCAGACAGACAGTGAGTTTGGGCAGAACGTGGAGCCGTTTTTGAGAATTGTTGCGCCTGGTCTGATTTCTTTGAAGGTGAAGACAGCTGTGGGTGAAATGTTCAAAGGAACTTGAAGTTGCAAAGGATGGTCGCAGTCATCCAGGCAGCTTGCCAAGAACAATGCAGGCAGGCTGAGCCGCAGAAGGCCCGGCGCGAAATAGGAATGGATGGGGCGGGTGGCGCACGGACCGTTGAGATGTCAAAGTCGGACCAAAAAAATCCGCCCTATACACAACTAGTATACAGGCTGCGGCCCGCTGTGATCTACACCCTAACCACCTACCTAGTATCTAACCTCGTAACTTTACGTTACCTGGGAGGTGATCTTGAGAACCCAGTCGGTGCTCTGGGCTATCATCATTTTAAAGGACGCAAGACTCTATGGATATACTTGGCTTTGGCGACAAAGCCGACTAAATCACGCTTGCTGTTACAGTCTGTGACGATTAAAAATTCAGCTTCGATCCTGTTTGACTTGAGTCTCATTCACCTGGGGATCCAGCAGCGTTTTCTAAAATACCAAATACATGTCGTCCCCTAGTCCCAAAGCAACCCAGCCCATAGTATTCCGAATTAACACAGTCAGTTTCAATTTATATAACTATACCTAATCTGTGTCAAAATACCTATTCACTTACCTTCGTTTTGAATACGTAAGGTGCGTAACGTTCATGTTACCAGGTTCAGATACATCCCGCCCGCCAAGAAAATCCAGCACCCTGGACAGCCAACAGGCCAATCAGAGCATTGCCCTCCCCTCCACATGAGATCTCGAATGGCTCAAGCTAGCTGGACTGCTTCTTTGTCTCACAATCGGATTATCTTTTGAAGCTGAATCAAGGAAAATAATGAGCGGCACGCGGATTTTCATCTCGACCATATTTTCGCTAGGCCTTCTTCCATCTGAACACGCAGGGCCGGCTACAATCCCGGACACATGACGCATTGGAGAGCCTGGTCGCGTTTTCAAGTTGCAGCAGCGCGGCCCAAGTCCCAATTCACCCCACAACAGTCGGCGACGTGAGGGGCACTATCTTGGGACGGGATCCACCTTGCTGGCCTCCCTTCCATGATTCGGCCAGTCCTTCCTTGGTCCAATAGGCACTCAGCTTTTATTCAAGAAACATCCATGCTGGAGAATTGGCAGAAGAAACCCTTCAAGTTGCAGTCATTACCAACCATCTCATCTATCTTCCACTCTCTTGAGAGCCGCGGCATATATTTAATCTGGATACCCTCCCACGAATCCAAGTAAATAGACATTCACGACTTGGGAGAGGCTTCAGACCCGTTGTTCTTATCGTTTCTTTTACCCCTTGCCACAGAGACAACTTCTGCGGTCCCGCTCACTGAGCCACCTGGTCCACCAGATTACTACAAGTCTGCCAGCATGGAGGCTGGCCAGAATGGAGGAGGCGACCTTGAGAATCGCCTCGGCAATTTGATTCTCAATAATCTGGAGAGAGAGCCGACTCAGCCGTATCAGGGCAGCCATGGCTCACGAGGACCCGTACAGGCAATGGGTCCTATCCAGCAAGAGAACCACTCCGCGTCCGACGACAAGTCAAAGGCGCCTCGGAAGCGGCTGAACCAGGCACAGCGCCGCCAAATGTCTGCTCAGCTCTCCATCCCCATCGAGCCTCGGTCCCAGGTGCCCCAGTCGGCCAGGTCATACGCCAGCCCCCCAGGCTATCCCCATCATCAATATGCCACTGGCGGCAGTCCGTATAGAGGCCAGCAGCGGCCGCAGTCGGCTACTTTCCGCCCCCCGAGCCGAGGCAACGCCTTTCCAAGCGGCCCTTTAACGGGGCAGCCATTCCCGTCGAATCCCAGGCACCAACCTTCTCTTTCTTACAATGGACCAATGTCTACCATGCGAGATCAGCATGGTTGGCAGCAGTCTCGGCTGCAAGCCGGAGACTCGAGGCCGGCCTCTCATACTCCAGCCCTTCCATTTGATGCCCCTGCACCGCGGCCTCCGAGACATGGAAATTCCCTCTACAACCCTGCCAAACAGTACCATGTCCGACCCGATGAGCTGAAACCACAAGTCGATATGCTGGAGAGTCTTTGCCGCACGATTATCAAGGACGCCGAAATCGAACCCGCCGACATTGCCGAAAAGGAGAGATTTCGTGCCATGATCGAGGAGGTGGCCAGGTCCGCCATTACTCACTATGAGAGAACCCAAAACGGCCTACATGACTTCCCCCCGTCCAGTGTGCAGCTGAGGTGTTTTGGCAGTCTCTCCTCCGGTTTCGCCACCAAGGCTGCCGATATGGACCTGGGTCTTCTCTCTCCCTGTTCACCCGTGCAGCCTGACGCGCCTGGTTCCCCTATCCCTAGAATCGTCGAAAAGGCATTTTTAGAGATCGGTCTGGGTGCCCGGCTACTCTCACGGACAAGAATCCCCATCATCAAGCTGTGCGAGAAGCCTCCCGAGAAACTTAGATTGGATCTCCTGGATGAGCGAGCAAAATGGGAGAGGGGTGCCTCAGATGAAGCTGATGAAGATGACCTTCACGAAGACCCGGACTCTCACACGATTGAAGACATTCAGCCCCAGGATTACAAACAACAGGGACACAATCAAAAAGTCCCCGGGGTTGGCCACAGCGAAGTACGGGAGCAGAAGTTCCGGTCTCTTAAACAGGGTGACAAAAGGAGCTTGGCGAACTACTATACCGCTGCAAAAGGGCTCCTTCGGAAGCTCGGTGGCCGTGACTTGACCAACTCGAACTCATCAGACTTCAAGAAAGACGACTTTCAGTTCTTGAACGAGTTCTCTCTGGCTTTTGTCGACGGCCTCGCAGACCAAGAACTGCGGGACAAGTTATTGCGGTACAAGTCCCTCTGCAGATACGATCTGGGTGCTCAGCCAAACTGTTCCCGTACGCTCCATGGCGTGTACACACAAGTCGAGGGCGAGAAAATGGTCATGTTGTGGGAATCTCGCCAGATACGCGAGAAAGATGATTTTCAAGAGCAACAGGCACAGAGAGCCATCTTCAACTGGGTGAATCTCCAAGGCAAGCCAGGCTTCGGTCTTGATCCGCTTCACTACAATAAGGAATTGCAGAATGCTGCTGATGAGCTGAAGAGAATCTCCTCCGTTCAAGCCTTGAGCCTCTCCCAAATCCAGTACGAGTCTCCTACGATGTATCATGCGAGGACGATGAAGATATTACTGGAACTCGGTGGCCATGATACGCTGTCCAAGGAAAACCGCCTTCTTCCTTTGGTGATTCATCACTACATTCGAGGCATTCTGATGGACAGCATCCGACAGCAGGTTGAGGACTTTGCAAAGTCCTTGGAGCCCTTGACTTTACGAGCTGTCGCGAGGAGACATAAAAGCCTGCAACTAGCCCATGAATTCGAGAAATCTCTCGCAAAGGGGCTTTACCCAGAACAATCTGCAGCCAGCATCAGGACCTATATCGATCTTCTGCGAGGGCCAATGCTTAAACCCTTGGGAGCAGACCCTCATTTCGACGCTGTCATCCCTATCACCTCAGAGTCGGCCGTGATTATGTCTGACATTCGGCTGCTTGGCGATCCCTCCAAGCTAGCTCCCAATCAGCCCCGGGATCCCTATCGAGACCGTCTGGAGTTCCCAAAGTCCGGGGTTGGCGTTCAGTGCGATATCAACTTCTCCGCGCATCTTGCATTGCAGAATACTCTTTTGCTGCGGTGCTATTCTCACAGCGATCCTCGGGTCCGGCCTCTAGTTTTATTTGTGAAGCATTGGGCAAAAGTCCGTCGCATCAACTCCCCCTACCGTGGCACCCTGAGCAGTTACGGCTATGTCCTCATGATGTTGCACTACCTCGTCAATGTGGCTCAACCATTCGTTTGCCCGAACCTTCAGGTACTAGCTCGGCCTCCTGCCCCGGGT
Source organism: Lasiosphaeriaceae sp. G1095 (assembly GCA_027569635.1). NCBI lineage: Eukaryota > Fungi > Ascomycota > Sordariomycetes > Sordariales > Lasiosphaeriaceae > Lasiosphaeriaceae sp. G1095. The sequence continues at coordinate 88,630 of JAPDFK010000049.1, forward strand.
CTCACACCTGCGCAGATTGAAGAGACGGTCGTCTGCAAGGGACGGAATATCCAATTCTGGCGTAACGAAGCCGAGATCCAGCGCCTGGCTCGGGACAATGTCCTCAATCAGAACACTGATTCGATTGGCCACCTCCTCCGAGGCTTCTTCGAGTACTACGCTCAAAACACCTTTATGAGCACGGTCCGGGGTCGTGGCTTTGACTGGGGTCGCGATGTTTTGAGCCTCCGCACACAGGGAGGCTTGCTTACCAAGGCAGAAAAGGGCTGGACTGGCGCAAAGACCGTCATTGAGGTGAAGACGATAGCTTCTCCGCCTTCGGCAGCGGTTTTGGCGGCCGATCCTAGCCAACAACAACCAGGCCAGATTCAGCCCAGCTCTCCTCCTGCTACCATTAGTAGTGTTCCCACGTTACCGCAGGCTGACGGTACTTGTCATACAACTCGCGAAGTCAAGGAGGTTCGTCACCGCTTTCTCTTTGCCATCGAAGACCCTTTCGAGTTGGATCATAATGTTGCGCGCACTGTCACGCATAACGGCATTGTGGCCATTCGCGACGAGTTCCGCCGAGCCTGGCGCATCATCAAGAACACAGGCAGAGGACCGCCAGAGGATCTTTTGCAGGATGTTACACAAGCAGAAGAGCGGCGAGAGAGAGAGCAGTTTGCGCAATTGCTTGAGGAGCTGCATGGACGAGAAGCGGTCAAGTTTTAATTGACTTGAGGAGATGATGACGTATCTTTTGGGCTGTATGCATATACCAAACGACGAGAGTGGCTAGTGGGAAAGGAAATGGATTAGGGGCGGAAACCTATGACAGAAGGGCATAGCATGGAGAAGACCGCAATAATCACGGCAGGGACCAGGAACGGAAACATTGTGAGAGGCCGGCATGAAGGAGGACATGGCTCTGATCCCGGCGAGGGTCGAGGACGGAATATCGGGAGATGCTGTTAGCATTCACATGGTTTGTCCTTGTCATCGTCATCATTATCGTAAATGTCCGGCACTGCGGATGGCACACATCGCCTTCATTCTTTCATGGAACAGGCATTTTTTTAGAGCAGCTATGAGTTCCTGACCAACGGTAGCAGTGGTGTTTCATACCTTTTTGTTGGCATTGGAGGTGCGGTTTGTTGAAGGACGCCCACCCACATCGCATCAGCCTATTTAATGTGGCGAGCAGGCACAAGTAATTCTATAGGTGTAGATTCACATCCCATCCCAAACACGATGTCTTATGTCACTTGCACTGCACTATTTTGATGTGAGAATAATACAGACGTACATGTATCTATTCTTGGTGATGGCCATGGAAGATGGACTTGGAGTATCCAAGGATATCAAGTCTCTTTTTATCTCTCCGCTCACATACCACCCATAAGGCAATACGGCGATAACTCTTCTAGCAGGACGGGCGAGAGAGAGAGAGAGAGTGAGAGAGAGTGAGAGTATTATTCTGTGTGTAAAGGCGGAGCTCGTATCAACGATGTCGCCACCTGGTATTAGGTATGTACATAACATCATTCCAGACAGCACTTCAGCTTATTAGTTTGAGATCTGATAACTTGTTTCGAGATGTGTTTTTTTTTGCCAACCTAAGTTTCCACCACAAGAAGAAGAAAAAAAGAGTATTGATGACAGTAGCGGCGAGCACATCCATACACGCGACAATTCAATGCTGGGACGAGAAAGATCAATATCTATGTACCCTCAAGAAATTTTTTATCGTCACCAGCTGACATATAAGTTGATGGTTAGGTGCGCTTTAGTTCTCGTTATTTCGAGACTTGAAAAGGTTTATTTAATCTGAGCACACTTCCACAGGCATTATCTTCATAAAACTTCCCCATTCCAGGTATCCGTGAACTTGGCCACGCACGGTCAACACACATATGACATGGAGTCTCAATTTAGGTGGTTGCGAAAAGAAAGTGATAAACATGTTTACACGGCTCCGCTACAAGAGATACTAGCTGACAGGTTACGGGCTAATAAGGACGAGCAATTCTTTATATGAAGAGTTGAGACCTCTCCGAGTCTCCTCTCGATATCGGACCCTGGGGCTCTAGGGTAACCTCGCAAGCGAAACGAGCTACTACTGCGAACGCCGCCTAGCCACAGCGGAGACCATGACTGCACATTGCCACAGACAGAAATAAATGTTCTTGAGTTGTTCTCTTGCCCGTTGCCTACCAACCTTGCGGAAGTGACCCTACTAGAGGAATCTAGACAACGGGCCTTCTTGCCCAGAATTATTCTACCAACGCTCCGTTAAGAACACATCCTGGGTTGGACGTTGTTCCTGCCGTCCAAATGACAGCATCGTTGGGGGGGTAGGGGAAGGGGAAGAGAAAGGAATTGGTTTTTGCCAAGAGCATCGGATGTCTCTTCAGCAAGGAAAGGGGAGACAAAAGAGAAACGTGTGGCGTCAGCGATATTCAATTAGTTCCTGAGTGCGAACTTTCATTTTTTGGTATCTGACTGCTCGTGCAAGTCTATTCCGATATCCCTGTGTAGAGTCATGTTTAAAGTCAAGTGTCCTGATCACGGAACGCCATCGCTTGAAGTCCGAGTTTCCTCCACATACCTAATGAAAAGGATGAAGAAATTGCATTGCGTGGCCATCGGCGACCAATTTTGCCTCATTAATTTCGCTGTTTCTTTCGCTGTTCTTAAAAAAAAAAGAAGAAAAAAAAAGAAAAAAAAGAAACGGGTAACCTGATGGATCAATCCCCCATGTGTAAAAACAGGGGCGACATCGACTCGCCATAATGGTTCCGGCGAATGGCCTCTGCTAGGAGGAAAGAGAGATCGAGTACCACCAGTTTACTGGCATTGCGTGCCTTGTCTTCTTGTATCGGATAGCTGTTGGTCACAACAATAGCATCAATACAGTCGCAGGCTTGCATCTGCTCGAGACAATCGGCTCCAAAGACGGCGTGGGTTGCGATGCAGTAGACTTTCTTGGCAAAGCCTCGCTTGACGACAGTCTCAGCAGCGGCAATCCACGAGCCAGGCTTATCAATCATGTCATCGACAATGAGAACCGTCCGGTTCTTCACATCTCCGACTAGGGTGATCATGTGCTCGATCTTTGGGTTTTTGAGAATTTCATCTTCTTCGTCAGAGCTTGCTGCATCGCCTGAGCCACCGAGAGCATGGGGTTGGGCAAAAAATGATGACGCGTGTGACATGGTCATGGGGTCTTCTTCCGCGACGCTTGTATCCGCTGCAGACGTTGCTGGCGAGGGGAAATCGTCCGGAACAATATGACCTTGGACCAATCTCCCGTGCGTCACCTCATGGGCCCGTTGGTCATTATACTCGGGGCCGTCAAGCTCGGCCTCCTCATCCAACTCACTCAGGGTTGAGGACTGGGACAGCGCAGCTTGCGCTCGTGGATGGGATCGGGAAGGGATCGGGGGACGTGCGGGTGGTCCATTAGCTCGCCGCGGCGATCCTTGGGCATCCGTCACGGTGCGAGAGGGTCGGTGTCCGTTTTCTGCAGCGGCAGTTCCATTCTCAGGCCCCGACGAGTTGGTACGCACCTGGTTACTGATGGAATCAAGGTAAGGCTGGGCTTCAATCCCGTCGAGGTGGTTCATGATCATGCTCGCTGTCATGTTGGAAGTGCCCCTCTTCTTGTCAGTGGTGACCATGCCGAAGTTGAGCTTGAGGGCGTCGGCCAAAGATGTAACTCGCTTGGTGCCTCCAGCATTTTTAGACACTACCACGGCTTCCTTCCAGTTGGGCACGTTGTGTCGAATCCAGCGAGCAATTAGGGGCTCTGCGTGGAGGTTGTCGACGGGGCATTTGAAGAAGCCTTGCATTTGCGACGCGTGTAGGTCGACAGTAATGACGTGCTTAACGCCGGCGATTCCGAGCAGGTTGGCCAGCATTCTGGCGGTAATGGCTCCACGGTGCGACTTCTTCTTCGACTGTCGACTATAAGGGAAGTAGGGCAGCACAGCTACAAGGTCTTGATCAGCATGAAAACGGCCTGGGCATGGGGCCTAAGGGATTGTCAGCTCCAAATGCAGTAACATACCGGTAATTTTGTTGGCAGATCCTCCTTTGCAGGCCGAGATCATGATAAGCAGTTCCATGATGGTGTCGTTGATCTTGGGACTGCCAGACTGGACGACGAACACATCCTTCTCTCGAACGCTGGTGAGAATTCTGACACTCGTCTCGCCATTGGAGAATTGTGACAGCTCGGCATCAGCCGGTGCCATGCCCAGGTTCTCACATATTTTGCCAGTGAGGGCCGGACAGGAACTGCCCGCGAAGATCAATGTGCCGCGCATGTTGCCTTCCAGTTGTGGCTCAACGGCCCGTTTTGAAGGTGTGAGAGGCCTTGATTTTTTTGGGCGGTCTCCAATGTCGTTGGTGGTGGTTGGGGAGGACTGGAGCTGCTGGAAAGCCGAAAAAGCGAAAACGAGAGAAGGGTAAAATAGAGCCCAGAAAACTAAGCGGCAAGGGACCAAACTTGTAAGGGACTAATAAAGGGGGGCTGAGACCAAGTAGCTTCCCTGTTTGCGTGTTGTGACAAAGTGTGGGCCTGAATCACCCGACGGTTGAGCCAAAGGCAGGAGCAACCGTGGGCAAGGGGGGGTTGCTTGTTGCTCTCAATTAACAAACCCTGTACCACGTGCTTCGACTGATTAACAGATTTTACCGCTGCCGCAGTGCCACAGGGGATAGGATTTACGCTTCCTTTGCTGCTGTTCTGGAAGACGAGTGAGGAGAATTGCTAGGAAGTTGGATCCCGCTGCTTGTTGCTTCTTTTTTTTTTGTGATCGAATGGAACCCCCTTGCAGGCAGAGCAACTGCGGGGCAGCCGCCAGCCATTTGAGCACAGGCCACCCCACATTAAATTCTGCACTGTGCAACTTGAATTAATTAAAACGGTAACCAGTAACCAGTAACGGGACGCCAAAACACCACGCCGTTTTTCGGAGCAACATACACAATATATGCATGGACATCCTTGAATAAACTCTACTATAGATGAGCGATATTCATACGTCGATTTATTATTCTGGGCAGGCAGTATTTCTTTTGCTTTCAGTAAACGACCGCTGGCGAGGACAACCCCAACCCCAACCCAACCCCAAAAATGGGCATCCCTCACCTCAAAAGGCACCTCGAGAAATATGCGCAGAGAAGCGTTATTGAGCCATGTAACGTGGTTCTTGATGGGCCGGCGTTTGCGTACCACGTTCTAGCTCTTTGCTCGAGAAGAACTCAAAAAACCAGTCCCTTTGAGCAGCCGTCTTATGAACTCGTAGGCCAGACTGCGGTGGCATGGCTGGACAAAGTTCAAGCCTGCGGCCTTACTGTGTACAGCTGAGTCTCTATCTCGAGCTGCCTTTGTAACTGAGACTAATAGTTCACCTGTAAGATCTGCCATATACTTCGACGGCTTCCTGCCAAAGTCGAAAGACTGTGAGCGTACCAAGCGGCTTGTAAAGACGTCTCAAGACCTAGTCAGATACCACCAGGTATACCCGACCACCGTACCGAAAGAGCGGCCTCACGCCGCTACAGAGGTGTCTGTGGATTTATTTCCTCGGTCCTGGGGAACTGATAAAATGGCAAAACCCCCCCCTCCGCCTTTCTTTGTGCCGGCCGTTATCGACTTTCTGAGAAATTCCGCTCAGTATGGTCCCCTGACCAAAGTTGTTCCAGGCGAAGCCGACGGATTCTGTGCCGAGTATCTGCGCCTGCATGGCGGCACAGTGCTTTCGTCTGACTCGGATCTGCTCATACATGAACTAGGCTCAGATGGAAGTGTCGTTTTTCTGGCAGACATTGATGAGGCGACAGGCACAGAACCAAGCGTTCTTGTTGCGCCTCAGTACCGTGTCTCGGATATCTGTAAACGGCTGTCCATTAAACCCGATAACAGTCTCTCCCACTTGGCATTTGAGCTACTTCAAGACCCCTATCTTTCCTTGCAGCAAGCTGCTGAGAGGTCAAGGAGAGGTGTCGCGGTGTCGGCCTTCCCCGACGACTACTCGAGCTTTACTGAGCAATATTTATCTCCTGAGCTGGGGTCAAACATGAAAGCTGCGAATGGCCCAAGCCTAGACCCGCGAATGTCTGAAATCGCTCTGCGATGTCTAACTCCGTCGGCGGATGACGAGCGCGAGCTTCAGATGTATCTTCCTGTCCTACTCGATTCGCCGTCTCGGACAAGTGCTTGGGAAGCAAGCAAAGATGTCAGACTGCTAGCATATGCAGTTCTGCAGTTCGTCAAAGGCTCCGCAATACCCTCAGTCTCGGAGTTCCGGAGACTTCACTCTCAGTCTGCAGGAGTTCGCGGAGTGGATATTCCCCGCCCTGCCGATATTGACAGCAAAGGTGCTACCTTGCTGGAAGTGCTATCGATTTTCAAGGGTGGCATCGGTACGCCTGAGGAGGCTTGGGTAGTACTGTCGATATATCAAGATATTGCCTTGACAGAAAGCCAAGGCAAGAGCAGTATTCCATTGAGTCTTCAACTCCTTCGGGAAGAGGTTACGGGCAAGCTCGACCCGAGCTCTTGGGATTTCCTCCATGGGCTTGCGCAAGTGCAGGCAACCTACTACTCGTTGAGAATGCTCCAGCAGATCCTCGAGTTCACAAAGCACCACGTTGGAGAGGAATCTGCTACGATGACGGAACTTGCTAGCTGTTTATCGACTCTTCCTCCACTTTCAGGATTCCCTACAGTCAAAGATTTTTCCAATACGCTGAAGAAGGTAAGAGAAACAGGTGGTCTCTCATGCCTCGTTACTGCCTGCGCCGACTATGAGGACATTGTCCCACATCTTCTTCAAACTATGCAAGGGCCGCAAGAGTCCAAAAAATCGAAAAAGACAAAGAAGCGGAAAGTAGCCACCGAAGACAGCCCTCCAGTGAGGCCCCGGTCCGCCAACCCCTTCGATCTCCTGGCTCGCGACGACCAGTAGATATCCGATGAAAACAACGAGTGGCACTGTGGGAGTTGTTGAGTAGGATGAAAAAAAAAACAATAAAGATAGACAACTACCAACATCATTCAACGAAAAGCCCTGGTCATGTCCCGTTTGAATAAAACCGCAAATGAATAAAACAAAGCCTGTGAAGCTGTCAAAGTGTACGCCTACAGTCTTGCCAATTAGTTCCTGTATGAGGCACAACCCCTTTTTGTACCAATTGCGTGATAGGGTTAGGGTTGTAATAAAAGATCTTATCTTATCGTGCCCCTCCAAAAAAATTATGAAATGGACCCCGCGGCGATGGGCATGGATGAGTTGAGCAAAGAACCCCCCCCCCCAAAAGTAAAATCCTCTCTATACCGAACCTAGACCTTCTTCAAAGGCCAAACAAAAATGGGAGCAACGACGGACAACACGACAGGCGCCATCATCGCGCTCCGCGAGAGCCTGTGTTCCGAAGCGACGCCGCTCGCAATCCGGTTCCGCGCGCTGTTCTCGCTCAAGCACGTTGCGCGCCAGTCGACCGACCCCGCCGAGTCGCTGGCCGCCATCGATGCGATCGCCGCCGCCTTCGCCTCGCCGTCGGCGCTTCTCAAGCATGAACTGGCGTACTGCCTCGGCCAGACGGGCAACCACGCCGCCATCCCCCACCTCACCAGCGTGTTGGAAGATTTACAAGAGGACCCCATGTGCCGGCACGAAGCGGCCGAGGCGCTGGGTGCGCTGGGCGACGCCGAGAGTCTGGTGGTGCTCCGGCGGTTCCGCGACCGCGCGGGGGAAGAGGTGGTCGTTACAGAGACGTGCGAGATTGCCATTGACAGGATAGAGTGGGAGAATTCGGAGCAAAAGAAACTGGAGAAGCTGCATCAAAGGTACACACACATCCACATCCACGAAAAAGCCTCGGCATTTGTGTTTGCAGGAGGTATATATGTTCAATTGCTAACCGCCTGGGGTGGGTGCACGCAGTGATTTTGCTTCGGTTGACCCTGCCCCCCCCATGGACCAAGATGGCCAGGGCACCGTCGAGGAGCTGGAGAAATCCCTGCTGGACACCAAGCTGCCGCTTTTCCTGAGATACCGGGCCATGTTCGCCCTCCGCGACTTGGCATCACCACCCGATCTTCCCACTGCTGTTCCAGCCGTCCATGCCCTTGCCAAGGGTTTTGCCGATTCGTCGGCCCTATTTCGCCATGAGATTGCCTTTGTCTTCGGACAGCTATCGCACCCTGCATCTATCCCGGCTCTCACTGCGGCTTTAAGCAATCTCGAAGAAATGAGTATGGTTCGACACGAGGCGGCCGAAGCGTTGGGTAGTCTCGGGGGTGAGGAGGGCGTCGAGGAGACCTTGAAACGCTTTCTCAATGACAAGGAAGCCGTTGTTCGGGAGAGTGTCGTTGTAGCTTTGGATATGGCCGAGTACGAGAAGAGCAACCAGACTGAATACGCCCTGATCCCGGAAGTCTCTGGTACTGCGTAATATCTTCTATATTTTAGCTGTCGGGGCGGGGCGTTATGGTCTCTTAAAAGACATCGGGTCACCCTTGGATTGGCGTGGCTTTTAAAAAAGTATTCGTTGTACTGCTGGCAAAACCCAGAGGCAACAATTCAATAAATGGCACAAAGGCTTGGGGTTTTCTTACTGGTGGCCGCGGTTTTAGTTGTTCACAGACCACCTGCGAATTAAATGTTAGTGGCCACAACCTGCGACAACAGAGCATGTTGGATATTCATACCGGTTTCCACAATCACAGTTGTATATGATAGTTGAGCCTTCGTCTGCGCTTCGCTGCTGCACTTCTGAATACCGGATACCGCGTCGCCCGCACTTTCCACAATCCGTGTTTGCATCAATCCTCTCTGTCTGGATATTGTGCCTCTCCACAGTCTGGACGATCGAAAGTTTCTGACGAAGAAGTGAGGGGAAATCGGATGGCTTTGTTCGCGTCGTCACGGTCTTCCACGGGTGGTCTAAAAGATGATCAGCACCTGCCTCACGAACGACGCGAACTTCATCATTACGTACCCTTATTCTCTGCGCCGCAGCAGTCGCAATGAAGAACATTCTTCTCAGTTCCCTTCGACGTTGGCAACAAGTTGCCGCAGTCTGTGCAGAAGATCAAAGAGCCAATAGCTGCCATGTTTGCGGTCTGGATTGTTGGCGCGATGTGTTTTTGGGAATCACTTTCGACGGGTTCTTGCTTCTACTTGCAACAAATTCAAGACAATTTTCTGCAGTTGCCTTTTTTTTTTTTTTACAACCCGCGGCAGGCATTGCGACTGCAGCTCTGGCAAGGGCGCACGGGCCAATATGCCTCCCCAGCCTGTAAGGCGGCGCTAGCTTGCCAAATCCAGCTGCCGCCAGCAGGGGTCTCAGCGCGCAAGGCTGGTGCTAGCGGGTTCCGTTGAGTCGAACCTCGCCTGGGATTCTTCGATCGTCTACCTCCTCACATGAAGCTCTCTGGAGCAGGCCCATACCCGACGACGCAAACGACAAGAGCCCCTCATCGCCCTTGCTAGACGCCGAATGGCAACGAACGGACTAAAAAGCTCACTATCACGTTTGGGCGCCCGCGGATGAGCTAGCCCCAGGCGCAAGGAACGGGAGACAACCGCCAAAGACATGCGCCGTGATTCGTGAATGAACCTACAACACCATGGCAGACCCTCGTCCTCTCGCCCATAATGGCCCACCAACCAACAACCAGGATCAAAACCCTCAACCAGCAGACTCATTGGAAGGAGATGGAGGAGGGGTAAACCCATTTACTAGGCCTTTCACTCTCTACGAGGCGCTTCCTTACACCCCCTTCACCACCATTGTGTCCTTCGACTCAGGCAAGTTCATGCTCATTCCAGTCCTATCTGGCTGCTGCTTTCGGACAACGGCCAAGTCTCTAACTGTCTTCGCGTCGTAGCTGTACTTCCTGCCCCTACGATCGGCTCCGCTTCGCCCGCACCCAGCCTCAACGACATCGTTCCCAGTCACGATTTCGATGCGTTGAATCAAGAAGCCCAAAGTCTGGAGGGTCCTTCTAAACGTCTCCAACAAACCGTCAACCAGGTGCAGCACCTGCTCGAGCGGGGGAATATCACCGAATTGTATGATGTTATGGTCCCGGCGAGGCATGGAAGAAGCTAACAGCCTACAGCAAGTTCAAGACTGGCCCCAAAGTCGCCGCCAACAGCTCCTCTGCCGCCCCTCGATCCTCTACATCTCTTGCTTCTGGCCTCTCGGCGTTGAGCAAGATGGTCTACGACCAGACCGCAGTCCCCTTTAGGTATCCGACGCCAGACACTCCCACTTCGGAATCTCCAAACGGCCAGCCGCCTTCGTCTACCGGCACCCCGATTGTCGCGAAATCTAGCATCCAGATTGCGCCAAGTACGGGGCAAACAAAGCAGCATAGCTCCAGTGCCCCGAAAAACCGTCAAGCTCAGGCTCAGGCTCAGGCACAACAAACCCCGACCCGATTTGAGATTGTTCTGCCCACTAAGAGTGAGCTCGAGCAAGCTTCTTTCGCTGTCAAGCTCAGCGGCAGCCTGACTGGAAATGCGACAGCAACAGCGAACGCGACGCCGACGCCGACCACCACCCAGCCGAGCCGACAGACACACCCTCAAAAACTTGCACAACCGCCAAGACCTGCACATTCTGTACAGCAACCGCAACCGCAACCGGTTAAGAAGCCAAAGCCACAGCTAGCCCAAGCGCCGCCCCCGGCGCCGCCGGTACAGCATGTGCAGCCACCGAATCAAATACAACCTCCACAGCAAACCAAGCCAGTGCCGCCCGTGCAGCCGCCACTGCTATCGCCCCAGGCTACCAAGAACGTTGAAGATTCAATCGTGGTCACGCCCAAGAAATCGAGCTCACAAGCTCCGGCCAGCTCTGCCAACGTTTCCATCGCTATTGAGCTACCTCGCGGAACCACATTTAACAAGAGCGAGTACCTCCTGGTTGCTGATGAACCAGATGAGCCCGTCAACTTGTCAGAACGGAAACGAAAGCGGGAAGATCTTGACCAAGAGGACCTTTATGGAGAGAGCCTCGATCTTCGTCAGAGGGCCAATGCGGCCTATCACGAACTAAAGACCTTTCTCCAGCACGTTTTCGAGGCCGAAGACCATGCTTCGACCCACCAAACAGGCAATGATTTTGTGTTTCTGACAGCCGAGAACGAGACAACTCTAACAGCTGCGGGCCAAGCAAAAGCTCAAACGTTGTTAGGAAAGACAATATCTCTCAATTGCTTCAAGAGCGTGCCTCTTGATGACTTACTCCGCCTCCTCCGTCTCTGCGAAAGTGCCCTCAAGCAATCAGAGGCTCTCGAGATGAAAATCGACGAGTCATTGGGCGTCGCGGATTTTGACCAGTGGTTAGAGCAGCTGCCGAGTCTTGAGATTGCCATCAAGGCCGCCCGCACGTTGCTGAGAATGATGTGTGGAGGACGCGAGGAGAAGCAACTATACTCGGAGGACACGATTGAGCAGTCGCTCAATTTGTTTAAAAAAGTCATGGACGGCATAGTCATTCCTGTCGCAGAACTGAGGCCGTCCGAAAACAAGTCGGAGCTGTTCAAAGCTCTCTCGTCCCACAAGAAGCGGATAGCGTCTCTCTTTACCGACAGCCAAAAGCTCTTCTCCCTGATGTCAGAACTTGTCTCCAAAACCGACACGTCTGACAGGGTCACAAATACTCTCGAGTTTTCTGCATGTCGTCTGATATTCATGGAGACTGCTCATGCCGAAAAGGATTCCGTTCTCGACACACAAAAGTTTGACGGTCTTCGACTTGTGGCCATGGATATGCTGTCGCAGATTTTCCTCTTGAACCCACAGCAGCGCCGAAGCATCTTCGACGAGATCCTGACATCATTGGAGAAACTGCCGCTGGGGAAACGCGCCCGGACCTTCAAGCTGATGGATGGTAGCAGCATACAGCCTGTTTCAGCCCTTATCATGCGTCTAGTCCAAACCAGTGCGGGCAAAGTAGATGACACCAGAGGAAACAAATCCACCAGGGTAATCCAGTCAGTTGATGCGGTAGAAGGGGATGCTGAGGATGCTCCCGACAGGACAGCCCCGATTGCGTTCTCGATTCGAGACGAGACCCACGGCGCTTCTCATTCTTCTAATGCAATACGGGAGCTCGAGTCGGTCTCTGCCCCTTTGATGAAAACCGCCATGCAGAATGCCAACTATGTCATCAACTTCATTGTCAACCGAGCTCTGAAATCCACAAAGTCGGGAGATACGCCTTACCGCAATCTCCTTGACCTGTTTGTTGAGGACTTCACTTCTTGCCTGGATAACCCAGACTGGCCGGCTGCGGAACTCCTTCTTCGATTGCTGATGGGCATGATGCACAAGCTTGTGGAGGGTGACAAGACAGGAGTGCCTGCCAAAAACATGGCACTGGAATTGCTCGGCATTATGCTGGCAGCGATTTCAAAGCTTAGGGGGCATGTCAGAAAGATAGCAAGCGCTCTAGAGGCCAGGGACGCAAATGATCTGGGCATATTCCTATCCGATCTGGCAGCCGCAGCACTGGAGCTGAAATCCCGGCCAGAGCACATGGTATCATGGTCAGGGCCTTACCGCGCTACATTGGAGTATCTTCAGAGCCGGTTTTCCGAGGACCGGCACCTTGGAAGTGCGATTTCCTTCATTATCACCGACTGGGGTTCCAAGATCTGCGCTGGTTACGATTCCTACGAAGAAGACTACCCTGATCGTGATCATGAATTTGGGCGACTGGCATACAGACTCCGAGAAATGATTCAGGATCGTCGATGGCTCTCTAACCAATACTCCTTCAAGGATGTTTCTCCTAGCCAAGCCAGGCTGTCCTATATGATCACTCTTCTGCGCTCACAACTTTGCGAAAATTTCAGCGGCATCTTGAACATCCTCTTGGGCTCCATGGCTAGCGATCAACCGACGGTGCGAAGCAAAAGCTTGAAGAGTATTCACCAGGTGCTAGAGACGGATCCATCCATTCTTGATGGTGATTCGGTGGTCGTTCAGCTGATCCTCCGGTGCTCCAACGACAGCTCCACCCAGGTTCGAGATTCGGCCCTGGGCCTCATTGGTAAATGTATCACCACGCGCCCGGCGCTGGAGGAGAAGATGACGGGCACGGTGGTTGATAGATTCATCGACATGGGTCCTGGTGTGCGGAAGCGTGCCATGAAGCTTGCGAAAGATATATATCTCCGCAACCAAAGCAAGGCCGTCCGCAGTGCCATTGCAAACGGCTTGCTTCACCGCGTCCAAGACCCAGAAGAGAGTGTGAGGGACCTCGCACGCCAGATTATCGAGGAGATATGGTTCTTGCCTTTCCACAATAATAGCGAGAACTCGGCAACATCTCAGATCTCTTTAGCAGACCATGTTGCTCTGATGGTACAGACGGTGAAGCAAGGCAACATCACCAACGTTCTTGACAAGGTCTTGCAGAACATATTGGCTCCGGAATCAAAGACGGCACAAGCTTCCCTCCAGGTGTGCGCGAAGTTTGTCGCGAGCATGTTCGACCTGGTCGACAACCCGGACTCGGACGATCCCTCCACCCCTTCGGGTCGTGATGCCTTGCAGGTTTTGATGATATTTGCCAAGGCAGACGCCAGCCTCTTTACCTTTGAGCAACTGCGTCTTCTCAAGCCGTATATCACGAGCATTGCGAGTAGTGAGGACCTGGCAGTATCAAGAGCAGTCGTGGTTATCTACCGTAGGGTCCTCCCTCAGCTATCAAGTGCTCACGACACTTTTCTTCAAGAAGTGCGCGCGGAGCTGATGCCTACCGTTTCAAAAGTCTCACGCGCCTTGCTAGACGATATCATGGCCTGTCTGTGGATCATCACCACATTACGAGGCGATACAGAGAAAGAGAGACTTGCCAGACTGGTGGCTTCTGGCTTAAGGCAAATCAAAAACCTAAAAGTCCCTCTGAACCCTCTGGGGATTCGGCAGTTCGCCAGATACTCGCTCATTGTCGGCATGATTGGCAAGCATTGCAATCTCGAAAGCCAGATCGAGCTCTTCAAGAAGGAATTAGGATTCGCAAAGTGGAACGGGACCTCGGTGTCGAAGCTTCTGGTCGATGTCGTCGTGCCCTTTGCCGGAAAGGACCAGCCTGAGGTTGTGAGGAAGGATGCCCTTGACTCGGTTGGCTTGGTTTGTCAATCTTCCCCGAGAAACTACGTATCTGCGAACGTATATAATACGTTTCAGACGGTGTTCAACGAGCAGATTCCAATCCTGGAATCCATGGTCCTGCGATCCTTCAAGGAATTTCTCTTTACAGAGGAAAAGCGATCAGAACAAGCATCCGACGCGGCTGCCACTTATGGCAGCAAATCTGAGAAGAAACGCGAGCTCACTGTGATTGGCGGGACCAACTTCGACGATGTAGCCAGCGCCACTACCCATCGCTTCCTCAAAGAAATTGCTCGCATTGCCACATCTACCCAGGATGAACATGCATTTCTGGCTGTCGAGGTACTTGCCAGCATAAATCGACAAGGTCTGGTTCATCCCAAGGAGACAGGTGTGACCTTCATTACACTGGAAACATCGTCAAATCCACGCATATCGGAACTCGCTTTCCTGGAGCACAAAGCATTGCATGCCAAGCATGAGACAGTTATCGAGCGTGAGTACGTCAAGGCGATCCAGTCGGCGTTTGCCTACCAGCGCGACATCGCCAAGGACCCGCGCGGCGCAACTACGAACCCTTTTGCTCCGAAGCTGCATTTGATGATGGAGGTTCTCAAAATCAGCAAGTCTCGGAACCGTCAAAAATTCCTCGAAAAGTTCTGTGCCCAGGTGGACTTCGACGTGGCAAAGCTTGACATCGGAAATGAACAACTTCCACCACATGTGCAATATTCTCGCTTCATTATGGAGAACATGGCTTTCTTTGAATTTCTCACCGTTGGCGAGCTGCATTCTACGGTTTCCCATATGGAGAAACTGGTCACGTCCACTGGGGCGACAGTTGCTCAGGCCATTGAATCAGAGGTCTTTCTAGTTCGAGTCGACAATTTGGATGCTAATCCAGCCGGCGAAGGTGTCGACCCCCAAGTTCAGTCACAGCCCAGCCACTCGAGCATTGGCGCGCGGCGATTGCGCCAGCTCACGGCCGGATCCATGATCCTCCTCGCCGTCTGGGAAGTGCGGACCTACTTGCGTCGGCTGTACAACATGGGCACTGGGCGCCGCGATCTGAAAGGCAAAGCGCAAGCCAAGGATCTAACTAGAGCCCCCACAAAGTCGCAGATCGTCACGGGCGACAAGCTTTGGGAGGAGCTATCCCACATCATGACCGCCTTGACCTCGCGGGAGCGCATGATTGAGACGTGCAAGGCATTTGTGGAACTCATGAACGTTGACAAGGAGTACTTGGTCCAGGACGAGGATGACGAGATGAATGGGGGCGAGGGTCCTACCACGCCTGGCAATGACGGCGACGACGACCCCGACGAACCTTCAACGGCGGGTCGTGGCCGCAAGCGCAAAGCCGCTGGCAGCGCTACACCTGCCGGTAGAAAGAAGCGCGCGCGCTCGTCTTCGCAGCAGCGGAAGCGAGGCAAACCCAAAAAGAATAGCATCGACGCTCAGCAAGATGCAGAGGGTGATTTCGACGAGGGCGATTGGTAATTGGAGCTTCATCTTTATCATTTTATTGTCATGTGTAAACATTATTATTCATTGGGACGGCGCAAGTCGAAAAAAAAATTCTTTTGGGGGGGGGGGGGGGGGAATGAAGCCAACCAGCCAACCAACCAGAGAACCGAGGGTTTTACTAGAGGCAAGGGGAGCTACTGGTTCACCATGGCACACATACGCGACACAGACACATATACCTTATTATCTGGTGCAGGGCGTTGTTTGCTTTTTGCGTCTCTGGCTTTTGGGAGGTTTCATCCATTGGCGTTGCTTTTTTTTTAATTTTTTTTTAGGTGGTGGTTTGGCGAATAGGGGAAATGGGGGAGGAACATAGCATTGTTATGTATTCTTTCTCTCTTTTTATTGCCTTTTTATTTCTCAGCGAAGATGGGGAAGATTTTGCGACGGAATATCATGATACCTCAAGCGGACCGGGTCTTATGGGTTTCGTGGGGGAGGCTTCTGTCCTCTTGCAGCGGAAAGGGAGAAAAGGAGACAGATATGACTATTAGGTAGCCCAATATTGACGCTGTTGCAGATTGTGACGACATACAAATAATTCATGCAAGCGAGGCAAATATTAATGTTATGATTTTGAGTTTAAATCTTCCTATGCAGAGTGTACTTTTCATAATTCTTTTACTTCAAGTACCTGGGTCCCCTGCTACAAAGGCTCGAGCGAAGAGAGTTCTCCTACATATGTACTGAGACGGGGGCCAAAAGAAAGGTTTACTCTCCATAGTGATCCGAACTTGCGTCGCAGACTCATCAACTGCTTGGTCAATATACCAACTCCAGTATAGTAGGAAATCACCGCTTCTCGCCATGGATTTGTTGTTAAATACCCAGGGAGCTTGAAAGGTAATATAGTTACTCGAGGTTTCTCACAATGCCCTGGTCGGAATCTAAACGACATACTCTGGCAAGAAGCCCTGATCACCCTCGTATTATTGCCCTGCCGCTTTCCCATCATTCTCTAAGGGCTTTCATTTAAAACAGCATACGCAGGCGACAGGGTCAAGTGCTGAGGGATACGAATGCTGCAATGCGGGCTGGTCTGCACTGCAAGGCAATAGATGCCGCTTATATTCCAAAAAAAAAAAAAAAAAAAAAAAGGCATGATGAGATATCCTAAACACCTACATCAAGTCTTTCAAATTGCCCAATAACGTGATTGGAGAAGCGTTGAACACCACATCATTATATGACGTACTAATTAGTTGATGAGGCATATATTGATGGATGTGACTGCGATGCCTGTTCAGTCAGGTCTGCCGTCACCAGGCAGGACTCTGGAGGCGTCATAACCTGACTATTTCCCATGGCTGGACCCATCGTGTCTTCGTGTTCAAGTTATCACTTAGCCCGCAATAGAATAAAGGAAATAAAAAAAAGGCCGCGGGTTCGTTGGAAACACAAATATCGTTACATGTGATAATGGGGGGGGGAAAAAAGATTAAAGATGTAGGTCGTGCCCGGGTTCGAACCGGGGTTATTGGAAGCTTCCTTGAGGGCTCAAATCAAAATCCAAAGTGATAACCACTACACTACACAACCTTGCGTGTTTTGAATTGTTTTTGTCATCCGCTAAGCTAGCCTATGTTGGAAGTTGAGGGGCACAAAAGGTGGTGGGGCCGGAAGACGCTAGGTACGTAGTTTCATAACAAAGAGGGTTAGGGTTTACCATGGCTCTAGGGCTGTACCCAAGACAAAGATGGAAAAGACATCTCAAAACAGTTTATATGGTAAAAATAAATCATCGCATTTCTCATCGTAGAGATGAGTTGTCTAACTATTTATATGCCTCCCGCCCCAACAGGAGAGATGTAAATAGATCGAATCTAAAACTCACTCAAGCTATGGATATAGATGAACTGGTCTCAGTGTCGCAAGGGGTTGGCATCCATCTCGTTTTCCTCAGCCAGAAAACATCCGATGATTCCCTGTCCCACAAGCCAGCCTTCCAATCCATAAGCAGCCCGCTATCAAAGACGTGCTTGCTTCATCCTCCCATGATAATCATATATTTCTTCCATCCAGCCTTCCTTCCTTCCCGCTATTATGGCGGCATGTTTCATGGGATATCCCATGGACGAAAAGAAATTGCACCAGCAAATGCTCTTCTCCAAAGCTCGAGTAAGTAAAACTCAGGCCATAATCATAACAGCTTGCCTTGCCACGTGCGCGCGCGCTGCTCCGTTGGTATTATCGGGGCACGAGAGAGTAAAAATAAACGGTTTTTGAGTCCCCAAGACGTTCAAATCAGTCGAATGAAATAAACACACCAAAATTACAATTGAAAACTACGTTGTCTTTTTTGGTCCCCTCAGGTTGCAGAATTGCTCCTCAGCAAATCATACAAGGCCTGCTCTCCGTTGTTAATACTACTATAAGTATGACTCGAGAGATCCATAGAACGAGTTTCATGGTTGCCGTGGGCATGCGACGCGGCTGCGTTGGAGTAGGCGTTATTACCATCAGCACCGGCGCCGCCTCCGGCCGACGAGCTGTAGCCAGACGGCGCGGTGTTAACGGCCGTGAATTTCCCCGTGTACCAACCTTGATGGTTGCTGGCGCCGGCAGTGTGCTGCTGCTGCTGTTGCGGCTGGTTTGAGTACTCGCTATAGCTCTGTTGTTGTTGTTGTTGCTGCTGCTGGCCGTACGATGCATTTGCTGTCGAACTTCTCGTCTGGGGGGCTACTGGCGGCGGCGGCCGCACATCGAATTGCTGCTGGAGCGAGTGCGACTGCTGCTGGTTATAGGACGTGCCGGCAGATGACGATTGATTGGCATCGTAGGAGTGCGAGTTTCGGGGTTGGGAAGTAGAGGTAGCAGTCCCCCATTGTGTTGCACTAGGCGCAGCAGTTTCCGGTGTGCTCGAGATGTATGAAGAAACACTTTGCGAGGCCGGATTGGAGAGCGGCGTAGATTGGTTGGCAGTTGTCGACCGTGTATTATAGCTATTGCCATAGGAATACGAGTTCGAAACAGCTGGGGGTGGATTGTGGGCATACGGCTCATATGGGATGCGGCTACTAGATATCTCAGGCCGAGTACCAGTATATTGAGAGTACTTCTCGTAGCTTGGAGCCGTGGCCGAGTTCGAGACAGCCGCTATTGAGCTATACCCGGTATTGTCAGCCAAAGGCTGGTCGCCTTGAGCCGGGGGGACCAGTCCTACAGAAATGCTCTGAATAGGCGTATGGCTGTTTGCCCTGTTGCTCTGCCGAGATTTTGCTCGAGATGTCTGGGCGGGAGCCTGATAAGGAGAGTGTTGTACAGGCTGACTAGGCTTCTGAACCACGGGCTGAGCTGCCGCCGACCAGCTGCTCGAAGCTTGACGGGTATCGTCATAAGCTTGCGAAGGAGGTTCCTGGACTTGTGCCCTGGTCCTGGTTTGCCTGGGTGAGCGCCTGGTAGCGAGGGGTGCGGCGGCGGATGGGGGATTTGGTACGGACTGCCAAGTGTTATCCAAGTGAGAGCTCGTGGTACCATTACTGGTTGCAGGGGCCTGCACAGCTGGTGCAGAAGGAAGACTGCGCCTAGACCTTGTCCTCGTCTCTCTAGCCGTGGCTTGATGATTGTGTTGAGCGCTGGTGGCGGGCTGCTCTGTGTACTGCATAGGCGATGGGTCGGATGGTGGCGGGTATGTGAAATCCGGCATTAACGTCTCCGCAGCTCGGGGTGGGATATAGTCAATTTGGGCAGGCTGCACACTGGGCTGGTGGAGTTGGGAGTTTGTGTTCCCGCCAGCTCCGGGGAATGTCAAGCCCGAAGGATGCTCATATATACCAGGGGTTTGCAGGAATGTGGCTGAGGGTGAGTCCATTGAGTGAACTGGGAGTGAGACCAGATCAGAAGGCGGACGCTCGGCGGGCTCGGTGTGAAACCCTGGTGACCCCAAGTCTTCTGGCTCATCGTCTATTTCTGGAACTGTCACCTCGGGGCTCTGTTCGCCTTGTTCCTGTTGTGGTTGCTCTTCCTCCTCCTCCTCATCTATATTTGCCTGTGAAATCTGTGAAGTTCGATTCTTTCTTGGTTTAGCAAGGGGGTAGTGACACTCGCTCCCCGACAGCGAACACTGTGAGCATTGCGGCTTGATCTTGTCGCACTGTATATATATATATATATATATGTATATGGTTAACTCTATTCCAACGCGTGGGCCATGCAAATCATACCTTTATCTTGAACACGCGGCAAGATTCACAAGCCCCTCGAGTGTATCTCTTCCTTGCGCTGGCGTCGGCAGAAAATGCTGCAGCATCACTTGCCTGGGCAGGCTCTGACTTCCTCCCCCGTGGCCTTTTCGGCTTCGCGGGGCTAGTAGGCGCTGATTGCAACTGAGCGGGAGCTGGCACGGGGCTTGCTGAAACCTGCTGCTCCTCTTGCCCAGACGGAGTATCCTGATCTGGATCGGCCCCGTTCTTAGACGGATGGACAATTCGCAGCCGCTCTGCTCCGTACTTGGCAAGCATCGTCAGAGATTCCGTTTGCAGTTCAGGTGACTGATTTGCAAAGATATTGAACTGCTCTGGAGAAAGAGTCGATGGGTCAATGTTTTGGTCTGTAAGAAGATTGATTGCCACATCCCGCCGTCTCGTCGCTTCCCCTGGAGGGAGGTTGAGAATCGACTGACTGTGGACGCCGCCATTGACTGAGACGTTGCTTTGCGACTCGGAACGGGAATCGACGCCGTTAGCTGCGCCAGAGCCCACAAGGCCCTCGGGATAGCTGCTAGAACCACCAAGACCATCGCTGGTATTGTTTGGGGCGTATTCATTGTTATAAAATTGGCGCTCCGAGTTTTGGCCCACAGGCAGGGCCCCTGGCATCTCTGGAGGTAGCAACGCGCCATTTAGATCACCACCACCAGCAGCAGAGTCCTTCTTTCTCCGCCGCTTTTTGGGCTGTGAGCCCTCTCCTTCTTGCTCTCCGTTTTCTGCTGGCCGCTTCCTTGCCGATCTCGGCGTCTTGGGAGGTCTGGGCTCCTTTGGCTCCTTAGGTGGCTTGGGCGACCTCGGCGGTCTCGGTACTTTCTCCTTTGGCTCTTTTGGTGCCCTTCTGTTGATAAGAGGAGGAGGCTCCTCGGGCGCTGGTATTAGAAGATCCATCAATTGGCTGACTGTCTTATGCATCGGTGTGTGATCGTATTTCACGTCAATAGATCTGGACGACTTGACAAAGGCAATCGTCACCGAACCCCGACAGTCAAAAGCCGGGCGACCTGGGAGACTGTTAGAAAATGAAAAGGGGGACCACAATTGGAAAAGCGTACGTACCCATATTCACAGGGTCCTGTCCGTCCTTGTTGCTCCATTCGCCAATGACCTTTCGGGCGGGATTCTTGGAGTTTTGTCGACTCCATGCCTGCCACGAGTCTTTGCAGATGTACGTAAAAGTCCAGCCCTGGTCGTTCCTCGAGACCTGCCGCACTGTCCAGTTGCTCCCGTCGACCTGGCCCAGCGACGAAATGATGTGCTTCGCAACCGAATTCTGAAGGACATGGTCGTCGAGTGGCTGGTTGATCAAGGTGTCGATTGCCTTTATTTTGCGCGTAGGTGGGCCGTCGTTTACCTGCGAAACGGGCGCGACACTAGACCAGGCTCCTCCCAGCAGCGGATCGATATTGGACGGGTTTTCCAGGGCCTCATTTTCGGTTTCGGTGACAGGCACATCAAAGACAGTGGTCGAACGCAGCCCAAGCGTAAGCGAGACGTGCTCTGCGCGCGTCTCGGTGACCTTGGAGCTGAGGAAGTCGCGAAGCTGGCCCTGGAGGTCGGCGACGGAGCCGCACGAGTAGTTTGATTTGGTCGCGCTCAATAGCGCCTCCATTGTGGTGGTGATCTCTTCTCAGCTTGTCGGATGTCAATTGTCGCGTAACTCGGCTGGCTGTTTGGACAGCGTCAAGACCAGCCATGCGCCGAAGCCATCGACGCGTAAATTGGCAGCCGGGACCCTGCAGTTCTGTGTGGGCGGTGGGGCGCGCACTCGTCGTCAAAAGTCGCGATGTTCTTGTCGACGAGGATCACCAACGCGGATACCAAAGGCGCTACTTGTTACGGATACCAGCCAGTGGACGGTAATGCCAAGCGAAAATTTACTGAAATGCCGGTAGGGTTATTAGTTAAATCCGAGCTCTTTCCTAGGGTAAGGGTTAGGGTTTTATACAAGTGCTAGAGAAACAATGGATCTCTAAATACATAGTTACCTACATCTTTGGCTTCATCTGATGTCTACGTGATGGATGAGAAGTTCAATTAACATATTGCCTTTGCCAGCCAAACACGTGCCTGGGTGGGACGGACGGACGGAACTGCTTCTGTAATCGACTTCTCCTCCCTTTCTGTCTGTCTCCATACCTTCCTGCCAAACGCTATAAATTATAATACACCCTCAAAGCCGGGAAAGGAAAGGGACGTGGATATTTATTTCCACAGCCCATCCCTCCCTCTCCCTGACACTACCTGCTTCGCTTGCTACCCGTAAACACAACCTAGTCCCACATGAATGCATTTATAAAAAGAGAAGAAAAATGGTCCATCGTTACGTGTTCTCCTCCACCCACTGTCCGAGCTTGTCAAGGAGGTCTGCTTTCTTTCCCGTAGCGCTCAAGCCCTTGCTGGCCAGTACATCCTTCAGCTCTGCCACCGTCATCTTTTTGAGCGTGTCTTGTTCATAGGCCAGCTTTAGCTGCGCATTACCCATCGATCCTGACACCTTCTTCGCAGCGGGCTTAGCACGCTTAGCCGGTCGCTCTTCCTCGTCATCTTCCGCCTCTCGCTTGAACGCCCTGCTCATCATGAGCGCTTTGGCCTTTACCTTGACAGCTTCCTTCCACTCGTCAATAGTCGCTCCGACCCGCTTGTCAATTTGCCTGTACTTCGGAATAGTTGGGTCATCCAAGCTTTCTGGGACTTCTTCCTCCAGGGCCATCGCTTGAAGGATTTTGTAGTGCCATTGAAGAGCAGGGTTTGGGTACTTGAGTGGGTTGTACGTGGACTTCGGCAGCTGGAGGTTCTGAACAATCTCTCTCATTTTGGTTGTGAGATCATCGGCGGGTCTTGGTGGTGCCGTAATGTCGAGAACCCTGACATCGTCGACAAATGGCAGCGGATACAACCAAAGACCTGCTGGGAGAAACGAGGTTTCATCGTCGGGGTTTGCTGACGGAAGAATGGCCACCATAGTCGGGTTTGCGTTTGCACGAGCGACAAACCAGGCAATTCCCATCTTCTCATCCTTTAGCAGTTTTTGCCATAATGCAGAAAATACACGAGTCGACCCAACAACTTGCTCTTCACTGGGGAAAATGAAGGTCGACTTCTTCACCGAAGCCCACGGGGGCAACAATGAGCGAGGCTTGAACCCAATAATTCGAATAGTTGGGGAGCCAAGGTTCTTGAGTTCCTTCGCTTCCTCGGGTTTGAAGTAGATGTACTCGCCGCCGAACTTGTATGCTGTCTTGACCTCATTCTTTTCGATGGTTCGGGTAGATGCATCCACCTTTGTTGTCTCGGACTGGGCGAGCTGTGCCTGCTCTCCACCTAGATAGACGTAGCATGTGCGCGCAGGTTGTTGTCTGTGAAGCGGCATGTACCCCTTGACCGATATGGTCAGGTTCGGTGCAATCTCAAAGGGAACACGTGAGAAAAGTGACCGCTTCGGAGTTTGTTTTGAGTTGATATTCAATATCAAAGAGCTCAAAAGAGTCAGGCCATCCCCTGCTCTCGACGTTTTCACTCTGTCCGATGTGCCTTCCTCTGCTGCAGGGTCGCGGTAGATGATGTCCTGTTTCGATTTTTTAGCATATTTTAAGCCCCCAAAGTCAGCCAGGGGGTCATACGTCGTAGAACTTTGACATGTCAAAGTTGGCGCCTCCGCGGCTGATAGGAAAGAGTTCTATGACAACGCCTAAATCGTAAAGATCTTTGGCTCGCACAGCGGCAGAGGACTTTGCCGTCTTATCCTTCGCATGCGGATTGTCATTGTCCGTGATGATGAACAAACGCCGTGAGCCAAAATTGGCCGCATTAGTAGTGAAGACCTGATTGGCGCAGAAGAGCACATTAGACATGGAAGCAGGCTCATCCGACGGGAAGAGAACCTCATCGGGGTCTTCATCTTCTTGCACTAGAGCCTTCAGACTTTTGACGTCCTCAGCAGCAGGGACGTCCAAGTCGGTGAGGAGGTAGCAGTTGGGATAAGGGGGCCCGCTGCGTGCGTTGGAGTCATCGCGAAATTTTGAGTTTTTGGTGCCGAACAGCAGGATACCCATCATGTCCTTTGGCTGGGCGATAATTCGCTGCTGCATGATCTGATAGGCACATTTCAGGGCTGCTGTGACTGCGGAGTCTTTGTCTGCCTTCTTCTTGTCGCCAGAGGGCGGCGGCGGTTCCAGCATGGAATTGCTGACATCAATGGCGAATAAAACCGCGTCTTTTTGGGTTTTGTAGTCCTGGCAATCAGGTAAGGAGGCGCTCATTAGGTGGAGAGGGATTCGAGACTCACATTCTCGTCGAGCTCCTCCTCGACTTCATCGCCATCTGAGCGTCTCTCTTCATCGCCTCCCCAGGCCATTTTAGGAGTTTGTTAAGACAAGTGGGTTTAGTGGGTGTCTGAGTGTGTTCAGCTTTATCAGCGAAAAATAGGAAAGTCAATCAATTGCAAGAACAAAATTAATAGGCAGGTTGGACGAGACAATGCCTTTGATGCCGAGCCAACGCGATGTGCATCCAACAAGAGACGCGTCTGCCTAGAGGAAAGTAAAACGCCAGAACATGTGACGACATTCGAGGTCCACTTACGGGCTACCCATGGCCCAGGCAGCCCAGGCGGCACAGGCACAACGGGATAATTGCAGGGCTTGTGATTGGGCAATAAATTTCCCTGGAGCTTTGGCCACGGGGGTGGCGGCGCCCCGCCAATTCGTCACCTGGGGCAAGCTGTCAGGATGAAAGGGCCAAAAGCCAGCGACATCCGAAGTTCGATCGCAAGCACATCAGCCGGCCGGAACGATCAGGAAATCCCAGTAGTTGGCCGGTACCAAGGAAATTAGGTCAATTGACTATTTTGTGGCTTTGTTTAATTCGTCTTCCCTTGTATTTTGCTATCCAGGAGAGTAGAAGTCGCATTTTCCTGAGCTATACCTACCTACCAAAGCCGTCGTTCAAGATGGTCTTTCGACGCCCCGTTAGCCAGGTCTGCAAAGCTGTGGCAACTCCGACTAACACAATCAGACCCCTTCGGTCATTGACGTTGTCAAAAAATGCACAGCAGCAGCAGATTCGGTGCCTAGCTACACCGACATTCAATCCTCCAGTAACTCGGAATGCCGCAGGCTCCAAGGGTCCAACCGCCATTGTCTTTCTCAACATGGGCGGACCGGCTACGACTGACGATGTGGGAGACTTTCTCACGAGGCTCTTCGTATGTTCCCACTCCATCTTTACAAGATATCAAGAAAATCTCCACTGACCAATCGGTTTCCAGGCCGATGGCGATCTCATCCCCTTGGGTCGATTGCAAGGCTATCTCGGGCCGTTCATATCTAAACGCCGAACTCCCAAGATCCAAAAACAGTACGCCGCTATTGGAGGAGGGTCACCAATCCGGAAATGGTCCGAATACCAGTGCGAAGAGA
Organism: Lasiosphaeriaceae sp. G1095; assembly: GCA_027569635.1. Taxonomy (NCBI): domain Eukaryota; kingdom Fungi; phylum Ascomycota; class Sordariomycetes; order Sordariales; family Lasiosphaeriaceae; species Lasiosphaeriaceae sp. G1095. The sequence continues at coordinate 113,914 of JAPDFK010000049.1, forward strand.
TGTGCAAGCTCTTGGACGAAATCTCTCCAGAGACGGCGCCGCACAAGCCGTATGTCGCCTTCCGCTACGCGGCCCCGCTCACCGAGGATACGTACGCGAAGCTCCTAGCCGATGGATTTGGCAACGGAAAGGGCGGTCGTGCCGTTGCTTTCACACAGTATCCCCAGTATTCATGCTCCACGACGGGCAGCAGCTTGAATGAGCTTTGGAAGTGGAGGCAAAGACTGGAAGGCAAGGCCGGGCCGTTAGAGGATGGCACGGATGGCACCATCCAATGGAGCGTCATTGACCGGTGGCCCGTTCATCCGGGGCTTGTTGAGGCGTTCGCCTGCAACATTGAAGAAAAGCTAGCCGAGTACCCGGAGGAGCGCAGGGACAAAGTCGTGTTGCTCTTCTCGGCACACAGCCTGCCAATGTCTGTGGTAAACCGAGGTATATACTTTTCCTAGCACCACTCGTCTGAAGTCACGACCTCTAACCTGCCCCCAGGCGATCCCTATCCCGCTGAAGTCGCGGCGACAGTCTACGCCGTGATGGAGCGGCTCCAGTTCTCCAACCCATACCGGCTATGCTGGCAATCACAAGTTGGGCCTTCGGCATGGCTGGGCCCTCAAACAGCAGCCTCTGTCGAGGAGTACATCGCCAAGGGGCAAAAGGACCTCGTCCTCATCCCCATCGCCTTTACTTCTGATCACATCGAGACGCTCTATGAGCTCGACCAAGAAGTCATCGGCGAGTCCGGGCACGCGGACACGGTGAAGCGCGCCGAGAGCCTCAACGGAAACTCGATCTTTATCGATGCACTCGCGGATCTAGCTAGGGAACACTTGGCCAGCGGGATTCGCTGCTCCGCGCAGATGGGCCTGCGTTGTCCCGGATGCACGAGCGAGAGGTGTTTCGAGTCGAAGAGGTTCTTTGCTGGCCAGCAGACCTTGCCAGGGCGGTAGTACAAGTACAGGAGTATGAACCAGGCAACTCACTAGCGAGATAATATCATTGTGTAACAAAACCGCTGGTAGGCAAAGGCGTTTTTAGGCGCAGGTGCACTTATATACCGATCAATAAAATGAACAGCAAGGGTGGCTTGTATGAGACAATGCATAGATACATTTCCCGCGTAGCAAATGATGCCGTTTTAGGTAAGAAGTGGTTTCCATTTCCTATGTAGCAGACACTCAGGTTCCAAGGCGATAAGCCCGTTGTACAGACAGATCCCACCCTCCCGCACCCCAACGACGCTGCTGCTGGGCGCCAAGGCAGTTGGCGTGGGGAGTCGGTGCTCGGAATTTAGAGAACCGATCCCTAGTCCAAATGGCCCAAGCAACCAAGGTATTGACCTGTATCTGTACCATGACACTCCTTTCTACACATTGTTTCAGAGCACAAACTTGTCCCCTAGTTATTGAAGAATAATTTCCAGAGATAGGGCGAACAGCTTGGTCATCTGGAAAGCATTCGATACACGTAGAAGGCGAGGAGTGTGAGGTGGCAAGGGGTTGTAACACAACATCGTTTTAAAACTGGTACGAAATACCCATGAAAATGATTGGGCGGGGATAATGAATTCCGAATGCCGATCGATCAATAGGGCCACCGCCCAGGAACGGCTTGGGCTCGGGGGGGTGGCCACACGCGTGGGATCGCGGCATGGTGCGTCATCGATTAGTACCTAGGCTCTTCCACTTCCATGTAAGCAGCAAGCTGGCTCGCAGGCATGCTGGCGAAAATGGGCAGCAGCACCGTTGGCAAGTTGTGTTGTTGGCGTTGGCAATTAGTGCTCCGTTCGTTCGCTTGTTTGATGGCGTCAAGGATATCGTGACGAGAAGCGAATGAGGAAGGCGATTAAGATCTTGGATTGTATGGGGGTTGTGTTTTATCATTGGATCACATTACCTAGGTACTGTACGAATGTACCTACCTACTTGTTCTGTGCTGTCCGGTCTCCTGGGAAGTTGATATTCTTCGAATGGATGTACTATATGTACAGTACCTGAAAAGGGGACATGTCGGACTCTCATCAACGGCACAGCACAGCTGGAATGCCAACAATGTCCCTGGGGCTGAGGTCAGATAGAAGGAAAAATTCTATTGACGCCATGTACCCCTGTGGAACGGGAGGTTCGGTCAAATATTTGTTCGATATGTCAAAGACAATTCGTCAGCAAGGAGTTTCTGAAGGGGGGAAAGGCAAAGGCTTATCTGTATTCGGCTGTTAAGAAACGTGGGCGACTTGCCCGCTATCAAGACACTCCATCGATGCTCCACCATGGCTATAGAGTACATGCAGTCCCCCATATCTAACCAGTGCCATCCATCCCGTCCTTTACTTTTATCAGATCCATGCGCCACACCCTTCTTCGGCCAATTCCCTGATTCTGTCTATTAATTACGTGCTGTATTAGAGATAGCCATCTCTCCATTGCTCTCATTAGTTTATAGGCTTCTGCTTCTCCTCTTTCCCTCTTTTCTTTTCCCCACACTCTATCCAACGGTTTTGGCGCGGCAAGTCGTTGGATGGCGTGCGTTTCTCCATCCGCTTCTAGGTATTGATCTCATCAGCCAGCAAGCTCTCGCCTAGGTCGACCACAACAGAGCAACAGACCGGAGGACACTACTCCCTCGCAGGCTCGATAAACTAGCAGAAAAGGCAACGCCAATCTGCGACCGGGCGGGTGCAGCGGTCCATGTCGCAATAACATCGGTGAATTGACGAAATTTCCCCGTTTACCTGCGGATTTGTTTGCTTAATTGCTAGCCGTCTCGTCTGTCTTTCACAATCCCGTCGTCCAGCGCTTGGTTTCGTGAAGATTACCAAACACGGAACACCGGAACACCGGAGACGACTCCAGCAACAACACGTCGCCAATTGTAAACAGCAGCAGGTAGCAGCTGCCAGCATGACGACGATAAACAGGGAGCGGTCGTTCGATTCAGCTTCGGCTGTGAATTCAGTCGTCGGCTCAGAGACCGGGTACCGGCTGCACGATGACGATGTTCGCGAGCCAAATGTTACCGAAACGACGGGCCTGCTTGGTACAGGCACCGGGAACCACGACCACGACGGCCCCAGGAAGGACAGCTGGGTTGGGTTAGAAGACTTTGAGGGCCTTCCCTGGTGGAGGAAACCATCAGTATGTCTTGTGTCTGCGTCGTGACAGTGACATGGCACCGCAGCTGGCGCACCGCCGCACACCAGACGCTAACCAGGTCGCGCGCAACAGGTCTGGTGGCTTCTTGTCCCCTATGCGCTTTTCACTCTGGCGTTTGGTGGCTCCATCGTCCCCAAGATTCAACTCATCATTGATTTGATCTGCAAGCGTCACTTCGCCGACCAGTCGGCATCAGATCCCTCTTTCAAGTTCAAGCCAGTCGTGTTGGGGTCTGATAACCCCCAATGCAATGGTGATCCGGACGTGCAGCGCCTTGTTGCCACCTTCACCCTGTTTTACAGTGTGCTCATCGGCGCTCTCAGCTCCCTCTCTGCGCCCTTTCTCGGGGCACTTTCGGATCGGTATGGGCGCAAGCGCATCATGGTTATCTGCTCCGCTGGCGGCATCGTTGGGGAGGTCATCATCATCCTGACAGCCAAGTATCCCGCGATTGTTCACTATAGATGGATTATCCTCGGCGGCTTCTTCGACGGACTGGCCGGCTCGTTCACCGCGGGCAGCGTGCTAACCCATTCGTACGCGAGCGACTGCACGCCACCCTCGAAGCGCAGCGTTGCCATCGGCTATCTGCATTCGTGCCTGTTCTGTGGACTGGCCTTTGGGCCTCTCTTGGCCGGCCAGTTTGTGAAGTGGACAGGCTCACTCGTGTCCATTTTCTACGTCACGCTTGGTTGCCACATCTTCTTCATCCTCTTTGTGTGGTTTGCTGTTCCCGAGTCGATATCCAAGAGGCGGCAGCACATAGCAAGGGAGAAATTTGCACTTGAACAGGAAGCCCATGGCCCAGTTCCAGCCTGGGCCGCTCGCATCGCCAAACATGTCCCCTATGGCAAGCACTTGACCGGTGCTACACGGTCTTGGAAGGCAGCAAATCCTCTGGCCCCTCTCAAGATTCTCTTCCCCACGGGTCCTGGCACCGCTCGGCTGCGGCGCAATCTTCTCGCCATGGCCTTTATTGACTTTTGCATTGTTGGCATTGCCATGAGCTCCGGGCCGGTGACCATCTTGTATACTGAGCTAATGTTTGGATGGGGCACCTTTGAGGCCTCCAACTTCATCTCGCTGGTATACACGGTGCGCGTCGTCGTTCTCATGGGCATATTCCCCCTGATCAACTACATTTTCCGCACCCGGCCCGAGGCCCGTAGACGGCGAGCCTCGGGGGTGCCCTTGACAGAGAAGAATGCGGGTGCCGACATGCTGGATATCTGGATTCTCCGCGTCGCACTGGTCTCGGACGTCGTCGGCGTCGCCGGGTATATTTTTGCGCGGGCTAGCACCTTGTTTGTCGCTTTCGCTATTATCACAGCCTTTGGCGGCTTGGGCTCTGCGACCATATCAGCCACTCTTAGCAAGACCGTCCCTCCCGATCGCGTTGGTCAAATTCTGGGGGCTGTCGGCCTTCTGCACGCACTGTCGCGGATTGTCGCACCTGCCGTCTTCAACGGTCTCTATGCCCTGACGGTCAAGACTTATCCTCAGGCCTTCTTCGTCTTGCTGACTGGCGTTTTTGCCTCGGCGCTGGTCGCCTCGTTTTTCGTTAGACCTCATGGTATGTGCTTCCCCGTCCCCCGGATATCATTGTCGATGCTAACGTTGTTGCCCAGTGCTCATGGTGGAAGAAAATGAGCCGGTCGTGTCAACGAATGGTGAGTCAAGTCGTAGCAATCGGCAAGACGCCGAGGATGACGAGTTCCTCCCGGGAATGTAAGATATATCTTTTGATATACATGTTGCTTGGGTATTTCCTATTAGATCTATATTGCCTTTCAGGACATCAAGGTATCGTGGGAATGCATTGCGTTTTCTTTGTCACTAGAGCAGACACTTATAGTTAGATAAGACGCTCGGCGTTTGGGGAGGTTGAATATTTGTACTTTGCTATGTCATTTTCTTTTGGTGTGTTGGCGGTGAATCACGAATCGGGGGAGCGTAGGAGGCGGTTATTCATGGGACCTCATACCGGTGGTTTTTAACATCTGTTGGATGGACGATACTGATAAAGGGGTCAAACACCCGAAGTGGATATCTGTCATGTATATATGATAAACATACCTATATATATATGGGTAATGCTTGTTTGGGCGTTGCTCTGCTTGGATAAATTGCACATCAGCAGACAGTGACTCGATAAGTCGGGATTGTTCACAGTCAGGAGAGTTGCCGATCACTGCTTGAATGGCAGCCGACGCTTTGGCCACATATGCGAGCTGCAAGTGCACCACCACCTTCTGACGCCCTGCAACTTCCCTTTCAACCACCCGTTTGGCAAACACCAATCAATTCTAAAGGAAGCAGCAGCCCGCGATCAACAAATCTGTCCACGCCTGGTGGTTAGTGATTGATAACATACAAAATTCGAGCTATGCTCGGGACTGCCAGGACAGCGCAGCGATTTGGCATTTTACAGCGATTCTCTTCAGTGGCAGCAACAGGCCCACTATCACCATCATCATCATCATCATCATCATCCATAGTAGCAGCAATCACGCCCAGGCCCAGACCTCACAGGACAATAATGACCACATCATCACCATCAGCGTCATCGCCGCCCACCAAAGCGGCGGAGCGGCCCATTTTCTTTGGGCCGTTTGAGGTCACGAACCAGGTTAGTTTAAGGTTCATTTTATTTTATTTGATCTGCCTATCGTCATCACAGCACCCTTCTCCGTAGGCCCTGAGGGAGGGACCTGAGGTGGTGTTGTATTGTCCACTCGCCTCATATGAGATAACCGAGATGATCATCAACCTTTGATGTTCAACTTCTCAAGACAGGGCCCGAATATAACATCTCCAATAAATCGGCATCACATATAGCTATCACTCAGCCCTCGCAAAGAAAAGGGAAAAAAGAAAGAAAAAAAGGACTAACACACAGCGGCAGGTCTTCCTCACAACACCTCACTCCTTCGCCCTCGTGAACCTCAAACCTCTCCTCACAGGACACGTGCTGGTCTGCCCGTTTCAACCACACCGGCGCCTGACAGACCTCACCACGCCCGAACTCACAGACCTTTTCTCGGCAGTCCAGCGCGTCGAGCGCATGTTGGCACGGCACTATTTCTCTTCTTCTTCCTCTTCTTCCCCAGATTCCTCTTCCTCCCCAGATTCTTCTTCGCCCCGAGGGGGGAAAGGAGAAGAAGAAGAAGAAGAAGAAAAAAGCGGATCATTCAACATCGCACTGCAAGACGGCCCGGAGGCAGGACAGACGGTGGCGCACGTGCACGTGCACGTGATCCCTCGGATCCGGGGGTCGACGGCCAAGGCGGCCGAGACGCCGTCGGACGAGCTGTACGAGCGGATGGCGGCCGAGGATGGGAATGTCGGCGGGGCGCAGTGGGATAATAATAATAACTACTACAACTACAACTACGGTCGGCCGCAGCCCGGGGGCAAGTTCCCGAGTATTGAGGATAGTGAGCGGCAGACGCGGTCCATGGCGGAGATGGAGGCCGAAGCGGCCATGTTCAAGAGGGTGTTGGCAGAGATGAAGGAGGAGGAGGAAGAGAGAGAGAGAGAGAGAGAATGAATGGGGTAAGGTGAGAGGCATGATGGCAGGTAGGCAGGCAGGCTGGCAGGCAGGCAGGTAACCAGGACAAACGTATTTGTATATGTGTATATATGGGTAGCGCGATTGAGTGAACGATAATACCATGTATGTAACGCAACTCATTATTGAGGGCAAAATGAGGCTCGTTGTCAGACATCCGTGCAATAAAGCGAAAGACACAAAATATATGTATCAGTTTATTTTACTCGTATCGGTTAGAGATCCAGCTACTTCGCAGTGAGGCAGCTGAAAAAAAGTCAACAAAAACAACGAATATATATATATATATATATATATATATGTGTATATATATATGTGTATATAAGTAGAAAGCCCCCATATTCCCACTTTTTTTTTTACTCCCCTTCCACCATCCCCATGTTCCACCCGCTTGCAAATAAATAATGATAAGTGAATTCTAACAAGTCATTAACCCGCCGACTGGTATATATCACACAACGCTAAACAACACCCCCCTCTCCCTTGGACACACATCTAAACACGTGTGTGTATGTACATGCATATGTAGATATCAACAGCACACAACCAAGCCCCTTAATCGAGCCCCGGGAGATCCAGATTCCCCATACCGCCAAGCGAGCTCAGCGAATCAAATCCCGAAGTATCGAAATCGTTCACCGGCACCCTGCTGCCGCTGAGACCCGCGCGGAACGTGAACAGATTCGGCGACGACGGGTCCGACAAGCCGCCCCCCGTTTGGGTCGGATTGTTCGGCGACGTGGCCCACGCCTCAAAATTCTGCTGCCAGTTGACACCGTCCTTGAGGTACCAGTCCTGGCCGTCAATAGCGTAAACGCTGTTGTTGTTAGTGCTGCGCCGACTAGTCGACGTTGAAGGACTCATTTGGTTGCTGCCGTGCATGACAGGCATGAATGGTTGCGTGTAGCTCGGTATTGGCGGTTGCTGCTGGGTCGCCGGGGGCATCGTCCATGGGTTCACGGTAGACAGAGTGTCACTCATGGACATCGCTGCAGTGCTGACGGGGAGGTGCGTCATTGGCTTGTTGTGTATGTTTTGCGTTGACATGGCCAGACCGCTGAGCATATCCGAAGAAATGGTAGATGTAGGGGGATCTAGGGGCAGCTGTGGGGGTGACTGCGAGTTGTAATGGTTGATGATGGGCGGGCTATGCTGTTCGTGTCTAGACCCCGAGGGCGACGGCGCTATTGAGGGCGGGAATCGGTTGGGCGACGGGACGTCTGACGTACTGAAAGTACCAAACTCCTCGTCCGCCCGCTGCAGCACAACAGCGGCCTCTTCTGGAATCTCTACGTTCCACTTCCGTGCTAGGACGCTCAGGATGCACAATGTCCTGCGCCCGCAAAGCCAGTCTTCAGCGATCTCTTCAAGGTGCTTGACGCCGTGAATAATGTCCCGTTTTGCTGTCTTTTCAGGAAGGTTGAGCATGTGTATGGTGCAGGCAGAATGAACCATGTACACGGCAATGTTACAGATCTGCCTCAAGTTATACGTCTTTTTATACAGACGCATGAGTTTGGAGATGGCGCTGGCGTTGGCGGTGCATATTCGCCGCGGGGAGACATGCGCAGGCAGTGGGGACGCTGCCGGCGTATATTTGAGAAACGGCCGGAAGAGATGGATGTACTGGAGATGATAGAACATGCTATTGATGGATCAGATCAAAGTCGTACCAGATGGGTTGCGTATTGGATAAAAGACTTACTGCGTCAAGATCACATTGGGCAGTTGCCCCTCTTTTGGCTCAAACTCCTTTGGCAGTTCCTTTTTCCAGTCTTCGAGACGTCGGTGCAGCTCACTGAGCTTCTTGAGCTCTACGGTCTTGCCGCTCGAACGTCCGATATGGTTCGGGTGATAGAAGAAAAGCAAAAGATCACTGCTGATCTCACAGAGCTTGGATAGTTGAAGGCCGGCCGCTCTGGTACGAGACGGTGTCTGAAATGTTTGATCGAATCCGCTGTCCGTATACGGAGACCACAGCTCCGCATCTTCGTCAGGGAATACGTCGTATTTGGGAACATTATAGGTGTTTTTCGGAAGTTGAGGGAGGCGGCCGAGATAATTGGACCAGCATTTGTCAAATAAAAAGCAACCCCAAAACGTGATCCTGCGAGCATCAATTTCCTGCTCACTCAACGAGTCCTTTTCTTTTGCGATTCCCCCGATATCGAGATTCAGGCCAATGTCTTGAGCCATTCGGAAACTCATGCCGCTATACACCCAACCCTTGGCTTCACGGCCGCAGCCAGCCTCACGGACCGACATGAGCGCAAGCGCCTGCACGGTAGTAAGCCTCGGCTTCTCATACTCGTCGTTTTCGACGATGAGCTTCTTTGCTTCGGCGAAGAAGTGATCGCCCTTGGACCTGCTGTCCCCAGCGTCGGCGAAGGCGCCAGAAACGCTCGTAAAGTGGCAACCCAGCGCGAGCATGGCATTGACCAACAGAGACGAACAGTAGACGGTTCCCCGCGGCTGACCCAACGGCTTCCCTCTGAAGAAGTCCCGGTAGAACAGGCTCTTGGAGAGCGTAGTGAAATAGGGGTAGTGCCAGTTGAAGTACATGTTGACTAGGTGGATGACTAATTGAGTGTCCTTGGTGACCTCTGACCAGCTGGCAATGGGCTCCTCGATCGACAGATAACTATCAGACTCTGGCTCGTCGGGAGCGTTGGTTGGGTCGCCCAGGTATATCAGATGAGATGTCCCGCCGATGAAGCGTACTGAGCCGTTCTCAAGCCGGAGCTCGCCCATCTTGCGGGCCAGCTCCCTCTCGCCCTCGACAGAAGGGTTGGAGGCAAAGTCGTCGTCGAGCTGGGCGTCATCTTCGTCTGCGTCTGCGTCCTCGTCGTCGACGTAGCCATTCTTGAGAATGTCCTCGGCGACAGTGTCGAGGCTGTCACAGGTGCGGATCTTCTTCACGATCGCTGACACATCCTCATCGGCAGCGTTCAAGATGGCCTCGATCAGGATCTGGAGAGTGGAGCTCTGGGCCTTGACGGCATCCGCCTTCTCGCGGTAGACACCTTTCCGGCGATGGTCCGAGTTGGGATCGTAGACACACTCGGTGCCATAGACGCTGGAGCAGGCGGCGCAGCTGGGAAGCGCACCGTCACATTTGGACTTCCTCTTGCGACAGGCGATGCAGGCCGTGCTCACACATCTGCGCTTCTGGTTGACGGGGTCGGCACCGCGCCGTGCCTTCTTCTTAGCTGGCGGAGAGGCGTCTTGGGCTTGGACTTTGGCTTGGACGGGGGCCGCCGAACCGGGCAACGTCCTGCGGGCATCCTGTATGTCCATTACCGCAGCAGTGGAGCCAGCCCGGACGACGCTGGGTGCGGCAGAGTGAGCACTTCAGGCTGGCCGCTGGCTGAGGGCTCAGGGGAGGCAGGCACAGGCACTCTGAAGCTGCGCTGCGGGCACTCGCGATAGCTGGGACTCGAACTCGAACTGGGACTGGGACCCGACTGAGGTATGGAGAATGATGACTGATGTCCGATCCGGGATTGGAAAAGATTTCCTCCAAACTCTCGAGTCTCCTGATGGGATGCGGGGGGGCGTTCCGGGGTAGGAACGGGTAGGGACGGGGGGGGGGGGGGAAAGTACCAAAGTGGTTCTCCAGCTGGGCGCCCCACATCCACCGTCGACACTTGGAATGGGGGGTTCGAACAATGCGGCGGGAAAACGAGTCAACTTGCTGGTGAAAAAAGACCACGGGCGACGACTTATATCGCGCTAAGTGGATGGGCGTGACAGAGCGGCCACGACGGACGGAACGGAACGGCGCAAGATGATTACTCAGGCGCAGATCATGGGAAACGACAAAAGGTAAAAAAGCTGGTGGCGATCTTGGTCGTCTTGGTTGATGGCGTGCAAATGCGGCAGTTTGACTATGGCGTATCTCGTAAGGCTGGCTGGCTACCGTCGTCAAGGTTTGGTGCCTGGTGCCTGGTGCTTTGAGGCCTCTTATCAGAAAGGACAAGAGACGACAAGGCAATGGAGCGCTAGGTGGATAGAACCAAGGGACGAAAATGCATTCGCATTCCATTCAAAGTCGGGAAAGGCGGGTGGGCAAGATTTAGTGTTAGAGAAGCGGCATTTCATTCATTGATAATCAGCGCCAGGGTTGGAATATCTGCGGCGCTTCTTGCTCCCGATGGATGGTCCATCTGCGTGCGGCATCGGAAACCCTGCACTAGGTGGCGGACGAGAAACTTGCTCAGCCGCCCTTCTCAAATGCAGGAGGCTTCATCCAGGAGAGAGAAAAAAGAAACGTTTTGCTGCAAGAGCTCAGTTGGATGCCTTCGCTGAACTGGACAAGATAAGCTGTCCACCAAAGCTGAACCGAGTCAACTGACTGGCTCTGAGGGGGGCACACGATAAGGATTGTGCCGCTCCTGATCACTGGGGGTGCGTCGTCGCAATTGGTTACCCGCAAGGATGGAATGCCAAGTCGTGAAGATCTCGCCGGGGCTCACAACCACTCAGGTTTCAGGTCCACCCTTGAATATTCGCCAGGCGATTAAGCAATGTGGGGGTCGCCCCAAAAAGACATTGACCGGTTAATCGCATGTCTGGGGGTGTAGTCCGTCTTAACTAGGTAGTATACATACATGGTGAACCTGTGAGGAGAAAAGGGGCTGAGATGAGAATCTACCTTACCGTGAGGGAGTGTTTGCTTGATATACGGAATATGGAATCGTATGAAGATGTACCTTAGGCTGTATGCTCATCTTGAATCAGCCATTCCGTGAGCTCTCCTCTTTGATTCCCTTTCACTCCTTTCCTCATCCCCCTTGTCTCGAAGTCATGCGGGGTTGCTGCCCTTTAACTTCACCTATTGTCACACCCGAGTCATTTCAATATAAAAGCTTTCAAGACGGACATGATTAGCGAAATGTTGCCAGTATATTTTTTTCTCTAAGAAGGAAGCAAAACCCAGCCAGCCCTAAAACGCCTCACCGGACTATGTTACAGCTCAGACGGGCGTAAATCATGGCCATATTTTAGTAAAAAGGACGTCATGAGCCTTCATGAAGGCAAAGCCGAATCCGAATCCGAATCCATATGCCCATCCTACTCGGCTCTGGTATCCACCTTCTTCGCCGGCGGGGCACCGCCATCATCACCCTCACGCGCACGCTTTCCGTTCTCTGTGGTCGACTGAATGGTAGGCGGCTTGACGCTGCAAATGAGTGTTAACTAATAGTTGGGGAGTCAGGAGCGGGGGAACTGGGGGACGTACTCGTTGTTGGAATGGATGGTCGGCGGCTTGACACTGTAATTGCGATATCAGCAGACGTTCCATAAATCGAAATGGTGACAACGTACTTATTGGTGCTCCGGCTGTTGTTGTCCCCATCGCGGCCGCCACGTCTATCATTGCCACCCCGCCCGCGACCACGCCCTCCACGACCACCGCGGCCACCTCGACCACCCCTATGACCATTTTTCTGGTCGTCGTCTCGGCGCTTCTTCCAGTCGTTGGAGTCGCCATTTTTGCGATCACCACGGTTGCCACCACGGTTGCCGCGGCCTCCCCGACCTCGGCCTCGGCCTCCCTCAATTATTTTGCCCTCCCAAAACTTCCTATGATGGTTCTTGCTTGGCTCAAGCTTTCCTTGCCGGATCAGTTCATTCTTCTCCTCGAGATAGTCGGTCTTCTTCATAATCTTGAGCTCTTGGCCCTTCCAGGTCGGGGCGGGATCCAGCTTGACCAAGTTGCTGGCCATCTCCTCGTTCTCGAACTCGGCAAAAACAGAGCCCTTGAAGTTGTTGTCCAGGTCGTAACGGCGAAGCTTGACAAGCTTCACGACACCGAACTGAGCAAAGAATTCTTCAATGTCGAACTGTGTCGTTTCCTCCTCATCACCGAATCCCTTGGCGTAGACAGTGGCGGCCAAGCGAGCCTTTTTCTTGATGTTGTCCGAAACATACGCCACCTTGCGATTGACCATCTCTTGGCCTTCTTCGCCAGACACATTGAGGAATGTACTCTCCTTCAACGCGGCAACAACGGCTGAGTAGGGCTGGAATCGCTTCATCCTCTCAAAACTGCAGAGGGTCTTGAGGGCAATGGGCTTGTTCTCAAATCCGTCACAATTTTTCCACATGAATTCGTCTTGTGGGTAGTTTGCATCGCCGAAGTAGAACTCGGCCTCGGAAGACATTAGTAACGAGAGCTGCTCAAAAGAGGGGTTGCAATTATGAATTAGTACCTGGATGCGAATCTTCAGCGGGTCGTCGGTTACAGACAGAGTGGACGGATCGAATTTCTTGTTGTTCTTGAAGTCTTCACGGTTGATGCGCTCGGTCGTCTTGGAAACCAGCTTTGCTTCTCTATTCTGGTTGTGTTGCGCTGCACCAGACTCGGGCGCAGTCTCGGTCTTCTCCTCGGCTTTCTTCTCGACAGGAGCCTCGACAGCCTCGGCGATCATTTCGGTATCGGCGACGGGAACCCCATTGTCATTGGCGGGAACGGCCATGGCAGTCTGGTCTTGAACGATCGTGTCGCTCATGGTGGACTGAGGGAATGGTGATGCGCCGGAGGGCGATAGGGTGACGAAAGACTGTGTCGCGTTATTAGAGATGAGGCCTGCGCTGGAAATCTCAAGAAGGCAAAGTGTGTTTGTTGTACGAAGGTGAGAGGTTGAGAGGTTGAGGAACGAGAGAGGGTAGGAAGTGCTGCCGGAGAAAGTGAATGTTGGTGGGGTTAGGTTGAGGAAGGAAATTGGGAAAAGAGTCACAAGTCGGCGCAGGGTGCGGCGAGGACTCAAAAGGAGGAAAAAATACTTACTAGGCTGGTGAATGATTACGAGAAGAGTCACCGCGCAAGTGAATAGATGGTGGTAGCGACCTGGTTTGCGAGGATGTTTGTAAAATTCCTCCGAAGCTTCCTCGAATCTTTTTTTTATTGTCGGTCTTCAAGTCTCCATTGGCATTTCTGGTGGCAGGCGCGACCAGTCGATGAAAAAAGACTGACCCCACCCCGTCTCAATTATGATTTTTTGCAGCTCCCTATTTATTCACCGCCCACGGAGGACCCACACTAGCTCCACCGACGTTAAGCTGCTCTGGCGCTAGCTCCCGCCTGCAGCCTCTGGCGGTGGCCCAGCTGGGGAGCGGCGTCTCACGTGAGGGAGCGAGCGCTCAGAAATCTTTTCGGTTGCTGGCCGCGTCGAGTCGAAACTGAAGCTGCTGCTAGCTACCCGGACCTTGACACACCACCGCGCCAGCTCTCGACAACAATAGGGGGCGTGCCAATTGACCCCGTCACGCCGCTTCACGATGAAGTACCGCAGGTTACTCAGATTTCATGGCCTGAAGCGACCGGTAAGTTCCAGTCCGCGAGAGTTATTGCAGAGAGACCCAGAGACCCAGAGATACCCCCCTTGCCCCTTTTTGCTCTGTCGACAATTGGCAAGGACACGCCGTCGCTGACATCCGCTTCCACCCCCGCCCAGAAAGTCCGCCAAACCTGGAACAAGGTCAACTTATACAACCTCTTTAAACAAAGAAAACCTTGGACCAGTTCGCGTACCTTCTTCCAGCAGAAATGGACAGCCAAAAGCCTGACGCGCGGTTACCATGGCGAGCACATCAAGGAGCGTCAATGGCAGAACATGTTCAGCAAACGACTTCTGTCTGTTGTCAACATGGAGCCAGAATATATGGCGAAGCATGACGGCAGCGAGCAGGCCGCCGGCCGCGGCTCGGGTCTTGAGTTGAAACCGGGTGACCGCTCCAGCACCCCGGCTCGTAATGGCGATGTAAAAGATGCAAGGTCAACTCCTTATATGCAAATGACGTTCGCACCCATGGAGCGACGTCTCGACGTAGCCGTCTTTCGCGCTCTGTTTGCGAGCAGCGCGAGACAGGCCCGCCAGTTCGTCGTGCATGGTGCCGTCAAAGTCAACGGAATGAAGGTACTGTTACCACACTATGTCGACCTTGAGAGGGATGTATCGCGAAAATGATTGCTCTGACACTCTTGAAACATGACAGATGAAGTATCCCGGCTACCTACTGAACCCCGGCGATATGTTCCAGGTCGACCCCGATCGCGTCATGTTGGCAACCGGCCGGAAGAAGGAGACATCCTTTGAGAAGCAGAAGATCGCCAAAGCCGAGGCCGCCACCGCCAGGCAAGCAAAATTAGAAGCCGCCGAAGGAGGCGAGGAAACGACGGCGGAAGGCGAGGAGGTAGTGGCGGCGGCGGAAGGCGAGGAGGTGGTGGTAGCGGAAGGAGAGGAGGTTGGCGAGGCTGATTCCAAGAAGCACAGCGCCACCTCTCTCAAAAAGCTCCTTGAACGCGCCAAATTTATCACCCAGTCTCCCAACGCCGACCTCTCAGGCAAGCGCAAGAAGGCCCTCCGTACGGTGATCAAGCAAGTAAAACAACACATGTCGAAGCTCGGACAGAACAACGGACAGGTGCAAGGAAACGTGTTGGAGAATCTGACCGGGCTGCTGTCACAGCTCGAGCTTTCGCCGGCTGAGCACGCTGAGAAGTCACAGTCTGAGCAAGCAGAGCAAAAGGAGGCTGAGGAGCGAAAGGCATTGGCCAAGAAGGGGATACCAGTGCTTTCCGACCTCGAGCGCCAAATCCTTGAAGAGTCTATCGTCCGCGAGATGGAGAACCCGAGGGACTTTTCCAAGCCGTATGCCACACCTTGGCAGCCGCGGCCCTACATGGCGCCTTTCGTCTTCATCCCTCGCTATCTCGAAGTAAACCAGAATATCTGCGCGGCAGTCTACCTCCGCCACCCTGTTGCGCGGCAGGGCCTAGCCGAGGTGCCTACGCCGTTCGAACAAGGAACCAATCAGTTGGCATTTAACTGGTATTTGCGAAGAGGTTAATCTACCTACCTATGTATGTACCTATAGAACATCATGTCGGAGCAAGCGTGTATACGACGCCACTGGTTGTATTTTCGCTCTACCTACGAATGTGTTATTTATTCTTCATGTGTACCAATATAAGTCTAGTCTATTTGAATTGAAGACACATAACCACGTATGACATGATTTACTATCACGTTTTGTCTTCAAATTATCTGTACCCGCTGTCGTCTAGGTTTATCTCGGCTAAGACACAGTTGTATTGACGATTCACCTCAGTTATTTTTATTTTTACCTCTAATTGCGGCGGAGTTTGGGCACAGTTTAAATTTTATATGCCAACTTAACAAGGAGCGTATTAGCAACCCGATTTTTTACCTGCTCACCTTTTCAATTAACCGCAAATCCGCATAATATAGTAACACTGCTCACCCATACCCAAATAGCAAACTACATAGGTAGATAAGGAACTGAGCTAACATGGCATGGCATCGATACTATAAGGGTAGGTAGGCACCTTACCTACCTACTTACTCAACCTCTGCACGAACAAAGTCAAATCAACTGAAAACCAAGTGTGATCCTCACGGTTTATTCACGACGCCAAAAAAAAAGAATCCACTTTAATTCAGACACACAAGAAGACACTCACTAAGCTAAAAAGAAGAACAAGGACGGGTAAAAAAAGACAAGAGCGAGCGGGCAAAAAAAGGCTGGATCGATTGGTAAAAGTCGAGAGTAGGCCAGGAGAGGAAGCTAAGAAAACACAAAAGGTCTGAAGAGGGCGGGTTGTTGCTTTGAACAAGAGCCGAGGAAGGGAGGATGATGACAAGAATGGGCCGGGTATGATGGGGTTTTCCGAGCAGAAGAAAAGGAGAAAGAGGAATAAACTCCCAGAACTTCTGCTTCTGGTTGTAAAATACAGGCGGGATATTTGGTGATCGTTGCTGTGCCGTGCCGTCTCGTCCAAGCTCCGTTTTTCTTCAACCTTTTTTTCTTTTCCCTACAACGCAGCCGCATCAGCAAACCATCCACCTGAGAGGCCTGCCACCTCGCCACCAATCCTTTAAGCATCTAGCCAACACACTGCGATGTTGTGGGCGACAACTCCCGAGAGGCTATAGTGATGAGGATGCAAGAGGGCTTGAGAACACTGCAAGGTCTTTAATAACTGATCGAACAAACGATCAACATTAGAGGCCGACCAGGGCTACCTGCATGTAACCCGGACTAATTCTTGCTCTCGTCTCAGCCCCTTAAAAGTCCTGTCACTCTCCCTCCCTCCAAAGGCGATGTGATGATAAATTATGATCGGATCATTGTTCGGGTCGTCGATGAAACGTGATTCTCAAGAAACCCTCGAAGCCAATTATATCTGCGTAATGTGTTCAAGAACCGCCGGCCCAGACCTCCATCCACGATGATTGAAACACCAGCTTCCCGGAAGCCCGGCCCTTTTGCAGTCAACAAAGCACTTTTCAGCACCCTCTTCCGCCAGGAGAGTGTATTGGAGAACTTTTGGCCGCCTTCCAGGCAATCTTTTCCGCGACGATTAGGAAGAGGTTGTGATTAAAAAGGGAAACAAATGAAAAACAAAGAAGCGAAAGAAAAAGGCGGTAGGCTGGTATTCTGTGGGCATCGTGATACTGAGACAGGTCGTGGAGCAAGCCAATATATAGACCGCACGATTATCGGAGCGAGAAGCCCTTTCTCTTTGTCGGCTCCTTGCTGTCAATTGGCCGTCCACTCTCGACTCTGGACTTCTTCTCCTCGAGCTCCAGCCGTTGTCGCTCTAGCTGCTCCTTCATCTCCCGGTGGCGAGCATACAGCTCTTCCTCGCTCTGCTTGAGTTTGGATTCCTTCTCAGCGACCTTTTGTTGGAAGACCATCTTCATCTCGGCCTCCATCTTGGCGAGCTTCTGTTCGTGGAGAGCGCGCTCTTCCTCCTGCTTAACAGCGGGGTTGACCTCCTTGAAGACGCTGGGATCTTGGGAGACGCCCATAGCGATGAGCTTGTCTGTCCTGTAGTTCTCATACAGGGTGTTGTTGGTGTGTTCCTTGAGCTCTTCCATGTGGGTGCGAATGAGCATCTGTCGGAGCTTGACGAAATCGCAGTGCTCCTCATTGTCCACCTCGATGACACCCCAAGGATAGCGACGGCCGCGAACCTTGCGCCCGTCGGCGTTGGTGATCTCGTTGGTGGCACCAACAACTGCGAATGGGACCTTGGACAGAATCTCATTGTTCTCCGCAATGGTTTCCTCGTCGTCCAGCTCATATCGAGGGCCCTCAAAAATGTGAACCTTGTGGAATTTGATATCGGCAAGAATCTAACGGCAACAGTCAGCGTGTGTCTTTTCAACTAGCCACTCTCGGAGTGAAACGTACTCTCTGTTTGAAGGCAGTAATTTCCTCGTCGGTCAGGGTGTCCGACTTGGCAATGACCGGAATTAAGTTGACCTTGGTGTGCAACCGCTTCATGACCTCGATATCCAGAGGCTTCAGGGAGTGCCCAGTGGGCTGGATGAAGAATACGCATGCGTGGATACGGTTGTCCACAATGTTCACGCGATTGACCTTGTTCTCGGCATCGAGATATGCGTCAAAGCGCTGCTCAATGTTGTCAACAATGGGTCTCCAAGACTCGTCATTGTTCACAAAATCGCCAAAGCCCGGCGTGTCAACGACGGTCAATCTCAGACGAACTCCCGCCTCTTCGATGTCTGCGCTGATCGACTGGATGGTAACCGTCTTCGGGATGATGTCGAGGCTGGGACCCTTGCGCTCCTTAGGGGGGTAGAGGGAGGTGTTGAACAAAGTATTGACAAGAGTCGACTTTCCGAGCCCAGATTCACCTATAAAGGAGGAGTTTGCTAGTTAGTAAGAGTTCCTTTCAGTCAAATTGAGAAAAATACATACCGACAACCATCACATTGAAGTTGAATCCCTTGCGGACACTCTTGCGGTGCCACTGGTTGGGCAGGTTGGCAAACCCAACATAGCCCGTCAGCTTCCTTCGGACAATGTTCCTGTTATCATTGGAAGCTTGGAGAGCTGCCGCCAAAGTGTCAGAAGTGAAAGCTTCGTGAGATTCTTCCGATCCAGACGACGAAGGGTTGCCACTGGGTGACAATGGCGCCGGAGGTGCTCTAGCAGGAGGAGGAAAATTGGTGGGAATACCGTTTGCAGCTGTCAAAGAACAAACGTCAGCTTCTCCATCTCGGAATAATCAGTGTTAAGCAATGATAGAAGGCTGCCTCCAGGGCGTGCGGAGCCTAACTGTCAAAAAGCCTCCTGAGTGGAAGTTTCTGAATGACGGCCGAATCCATGGGCTTGGGATACAACTCGTCGTAGGACAGGGGTTTTGCAATGGGGAGCTTGGGAGCATCCTCGACATCCAGCATGCTTCGATAGTGGCGTATGGTGGTGGTCTTGTTCTCCTTTTTCTCGCCAATGGGCAGGCTACTGGTCCTTGTCCCTGGGATTGGGGGAGACGAAGCTCCATCCCGAGAGCCTTCGGTACCGTCGAGACTGATCAGGCTCTTCTCAAACTGCACACTCTTGGTACGAGCTTTGGTGGCATGATGGACTATGGTAGCGAAATGCATCTTGGGCGAATGTGTGGGCAGGATGTATTCCGACTGGTAAGATAATGGTCTTCCAAAAAAGGGATTCCCAAGAAACGGTAGATGGCTGAGAACGAATGCGAGCGAGTGGTATCGGAACAACGTTGTGAGGAGGTATGGCGCGGAGAGGAGAGGAAGAGGAGCAGACCAGGATGAGGAGGCGGGTTTTGAGCCATTCGATGTTGAGAAAGGTGCGACGTGGTTGGCACCAGGCGGCGACGATGCCTCTTGCAGTTTGCTTCCCAGACACGGACACCTCGAGCGAAGAACAAAAAAGCAAGAGCTTACCCATTTCGACAAGCACCGCGGCGAGGTATCAGTCGTGGGCCGGGAGAGATGGTTTGAAGGAAGGCGCGAGAGTCTAGAGAGAAGGAGAAAAGGCAAGTTAGTCTCAAAGCTTCCCATCTTTTCCCAAATTGCAAACTCAACAAGTGGCCACGAGCAACAGCGGCACGCAAAGCCGAAGCAAGAGAGCAGTAGCCAGCACCACCGAGACAGCCCAAGCATCAGCGCCCTCAAGGGTAGAATGAAGTCGACGAGCACATGATGCCAAACAGGATTGGCAGGCAAGCAGCGCCGGGCGGCCACTTGGAGGTGGGCAGGAGGAAGGAGACTGAGGTGGCTGGCCCGATAGGGCCGGGTCCTCTTGATGGACGACGTACGTACCAGACGAAGGCGAAGGCGAAGGCGAAGGCGAGCCTTGATAATGGTCGCGTGTCAATGGCGCTGCAGAGCGCAGGTTTCTAAGGCAATTGACAGGTGATTCTGAAAGGTAACGTTAGATCGCGTAGAGATACGAAAGGAGTGTTCAGAGGTACGAAATGTGGTAGGTGTGAGGATGGGAGACGTTGGATCGTCGCGGTCAGTAGAGGAAAAATTTAGGTGCGACAGACACTCGATTTGGGTGGGAAGATTTCCCGTCTGTCTGCCTTCGCTGAGCAAAAGGGGTCGTTGTGCTGGGGAGCGGGAGCCAAGGGTGGCAGGAGGTCCGGGCTTGAGGGGGTAGGGGGTGAGTCCACTGCCAACCCGACAGTGTGCAGGGGCATGCGCAGAAGCACAGGGCATTAATGAGCAGGGGCCGGGACCTGTGAAGCTTACTGATTGGCTGGGAGCTTTCCAATGGCTGGGCAACTTCCCCAGTCACAAGAGCGAATTTCTTGGTGCCTCAGGATGAAGCTAGGACTGTGGTGAACTGAGGCGGTTCAAAATCTGGGGGTGAAATTGGATGAATTTTGGCGAGACTGTCACCACCCACTTTTTTCTAGTGAAGGAAGGCGAAGAAATCAATGCTACGGCGACATGCGTGTGGAATATATCTACGTATGGAAGTAGGTAGCTAGGTGAGGCGCAACAGCAACAACAAAAAGTAACCTTTCGAGATGATGACGGGACCCGGGCAGCTGTCGGTATTCACTCCACTCCCGTTTGTTTTATTAATTAACGATGGCCTTGTTTGCTGTGCGGGTTGACACATCTCCTAATTAATTGTCGTCTGTATTCCGAACGGATACCTGCAGCACATGAAAGTTGTGCCCTGGTGATGATATCCATGGATGTGGACATTCCCCCAATCCCCCACACAACCAGCCTTCTGTCAGTGGGCTTGATGCCGTCTTGATTTCACAGAAAAAACTGAGACGGCGACGGGATTATCCTAGCTGTGGGACGACAATTTTGGTCCGCCTCAACGACTGCAAACTTGGCCCCTGCACCCAGCTCCACAACCCTTACTTTTTGGTCGTTTCAACCCGACCATCACTTGGGATGAAATGCGTTGATTGGAAGCAATGTTTCAGCGCAAAATATCCCATCATGGGGTGAGAAGTGGCCACGTTTTTTTTGGGTTCTTGCTTGAAACGAAAATGACTTCCGGAAGAGTTGCCCATCGCCGGTATCAACCTTCCATATTTGGCGAACACCCAGCCCCATTTCCCGTGAATCCCTTGGACATGGGCTCGGCTCGCACCAGATACCTGGGAGTCTGGCTTGTCTGGGCGGGCAGGACCACGCGGCGGCTTCCATTTAAGCTTCTGGCTGGTGCGGGATTGAACTGGGCCATCCACAATTCATTGAATGGCAACTGCGTCACGGCTTGACGCTGGTTTTCCGCTGGTTTTTGACAGGACGATGTGGCGGTTGCGCATTGGCCTCAGACGGGAGCTATGGCCCCCCCATTTCGACGAGGGAAAATAAATGCACTGGCTGATTGGTCGACATGTTCAACTCTCCTGTGTGGCTCAAACTGCAGCAGCATTGGATGGAAGCCTGGATCCCTCACCAGCAGCGGCGTCCAATCCTTCGTTGCCGTTCTTATCGTCGACAAGATCACAGCATAAAGCAACACCACCTCGAGAAAGCACATGGAGAGGACAAAAGGCGGCTCATTGCCATCAAGGACCTTGATTTGTATAACGTTTGTCGTTTGCCACCATATCACAGATTGTGGCTACAAACCTTACGGATCCTACCTTATGTTGTGCGAAGAGAGTAGGGCAATCATCCCATGTTGCCAAACTTTTTTTATAAAATAAAAAGAAACAGAAATTGTTGATCAATTGAATAAAAATGAAGCTACCGTCTGACGGCAGTTTGTCGGCTGTACCTGACAATCCAAGGTTTCTGTCGCATGTCGCATGGCCCTGGAAACTGGAAAGCTCCTCCATCCGTTTATGCGGCTAGACCCATGCCGATGATGTAACGATTTCAATTTCAAGAAAGGTCCATGACAACTTTCGCCTCTAACCTCTATCCTCATATTTTCACCACAACACACGGTGAGCATTGTTTGTCGTGCCAGCGCGCAGCGCAACGATCTAATCAAGGCCAATTTGACGCTTTCCTTGCCAGAAAGACGACGCGCCCGTCGCCATGTTGTTGGATGTGCCAAGAATGCCACGCCACCTCGTCCCTTCACATTCGCAACCATGATGAAACCACATACTAGAGCGGCGAGCCTCGGCCGTCTCCGTGCTGCGGCCTCTTGTTGCCAGAACATTGTATTTTTAACACGAAAAAGACGGCCACAAGGCGTTGGAGGTTCAAGTCTATCAAGTCTCCTGCCCCGCCAAACAGCACGCCATGGCTTGTTCTCAGCACAGCAAAAGTCGGAACCAAAGCCTAGAGCTGCCGAAAAGATCTCGGTGATAGTCACCAGCGCTTTGATTGCCTTCTGTATTTACCCGGCTGATGGATTCCAGTCAAGTTTGGTCTCGACAACCGAGGCAGCCACGGATGTTCCCTCTTCTCAGGCCAGCGAGGGCGGCGACAATGAGGATCAAAACACTTGGTCTAGTTTCGTTAGTAACTTTGAGGGGATTCCCTCTGTGCCCCAAATCGACACGGCGGCTATTGGAGACAAGGTTGTCGATCTGATCTTGCCCGAGTGGTCCAAGAGCATCCCGGGTTATGTCAGGAAACTACAGCGCGAGCTCAACATGGCCCCAGGTTCCTTGGCCCATGAGATCTGGCAGGAAGCACATGACCCAGACATTCATCCCGAGATTCAGTACGCGGCAAAGGTCCGTGTGTCCGAGTATCTCTGTGACGAGGAGAAGACCTTTCTCTCACGTCGGAAGAAGGTAATCGCCCCCGCTCTAGCCAGATATCTGGGCATTAAAGAGGAACACGTTCATCCCGACGACGTCCCCGTAATAGCTGTGTGTGGATCTGGCGGCGGTTTGAGGGCCCTGGTTGCTGGTATAGGCTCTATCATGGCGACAACGGAGGATGGCCTGTTCGACTGTACCACCTACACCTCCGGTGTCAGCGGCTCGTGTTGGCTACAGTCATTGTTTTTCTCCACGGTTACAGGGGGAGACCCGCAACGTGCTGTTGACCATCTCAAAGCCCGCCTCGGTCATCACATAGCCTATCCGCCAACTGCCTTTTCCGCCCTAGTTGCAGCACCCACAAACAAATATCTCTTGAGCGGGCTGGTCGAGAAGCTCAAAGGAGACCCGGGCGCAAAGTTTGGCCTCGTCGATATTTACGGGGTCCTCTTGGCAGCGAGGTTGCTGATTCCGAAGGGGGAGCTGGGAGTCAACGAAAAGGATTTCAAGCTGTCGAACCAGCGAGAATATATCAGATACGGGCAGAATCCCCTACCCATTTATACGGCCGTACGACATGAGATACCCGAACCCGATGAACCAACCTCCAAGGGTCCCGGCTCTGCCTCCGAGGAGGCAAAGGACAGGGCAAAACAGCAGGGCTGGTTTCAATGGTTTGAAGTAACCCCTTACGAATTCTTCTGCGAAGAGTTCACTGCTGGGATCCCTACCTGGGCTATGGGCAGAAAGTTCAAGAACGGGGTTGATGTGCCTACGGAGCATGGGCTCCGTCTTCCCGAGACTCGCATGCCCTTGCTGATGGGAATCTGGGGCAGTGCCTTCTGTGCTACCCTGAGCCATTATTACCGAGAAGTGCGGCCCCTCCTCAAGAGCCTCAGCGGCCTCCAGGCCATAGACGACATGATTTGGGGATACAACGAGGATTTGACTAAAGTCCACCCCATCGAGCCAGCTACCCTTCCAAACTTCACCTACGGGATGCGTGATAAACTGCCACAGTCTGTTCCTCACGGCATTTTCGACAGTGAGCATCTCCAACTCATGGACGCTGGTATGTCAAACAATTTACCCATATATCCTCTTTTGCGGCCTGGACGCGACATCGATGTTATCGTGGCTTTCGATGCCTCCGCCGACATCAAGACTGAGAATTGGCTCTCCGTGGTTGAGGGCTATGCGCGTCAGCGAGGCATCAAAGGCTGGCCCGTCGGGGTAGGATGGCCTAAGGCCGACGCTTCTCCATCGACGACGGCCAACGAGCTGGATCAAGCCCAGGCACTGTCAAGCGCCGCCGAGACAGAAGGAAAGCTGAGAGAGGCTCAGATCGAACAGGCTGTCCGGAACATTGAAGATGAAACCCTGCACCCCAAAAACAGTCTGGAGCCCAACGATAAGAAGAGCAGCAAAGTCGAAGAGGCGGAAAAGGCAGCGCGTGATCTTGGCTACTGCACCGTCTGGGTCGGAACTACGCAGGAGCGGGAGTCGACAAATCCGCCGCCGCCGCCCATCGATGACACGAGCTCGTGGAAGCTTACCGAGCCCGACGCCGGTATAGCTGTAGTCTACCTGCCATTTATCGCCAACCCCAAGGTTGGTGCCGCCGAGGCCGCTGCTGCCATCGACCCGGCCGTCAGTGATTATATGAGCACCTGGAACTTTATATACACACCCCAGCAGATTGACGACGTGGTTGCTCTGGCGAGGACCAACTACAGCGAGGGACGCGATCAAATTCGCGCCGTTGTACGCGCTGTTTACGAGCGGAAGAGGAAGCAGCGTTTAGAGGTTCAGTCACGGCGCGCCAAGCAGGAAAGGCACCGGCGGCTGGTACGCTTGGGGATGGGGCACAAGTCAAACGAGGACGATTAGTTGATACATGGGTAGGCAGTTGTCTTGGAGGGGTCTTGCTCGGGAGGAATAATAAGATGATGGTTTGGTTTGATCTGTATTTGTGTTTTAGATGCCTATAATTAAAATTGTAGAGAGGAGACGATGTAAACCCATCTGATATAGGGTGACTAAAGATTAGACGATATCCCCTTTAAAATAGAGGCGGGCATATATAGACTTGCGGGACTAAACAGTTGCATATTCATTTTCCGTTTTAAAACAGTCACAATATTGGTAGGTATGGAATGGGCGGCTTAATACCCGTCGTCACCTTACATGGGAGAAAACACAATACAAACAAAATATAAGAAACAAAATAAAAACAAAATGGTAACTACAGATTATCTTTTCTCAAATATTTCATTTATATATATATATATACAACAACAAAGTCAACCTATGCCCTCTTCAACTTTCTAGAATTTCGAGGAGTGGGTTTGTGTTTTTTTTTACACAGATTTAGGCCTTGTTTGGTGGCAGGATATTGGTAATTATACACTGACGGACAAAGAAAAAGGCCAGGAAAGCTATTTGGTTTTTTTTAGGATCCCAAGCCTCTCTCTAATGATGCCCCCCCCCCCCCCCCCCGAAGCTGTTCTTCCGCCTTCCGATGCGATATGTGGTTTGTTCGTTTTCGAGTCAAATGTACAGACCCGCCCCAAAACGAAGAGTTGTTTGGGACGAGAGGCGGAGGGCGGAAAAGGAGTGAAGGCTCTCGCAATCGGCATTCCCCTTTATACGCCAATACCGGCGCTTTTCCTTTTAATTTTCGTACAACAAGACTTGTGCGCCGAGCCCAACTTCTCTTCTCCCTCTCTTTGGACGTCTTTCGTGTCTCGCGGGGCCGGCCGAAGGAGGGGACGGACCACCACTCTACTTCGAGATGACCTCTCCCAAATCGATGTAGGTAGGTTCCCATGGCTTGGCGCCTTCTACGAGCATGTCGCTGGGGACGCGCACGTTGTCGCCGGGGCTGTAGAGATACCAGGCCTTGAGTGAGTGCATGGCCGCCTTCCAGCGGGCGTGGTCAAGGCTGGGGCCGACGCCCTCGCCGAGCTTGTCCTTGCCGCTGTAGATGCCGACAACGAAGACTGGGGTACGCGACAGGCGGCCCGTCTCGGACAGCAGACGGGCAACGGGAGGCTCAAAGTCCTCGCGCGCACACAAAAGAGCGAGCTCGCGTGTCGGCGTTTTGAAGGCGAACAGCTTCGACACATCCAGCGTTCTTGAAAGAATATGGGCCTTGATGAAGGCCTTGCCCGCCTCGCGGCCGCAGTGTGCATACACGGCGCCGACGACGGCCCGGGTGAAATGGGCGTGTGCCTTGGCGGCGAGGGCGCGCTTGTCCGCCGTGCCGTACTCTATGTTCGAGTGTTCCTCCTCCGAGTCTCTATCGTAAAGCCCATCATCCAGCTCCCTCTCCAGCTCCTGTTCCTCGGCAGTCTGTGGGGTTTCGGTGACCATCTCACCAAAATCGTCGTCAAACATGATTCTGCTGTTGATGCCGCGTCGCCACTTGTATTTCTCGATGTATTCTCGTTCCGTACGCTGGTAGCCGAACCTGGTGAGGGATGTGCCGGGCTTGTGCAGAGAGAACTGCAGCAGGCCGGGGTCGACCTCACCACCGGGCGCCGCGGCGCTCTCGATACCCCATGACTTTGCGACCTGAAAAAGGGCGTCGTCTGCGGCGAATGCAGCTAACGCACTGTACAAGATATCCATGGGCAGGCGGGGATACCGGCACATCAGCCATTCGGTGACGTGGTAGTTGATAATGGTCTGGCCGACGAAGGCTAAGTTGGTGTTGTTGAATTGGGGGTTGTCGTCGGCTGATCCGTCGACCAAGGTTCTCGCCAGCGTCTGGAGAGGGAGTTTTTGGGGCAGCGACAGACGGGCATGAAGGGCAGCCAGCTTGGCGGACCGCAATGCTCTCTCGGGAACGG
This sequence comes from Lasiosphaeriaceae sp. G1095, assembly GCA_027569635.1. Lineage (NCBI taxonomy): Eukaryota > Fungi > Ascomycota > Sordariomycetes > Sordariales > Lasiosphaeriaceae > Lasiosphaeriaceae sp. G1095. The sequence continues at coordinate 140,500 of JAPDFK010000049.1, forward strand.
GCGATGGGAGTTCTGTCGCGTTCGGAAGCCGCTCCAAAGGAGGGAATCTCGTATGGTCTGTCCCGTCATCGTATGATTGGGCGGCTTCGGCGGATTCCAACACAGCAGAAGAAGAGTTCGACCGTCTCGGCGCCGAGAGAAGGCTGGCAGAGGATCGAAGAGAAACAGACGCTGTTGCAGGGGCAAGACAGGAAGAAGGTCCTCCTCTTATTAAAGGACGAGCCACGAGCAGCTGGCCCGTCCATCTGTCCACCCGTAACCTCTTCATAGCCGGGGCTCTTCGACTGGTGGACTCGACACAGGCGGAATGAGAGCAAGTAGCCCAATTGCCCAGACGCCGAGGCCCTGGTGCTGCGTAGGTAAAAATATGGTAGGCGTGGTCTGCAGTCGTCGCGCTGGTCGTTGTTATCCGAGATCGCCGTCGAGACCAGCGGAAGGGGGTAGAAAAAAAGTTTCTCCAACGTGAAGCTCCAAAGTCGTGTGCCGCTACAGGGATCACGAAAAACTGGCTGACATAAGGCAGCCAATTCCAGCTGGGCGCGCTTTTTTGGCCGGCCCCAGCTCCAGCCCCCAGCGGGACCCAGTGGGCCTGACCTGAACTCAGCGGATAAACCATTCGTCCTTTTCCAAGCAACCGATTGGCTCACGCTGAGCTAATCACATCACGACTGTGCGAATGCTTGACTTGCTGGAGACTCGAGCTCTCCTGTGGCTTGCGGAATCTTCGATACCAGACCAATCCACCTTCTCGCCCCCCAATTCACATCAAAATGGTAAATAAAGTCGCCCCAATTGACATTGTACCTTTGTTAATAAATCATTGCGCAGGGCGGCGGTCCCAAGGTCCCGTGAGTCCACCCCGCTGAGCGTCCAGTGTCCCGCACTTCGAGTCGTCGAGTTGTCGAGCAACCACCGCCCCGCGCATAACAACCATGACGACCATGGCCATGATATCCCCCTTTCTAATCGAACGGCTTCTTGCAGCTATCCCAAGCATGTATGGTCGCCGGCCGGCGGCTGGTACACACAGCCCTCCAACTGGAAAGCCAACACAGCTGTCTTCGGCCTCGCCATCTTCGGTATCACGGCTCTTGTGTGGAAGCTGAGCGCTGAGCGCGAGTTCCGCCATTCGATGCCCGAGCCTGGCCGCTTCTACCCCAGCAGATAGTGCGTCTTGCTTCCCAGCTCCTTGTTTGCTGGAATCATTAACTGACCTTTGTTCGCACCTAATTACAGCTGGAGCAAGCAAATCATCGAGCATGAGCGGGCGTTAAAGGAGAAATCCCAGAAGGAGTCGTCATGATGCGTCCTAATTGATTGGCATAGGCGTTATTGGAGCCCCGATTCGGATGTCTCAACATGTACTGTACATAACTGGTTTGGTTTAGAGAGACCAATCCGTAACATCGCGAAAGCGAAGACAAAGAACTTGGGCAAACAGCTCAATTGTGGTCCCCTGCTTGACCTCTTTGAACCAAACAACGCATTATCCCAGGAAATCAAGCATACAGTTTTGCTCAAGGAGTCTCCTATTAAACCGTTAACAAGCTCTTCGATGATATGACTTGAACCGTGTCACTCTCAATCCTGCCAACTGGATATCACAAGTCAGCTTTGCAGGTCACAGTCTAGCTGCTACTACCTACTGTCTACTTAACGGCCCGACTATCAGACACTACAAGGTACGTTTTTGAACTCATCCTCTCAAGGTGACTTGTCAGCCCAACCCACAGCCAAACGGCTACAAGAACGACGAGAACTACGTTCCCTGCCCCAAGATCACCGACCTGTGCCGTGACTGCACTGAGGAGGGCATCGCCTTGGCGCACGCCCGCTGGGTGGATGCGGAGCGTGTCAGGTTTCTTGAAGCACGGCGGAGGTTTGAGGAGACTGGTGACGCGGCCCAGATGCAACTTCTCAAGGACGCGCTCGACCTGCCCTTTGTAGAGGTGCCAGGTGTCCGCGAGGCCTTGCCACACGTCGAGGAGGGCGCCGATTGGTTTGATTAAGTCTTTTCTTTAGTCATTTCATGGGCCAGCTACGGGACATCCACTCAATCTCTTCTCTCTCCCCTCCCTCTTATTCTAGCTCATACACTCGTTTTGAAGTAAAGGGGCGTTTCTAGCACTTTGTTCTCACTCATAGAGCTGGCGGCCTCCTTGTTTTAAAATGGACATAGTATATTTTCATTCATTCCTGCTCGCTATTCAGGCAAGAGAAAATACAGGTTTCCTTAACATAAATTTTCAATTTGCCCCTTGCTGTCCCACTCGACCTATTTCGCCTTTTTTCCGACATATTACAGTGGAAACTTGTTTAAAACTTACGCTATCAAAGTATTGTTTTATAAACTCACCCTCTACAGCACGTAACAGTATGGTGAGTCCCTGCTGGGTGTGCCTTTCATTCCACACTGAGACTTTCTTTTGCCACCCAAGAATTGCAGCTAAACATTATCATCATCAGTCAGTCATTTTTTGAGCAGTACGAACGGGTATCAAGTCCAGCGGCGTGCAGTGATGACGTCTTTTTTGTGTGTCTTATGTTGCTACTAATCACACATTTCTAGAACATCGTTGGTAGTAAATTCTATCAATCGCACGGCTGCTGACTTAACTCTGTGTTTGCATCGATTTCGGACCACATAATCTGCATGCCCTGTGACAACTGGATAAGTAGATGTCTGTCTGGTTGCGGATTTACACTAGAGTCTTCATAAAGCACGAGTTATTCAGTGACTCTTCACCGGAGCGATCAAGTCGTAATCATATATCTGTGGCCGTATGCGCTGAGGAACTACAAAACCCAAGTTCTTACTTACACGCATCTTAGTGGTTGATGTTACTTCCTAGAACAGAATGAAGGGATGATCACAAAACTTGGCTTCACCCTAACCAACCTGGAAGGAGATGAGAAGTGAAGAAGTGGTGGGTTGTATACGTATAATAGCGGCATAATCGATAGCGTGTAGGCATGGGTGACGACGTGACGTGAGTGTGTCACTTACCTACCTCACGACAACGGATGGAAATGGTTACTAGTGCCATGCCGGCTCCTGAACCCCAATAGCCAAGCCGAAACAAATACTACATGCGCGCGAAAAGGGATAAAAAAAGCAAGGGGTATTCAATATGTCATAATACATAAACTCCCGCGAGCTCCTATACCGGGTCAATTCACGTTTGATATCATCATTGCGTTGGCATTTTACAAAAAGTAGTCGGCCACTGGCTTCTTGGCCGGCATGCCCCTCGAGTCCTGGGGCGCCGCTTGGAAGACACGATACCTCCTCGCCGGGCCGCTCGGTACATCATTCTCCGTCAGCACGCCTCGCGGCCCTTGTCCTCCCCCCCCTACAGCACCACCACCGCCGGGAAAGCCCCCGTCGCTGCGGCCCACATCGCCATTGCTGCGAGAAAAGATGCCAAGTCCACCGTCGTCTTCGGACAGCTCGAGCAGCGCCGCCACGTTGCCGCAGCGGTAGCAGTAGTTTGGCGCAGACCAGACTGTGACGATACTGGCATCGAACATCTCCTTGAACCCCTCCATCACCAGCTGGTGGGCACGCGCGATCAGGCTCAGGTCGTTGCGGTGATTAAAAACCTTGACAATGTCGGCGCCAAACAGGAAGCCAGCGCCGCGCGGCGAGAGCCCCCAACCGTCGATCTCGTCCGGGTCCGACCACAGCAGGTCGCACATGGCGCCTTCGTGGGGTACTTCCTGCTTCCGATCAAGCATGCGGATCTTATCCACCACGTCGATTAGCGGGCTCAACCCCCCGTGCACGCAAAGCACCGCGCCCGCCGGGTTGCCCACGGACCCGCCGCTCGACCCGGACGCGCCTGACCCTGGAGGGCCTGTGTTGCTGGGGGCTCCCACACCGCCGCCGCCGCCCGATCCTGCTCCAATGCCATTCGTATTGGCTGCCGCTGCCGCCGCCATCGCCGCCGATGCTCCGTTGGGGCTGTTCCCCCCTCTTGATGACCTGGTATTGATGCTGTTGGTTACTCGCCCCTGCCGTGGGAACTGCGTCATAATGGCACCGTCCGCGTTGCAGACTTCTATTTCGATCTCCTCTTCGCTTGTTGGTAGCGATTCCGACGATGAGTTGTCACCGACGCGGCTGGGGGAGAGCGTGTTGGAGGCGCCCAGGACGATGGCGCCCAGAGCCAGGTAGTCGAACACATCGCAGCAGTAGCGCCACACATTTGCGCTTCCGTATTTCCGCAAGCACTCATCGTAGAAGCCGTACACCGTTGTGATTTGTCGAGACTCGTGGTTCCCTCGGATGAGCGTCATCCTGTCGGGGTATCGCACCTTGAGACATAAGAGGAGCAGAAATGATTCGAGGGAGTAGAAGCCGCGGTCGACGAAATCACCTATTAGTCATTAAATAAAAGTAAGCCAATGTCGTTCGAAAGCGCCCTGTACTGTATAAGGAAATCGGTGGGGTTAAGACACACCCATGAACAGATAGTTGGTGTCAGGGACGTCGCCGCCTACGCGGAACAGTTCCATGAGATCGTGGAACTGGCCATGGATATCTCCACATATCTATAAGCGTGCAATTAGACCATAGTACCACTTAATAGTGTCCATGGAATGGGACGAGGCTCGCGTACCGTGACTGGGGCTGTGACCGTGACGACATTCCCCTCCTCAATCAAAAGTTCCCTGGCCTTATGACAAAGTTCGCGGACTTGCGCTTCGGGTATCGGTCGACAGGCCCGCAGTTGGGCAATCGCTCTTGGCAGGTCAGCGGGAGTGTCGGGAATTTTTGGGTGTCTGGGCCTAAATGGGGATGTCAAGACTTACTTGTCGAGGTCGCTCATTTTCGCGACTGCCGAGGTGGCAAGCGACAACTGGTTGCGCCGCCGACGGAAACGAGGTGTGGTGAATGCGCAAGTCCCAAAAACTAATTTGTATATGGTTTGTATAAATATCAACTCGGTGTCATGGTGTGTCGGAAGATCTGGATTCCACTGGGTGTCTATCGCCACCCAAAAAGTCAGAATATCGCTGGTGGGAAAAGATGGCTGGAGATGGTTTCGTTTCACCATTCGCTCGCAACGCGTTCCAATTCCCACACCCAGAACCCCGGCAATTCACGTGTCAGCCTCTGGCCGGGCTGGCTTGGCTGGATATGCGTGGCACGTGCACACCCTCATCGGCTTGAACTCTTGATGAAAGTGGGGGCCAGGATTGGACTGGATCGATGAATGGACATGCACCTTGCGTTGGGAAACTGACTTTCCTGTGCTGTTTGTAGCGACGTTACAGGACGCACAGTGGTCAGTGCTGCCCAGGGTGCTGCTTGCTGGTGGGAAGCTTGTGTGGAGCCGTAATCACGATCCACTGAGCGGCCCATTGAGAAATTTCCAAGCTCGCCAGCATCAGCACCACCTCAGCCCTGACCCACTCACGACGAGGTTTGGCCTCCTCGGGAAGAAACAAGGCCAATCCCTCACACGCCATGGTCTTAAGGGTGCCTGAATAAGTATCGGTGAGTCTGAAGAGCTCAATAGCAATTTGTTTTGTTGCTGTAAACAATGCTAACAATAATTGGCTCAGCTGCTCTCCTCCTGGTTATCTTCGTCGCGCAGCGGCTCCCGTCGTCGTCATGCCACCACCCCACCTCCACCCCAGATCGCGCATGACCTCGTCCCTCTTCGCAACCACCATCCTGGCGAGCTTTTTGGTCGTCGGGCTGCCCCACGTCCTGCCATGCCCTGCGCCGAGAATGGTGTATGCTGATGGGGAGATGCCTGATGGGACAGCAAAGAAGAGGAGGCGGAGGCGGTCCGAGACCGCGGAACCAAAAGACGACGGCTTTGTCCAGTTCCAGTCGAGCATCGAAGACCATGACGAAGCGATCAAGATAAGAACACCGAAAAGGGAATGCCCCGTGCCCAAGCCCAGCGGCAAGTTTGGCGAGCTTCTTGGGTTCAAGAAAGTGAACGACGACGAACCACAGCCCGGGCCAGATACGAGGTGATGCGTGACGGCGAGTTGGTAAAAAGACAATGGATATATACTGCGCCATGCGGAAGCTCTGTATCTTTTCCTCCTCTATCGGATGAAGAGTCAGCTGGAAAGCTGTACGATACAGAATATAAAGAGCCTGGGATGGGTGGGATGACAGTGAGCGTGCTTTGCCACCTCCTGAGCAAGCAACGACTACTACTCAAAGACCTTAGACGTGTCTTGCCTTGTACATTGACGATAAATACGAAGGACCTTTTGGTCAGCACCAGAGTTCACTCAATAATGGGATAGCTGCCAAGGGTTCAGCCATTGGGATGACAACGATCCTCACACACAAATTACAGGCATTGAATGCTCACAATGGTGCTATTGCCGCCACCCGATATTAGCTATCACCAACTTATCTTCTCAGCCCACGCTTCCCCTTTGATATTTTTGCATCAGCAACCCCGTACGATCCTGACACATTACTTTGATTTAAGCATTGCGCATAGGGCTCGGAACTTTTGTCGATCTTGCGGGGTGATGTACCAGAGAGATATGCCTTAGTAACACAAAGCACCAGTATGATGATGCTCTCTCGCCTCCGTCTGTCTCTCTCGTCTATATGCAGGAAGCTGATCGTTTAGTTGTCGCCGATCGAGTGTTGCTTCCGCATGACTTCCACCCGTCTTGGCACGGTGAAACGGTTGATGAGGGAGAGATGTGGTACGCCGCGCATGTTTTCTGGCCTTCCTCTGGGACTTCCTACTTTGCCGGCAAGCCTTTCTTATGTTCCAAGACGAGCGATCTTGAGTATCGAGAAGGCTTAGAATTATTCTTTTCAGTAAAGCTTGTCAGCCGGCCATTATCAAAGTGATGGAGCCCTGCTTGTCTACACTGCCTGGTTCTATCCCGCATGCTTAGAATCTACGATTCGTTGGCCCCTTATCAATCGGCTTATACGCTCCTTTGCCCCTTTTCTATGGAGATATTGCATTTCTAAAAGCCCTGCACTCCTTTCTAGAAGCCCTTTTATCCTTCCCAAAATGGTTCGCTGGAATATTCGAAGGGCTTACATCAAAATTCCAAGGCATTCAGCGCTGGAGATGATGGGGTCAGAATGCCACGAGGGTTCTTAACTCACTGTTCTCAGAAGGCTCCCTAGAACTAGAGTGGCTGAATACGAACCGGCTTAATAGTCACACGGCTGGCGTCCACGTCACAGACGACGATCTTCGTCTTGAGGAAGCCCTTCTATAACATTCTTTCCTTGATTCTGTGTCATCGGCTTTTCCCATGATCTGTTTCATCGACGGCGGGCGCCCATCACCCTGATGTTCAACCTTTGCAGGAAAAAAAGGCTCTCGGATCACACCACCGCCCCCATGCGACAAAACTGTGTCCGGCAAATATAACATGGCAGTCCATCTTGATGGTCCATGGTGTCCTGGTATCTGGACGAAACGGTTTTCTGTTTGTCTATCTTTTTTTTTTATTTTTTTTACTCTCTTTGCACATGTAAATATTCTGAGGTATGTGGCTTTTGATACACTGTCTGGCTATGGCTCGCTAACATCACGAAAGCTGTGCTCTTTCCTGTCCTCGTTCAGTTCTTTTCAAAAGTCCCGGGAGACGGAACCTTTAATTCGTTATGAAGTCAATCGCTTTTCTCCTCTCCGCCGCTGGCCTGGTGTCGGCGGCCAACACTGCAAGACAGAATGCGAATCTGGGCGTGGACGCCTTCAACAACTCTGTCAGCCTCAACAACAGTGGCATCGCCGGGGTGAACAGCGGAGTCGGTTTGAACAACGGCGCATCCTCCGGCCTCAACGGAGGAAACTTGAACCTAGGGGGCGTCAACTTGGGGGACATCAACGCAAACGGGTTGGACTTCAGCAACATCAACCTCAACAACCAGAACGACCTGGCCCAAGCAATCCTCGCCATGCTGAACAACTTTTGCCTTGGACAGACTCTCGACCTCAATAGTATCCTGAGTTTGGGTCAGAACAATGAATTGGATCTCTTCCTGCAGCTAGCACAGTTACAGCAACTGGAGCAGCTAGGCTTTTTGAACCTCGGGGGTGTTCAGTCACTCTTCAACAGCGGCCTGGTCGGCGGCAACTTCAACATTGGTGAGTTGTTTCCTTACACACGGAAGCACACCGTAGTTCAGCATAACTGACATGTTTCCAACTCGTAGGGTTCTTCAAGAGAGAAGTCAACGAGGCCAAAAAGACAATGAAGCGGACCAAGCTTCGACGCAGCCCCAAAGCAAAGAGACAATGCTCCTCTGCCGCTGTCAACCCTGGTGCCGTTACCTTGGCACCTGTAGCCTCAGCCCCGGTGGCCGCTGCTCCGGTGGCCGCTGCTCCAGTGGCCGCCGCTCCGGTCGCGTCGGCGGTCCCTGCGGCAGTTGCGGCTCCAAATGTTGCTGCTTCTGCCGCTGTCAGTGCTGCTCCTGTAGCAGCTGGGCTTACTGTCGCCACCGCAGCTCCGGCTGCAGCAACTGTTGCTTCTGTTGCCGGCCTCTCGATTGCCACGGCGCCAGCACCAGCGGCGTTTACCATTGCTACTGCAGCTGTTGCCGCCCCGGCGGTAGCCCCAGCTGCGCCTACAGTTGCAAGCATTGCCGCCCCAGCTGCCTCTGTTGCTGCTGCTGCCCCTATTCCTGCGGTAGCACCCGTTGCAGAGCCTGCTGCTGCCGCCGCCGCAAGCGCTGCGCCCGCGGCCGCGCCCGGTGGTGAAGAGAACCTATCAGACTTCACCCGCTAGATGGCTGGTAGGATGGATTATCGATGGATGGGCATCGGAGGACGCACTGCTGAGATCGCCGCCTCGGCTTGCCTGAGAAATGTCTGAAATATCTCAGGCAAAATAGAGTAGCCGGGAAAAGGGAGGGGCTAGGGTACATAGAATAATGGGTTATAGGTACGGACGCGGGTAGGTATTGGAGAATACATGCTATCCTATCCCACCCAGTATGAATCTGTACATCAGCTTCGTATTTACTTACATGTCAAGTCTCATGTGTTGTTCTGTTCTTGGATGCCGCAGAAAATGGGATGAAGCTGGAACTTTGATGCTGCTAATTTTGGGCCAACATGGGATGTCCTAACCAGCACCACGAGCGGGACTGCCCATAAGATGGATTGAGGAGAAGAGCTGGACAACGTGGAAGGCTCGGGATGTCCCCTTCATGGTTCCATCGAACAGTTGGAAATACCGGACCAAACAATTCGAGCCTAGTTGCCCCGTGCGCGCTGTGATGGTTGTTTGGTAATTGGCGGTCTGGGCGCGGATTCGAGGATTTCGAGGGCGACGACACTCGGACTCGGAGCGAGTCTAAAGTTCAAGTGACAACCTAGTCTGAACTCCTTCGCCCCTTCCCCCTCGTCTCCCATCCCGATCCTTTCCCGTGCCCCGATGCATCACAGTTCCGACGAGTAAGTCGTGCGATTCCTCCAAGCTTGCGCTGCCCACGACTCGGCTTGGACGGTGCCGTTGTCTGATAAATGCAAAGCCGTGGGAAAGGGTGCTTCACATCTGCAACCTGTGACAGTTCAAGGTGGAGTTTCCGTGCCTTGCATGAGTGCTTGGACCCGCCATGGCACAGGCACGGCCTCAGGGCCTGCATGTGTCCAATCAGCGGCTCTCTCCCCGCAGCCTCCCACGCCACCATCGCCAAGGGGCTTGCCAGGGGACCCTAGCCACAACCAAATCGGCTCAAGCCTTTTCAGCCTCTTCTTCCCGCGCTGTGGCAGGGCCCTCGTATAGGTACGCTGTAACCCCATCCCGCACATTTTAACCTCTGTCAAGTGTGAAACATGGTCAAGCTCTTGGCCATCGCTGATTCGCCACGGCAGTCGGAAAACGCATCAAGCTTAAACACGCAGCCTGATAAATCTACTTGTTAACCAGGAACGTTTATTCCAAAACGCTAGGTCTCAACGAGATGTCGTCACTTGATCCTGGATCTTGGCCTGGGCCGCGCTTCTCGTTCTGGGGAGGGCACAGGCTATCGGCTACAAGCCACAGCAAGCAGTGGAACCCACTCCTGAGGGGGGGTGCCAAAAGACGGGATCGCTAGGGACGCTGCTGGGTCGTCACGCTGCCACTATGTGCCTGTTACGCCGTCACACAGCTTGGTCATCGTTCATCACCTCCGTTCCACCTCCGTTCTTTCCCCTTCCCAGCTCAAGCTTCCCTCAGAGCGCCCAGCCGGCCTCATCCGAGCTCTCGACCCATATGCCTATGGCAGCAACCGGACAGGACAAAGCTTGGTACTGCCCGTATTTGCGTACCTATTAGTTGCCCTAGCGTGTGCGCTTTGCGTATCGAAACGCTGCGAAACAACCTGACTGTCCTCGGCGTCGATCAGGGAAATGCCTTTTTTGAGTCTTTGGTCCAGCCTCCAGCCTCCTCACAGAGTATTCTCCTTGGCCTCGGACATCAGACGATACCTGCTTGCCCGACCAGAGACCAAGCTGGCAGCATTGTACTCCGTGTTGACCATGGCCCCAGAATCCATGCCCAAGGCGGGAGGAAGGGAGTAGGGAGGGGATCCTAGACCACCAAAGTAGTCTTTGGTGGCCGCCCTGAGAGCGACCCTAGTAGCTTCAAGTGCCAGCGTTCCACCGTCAAGCGCCCCTACCGCACCTTATTCCAAAGGTTATCCATCTCCAGCTCCTCCCGGCGTGGGATGTTGCCAAGATGTCTTGTCAGTGGCGTTTCTCTTGGCAACCCCCCTAAACTGGTGCTCGGCCAGAGAGCTTTCCGTGCATGACGTCGCAACCAGTCTCAAGACCTTCTCGAGCTCCCTCCTTTCTGTACAGGCCACACCCTTGGTCTCGGCGCAGCTCGTCCCTTTTGTCGCCCATCGGGAACCCGTGCCCAGACCAGACCAGCCCATCCTCAGTCTGGGGATGGCGAGGATAGCTGGGCTTTCTGCCAGCTCCTATCCTGGCCATGCTGTTTTAGCCGCCCGTTTCCGTCCACTGACGCCTGACATCTGACACGCTCCGGAAGAGTACTTGCCCTCCTTTCCGAATATACTCTTGTCTCCCTGAAATCCTTGGCATGCGGCTGCTCCTCATGCCTTGCCATGGGGATTGCCTGCAGTCACGGCCCAGTCCGGCCTGTATATAAGACCGACCTGGACGGCCGGTAACTCTCAGAAGTTTTTTGTTTCCTCATCCCACTCATCCACTTAACCAACCATCTTCTTCAGTCATTCATTCTTCAGAGGTAAGTCCCATCATCAACATGATCAACAAACACATCAACAACAGTCAGGGGCTGACATCCAACTCTTCGCCAGCTGTGCTCGTTGTTCGCTTCCACTCTTTCAGCATTTTGAACATTTTGAGGTATGGCTCTAAAACAAAACAATCTCGTCTTCTGGTGGCGGGTCACTGACAAGGGTTTACAGCTGTGCTCTTCTATAATCCTTTAATCCCCACAAAGCCGTTCACTCGCAAACCGCAAACATGAAGTTCACTGTCATCGTCTCTGCCCTGGCCACCCTGGTCGCCGCCGCCCCGGCCGCTGTTGAGAAGAAGTCGTTCAACTTCGACGTCAACCAGTTCAACCAGTTCCAAAGCTTCCAGCAGGTCAACCTGAACTACCTGCTCAACATCAACCAGCAGCAGCTGCAGCTCCAGCAGCTCCAGCAGCTGGCCCAGATCAACAACTTCAACATCAATGGCTTCCAGAACCTGTTCCAGCAACAAAGCTTTGATCTGAACTCTATCCTCGCCCTGCAGCAGCTCCAGACCCTCCTCCAGCTCCAGTCAACTGGCATCTTCAACCAGTTCGACTTCAGCGGATTCCAGCTCCAGGGTCTCGACCTCGGCCTGATCAACAACCTCAACCAGATCGACCTGAACCAGTTCATCCAGCCCAACGTCGTGACCCAGGTCCAGACGATAGCATCGCAAGGTGAGTAACTTTTTACTAAATGTCATTGCCTGGTCGTGCCCGAGAGCGTCAGAAAAAAAAAACCATTTGTTTTTCCAACGTGTGTATTCACACGCCTAAGCCCCCTTTTCCTTTGGCTCTGGCTTCAGCTCCAGTGTCGGTGCCCCGGTCGCTGTCAACCCAGCCGTCGCCGCCCCGGTAGCAGCTCCTATTGCTGCTCCGGTTGCCCCGGTAGCAGCCCCTGTTGCTGCACCGGTCGCGGCGACGCCTGGTGTTGCAACGAGCCCGGACGTCGTCACTGATGCTGAGCAGAACGCTCAGGAGGGGGGCAGCTCTCTTGACAGGGCCTAGACGAGCCGACCGCTTCTCTCGGGCAACGCCCGCAGCTACTACCATACCACCGATTGAACGGAAAGGCTAATACCTCCTTTTTCAAGTCCTCGTCTTCAAGGAATAAGCGCAGCAGCCAGCCAGCCAATCAACAAGACAAGATACAACTTTGGGAATGTGAGATAGACAACCAACGACAAAGGCGCCGACGGCATCTCGACACGGATTCACGGGAGAGCTAGCTAATTTTGTCGCGGTGCTCGGATCTTTCTCTCGTTTGCCATAATATCTATATCTCTATTTCTGCTACGTCTTTTTATATTTCTCCTTGGGGCGGTGTTTTCTTCTATCGGTTGTGTGTGACGGGTAGACAATAAGAACGGGATCGGATACGCAAATATTTTTGGAAGCATATGATGAATGACTGGAGAGGAGGGAGATGGGGTGGGATCATGGAGGGAAGGTGAAGGACAATCAACCGGATTGGTTTTCCTAGGAGCAGAGAGAGAGAGAGAGAGAGTAGGAGAGTAGGAGAGAAATTGAACCCCCGTTTTTTTGGCGCGAAATGCAAATTTCCAAATAATTCGGCGGTATAACCAGGGAGTTACAGTACCAAAGAGAAAACGACAAAAAAACATAACACTAAAAACCTGTGTTCTTCAAAACCGTGAAAAGAAAAAGTGAAAAAAGTGGCTGATACCGGCAAAAGGAATTTCGCCATGCCATTGATCGATTGACCTCGACTTTGCTTCGGGATGACTTGGGCCGGTTTTGAAAAGAAAGAAGAAAAAAAAAATGATCAGAAGAAAACCCAGCTGGTCGGCATTGAACGGGTAGGGCAATCATACACGTATGTCGTCGGATAGGGTGGGAGTGGACGCATATCGCGCGGGGGAAAAAAGGCGGGGGGCTGGCCTTTTGTGTTGTATATATGAAATTCCAGGTGAGATGGGATGGGATGAGACTTTTCTTTTTTTGGAACAGGCACACAGACAGGTACGGTAATGTCAGGAGGTCCCTTGCAATGCCTTGTTTGACGAGTGAGTCGGTCAAGGATGGTAGGCAGGCTTCTGCTATTGCGCGTTGCCTAGAATGTATATATATGTAGGTATTCAGTTTTGCAGTTTCACGTGCAGGCCACCTGAGGTGAGAAAGGGGTAATGTGTTTCCTTCTTGTTGCGTTGCTCTTTACGTATCATTCATCACCTTTGTAGTGTCATGTGTAAGTCACATGGGAGGGAATTTCCCCTGTGAGTGAGTTCCATGATAATGGTTTGCTTTCGGTTTATCATTTGTTTGTATCAGGACGCTGATTCTTATGGCGGTGTGAATGTGGCAGTTGGTGACTTGAACTTCGACTTCGTTTAGTTGGTACATATACATGACTATGAAGAGGGCGTCTATGTAGATAGTAGAAAGCATTTTATTATGTAGAAAGGCCGTGGATAATTTGCCCAAACTGCAGAATTCGATTCACGATAGGCGTTTTGTCTTATTCTAGATACCTGTAATAGGAGGTAAAAAGGGGGTGATGCTTCTTGCTGGAACTTGTTGGCAAAGACGGCGATTGCATACCAATCTCAACAAACAATAAATGTGAAAGCAAGTCAAGCTGTGTGCCCATATCGTCTATTCAGCCTGCTGTTCATGAGAACGCATATGAACCTTTCACTCGCAAGGCTTGCCACAGCCTCAAGAGTCTATCTATATCGAGACAAAGAAACAAGTGGCTTTGCAAGCCCTCAGCCTCATCTTCAGCTCGCGCCATGGGTGGGAGTCACTACTAGCTCATCAGTAGTCAAAAGAGCCTCAACCTTTGTTTAGGATCAGACCACCGGCATATGTATAAAATGCAAACACTTGCAAACGCTTTGCAAATGCTTGCAACGGCTCAGCCTCAACTATTGTTTCCCACTTCCTTTGTCTCATTATGACAATAACGTGACAAGCCGCTTTACGACTCAACGGAATTGTTCACGTGTTGTCGTTACCCCCGAGGAATTTTAGATCGGTCAAGGGAACAAGCAAAAAAAAATTAACGGCACTGACTGAACGAGTGTGGTCTCTTCGGGGCCGACACCCAGATGAAGAGCTCCTCTTTTTCCGAATTAGTGTATGCACTATAAAAAAAGAAAATAGGACAAAGCCTGGAAGCTTCCGGGAGAAGCGGGTGCATGTATGTACCCCAGGAAAGGCTTCTTTATTTTAATTAGGAGGCAATACCAGGCCACGACAACAGCGATCTCGGTTCGCTTGCGAGTCTGGGGAAGAAGCCAGGCGTGTTCATCTGCCGTCCCCATACCCTCGCAGGCCGGGAGACCGGTAGCGGGTGCTCGGAGACAGGCGGCTTCCGGAGCCCAATCTGGGTTGAGTGCCGACTTACCGCGCAAGAAAAGTCTTTTTGATAAACATGCAAGGCACACACATGTATTGTCCAAGGACTACCAAATACTATATACCAGCACCGTCATCCTGGCCATGGGGTTGGCCGGCGAGCCTCGCCTTTATGTTTAGTTAAGTATTAAACTTTGTGAGAGGCCAGGGCAATTGAAACGACCAGCAACTAAGGTTGTTTTAAGATTTCGAGTTGAGGGGACGAGAAGCAGGGTCCAGGCCGGTTTGTATGGCCTGATCCAAGGTCCCGAAAACACGAGGATTCTCTTCAAGTGCCGCACATTTTCGTTCAAGAAACTTGAGATCCTGGTCTCGGGAGCGGCGGCCGTGAGGAGCCTCTCCGGCTGACGGATGATTCGAGGTGGATCGAGCATATCTTCCGGGCAACTCCCCGTGCTTGGGAAAGATGGAGATATTTCCAAGGATCGAGGCGTGGCCGTGACGGGACGTAAGGCAGAGAAAAAAAGGAGACCTCTCGCCAAAAGGAAAAAAGGGAACTCGTGACGAAAAAAAAGAAGACCTCCACAGTGAGCAGCTAGGCTGGTGTGTGGCAATTCTGTTTTCGCAACTCTTTCCCGCAAAAGAGCGAACACCACTCACTCAGCTCCAGGCTGCGTGTCCATGTAGATAGAGTACATACGTGTACTGTATGTATGTACATGTACATATACAAGACGGATCCGCAAAACCACCCATTCCCGCACGATGCAGGGGAATTTAAATGCACAGAAATTAGCTGAGTGCAACGGCGGGTAGAACAGAAGGGAGAGAATCTCATGCTTCCTTTGCCCCGGAAAAAGAGCAAGGGCAAGTAACCTGGAAGTTGTCAGGTTGAAAGTCGAAAGAGTGTGAGAAATGGAGAAATGGCACAAGGTGTCACAAGATTTTACAACCCGGAAAGTGCCCCGTGCCGTTCTGTGGTGCATTGTTGCTAGGTTGCGGCTGCCCCTCTCCACATTCCTTCCCCAATTCCACACAACATGCAGTGTGGTGACGCGAGCCCACAGCACTGCTGCAGCCCTTTTCATCCAAATTGGGGAGGCGTCAGCAGTGAGCTTTAGCCAACGCTACACTCGCTCTTTCCCCCATCCACGCCGCTCCCGGCACTCAAACCGCAATCACGACTGCATCTTCCATCTGCAATGTGCAATTCCATGGATGTCTCGCTCGATGGGATGCGGCCTGTGCGGAGCCTCGATGGCCTGCTCCTGCCCCGAGATGGACGGATATGGCCAAGCTACACTCAGCCAGCAAAAAAAGGGAGGAGCCCAAGGCCCAGGGCAGGAGGGCAGGGTCTCTCTGCCCGTGACCGCTAGGAACCGCAGCGCTACTACCGCTACAGCCCAAACTCGCAGGCCTCATCACCACTGGAAACCAGGCTTGAATTGTGGCTGCAAGAAGCGCGGGTTCAAGTCTGCAGCTTACCCGTATGGGCAACGAGGCCCCCGCTGTCGTGCTGCCTACACTGCGTGTGCCCGGACGAGCTCACACTCTCGATCTCACTCTCGGCGGTGATCCCTGGTGCATTTCATTTCCGTAGGTGTGTGAGCCGCCCTGATGGCTGCTTGGCTGCCCCATTGTCTCCTCTTTTTTGTCTTGCTTTCCACTCCTGATAATTTGGGGCTCTGTGTGTTCTTTCCTGTTGTTTGTCTTTGCAAGTTTTGTTGGCTACCTACTGTTAGCAAGTCCAGTCCAGCCCTGCCCTGCAAGCGGAAGCGGAAACGACAAGCGCTGAGCAACAGCACAGCCTTGGGACTTGTTTGACTTGGACTCGAACCGGTAAAGAACAGCGTGCCAATCGCCGCCAATCGACACAATCTGATCGCCGGGAGCCCACTCTCCAGGGGTCTTGGCATCCACCAACCCACCATCACGCCCAATCCCGGGAAACATCTGACGAGACCCCCCCCCCCCACAAAGCCCGCCTCCGCCATTGTCAATATAGCCTGGTGCTTGTTTCTCGAAGAGAGCTCCCGGGATGGTGGGCCAGCTCACCTTAGTGTTCTTATGAAGGTGCATATTCCCCCGGTGACTTTTTGTGTTTGCCCCCTCCCCGTTTCTTCTACTAGTTCAAGCAGTAGATCTAGTAGCTCAGCTTTGCCGTCTTCGTCGTATCTTTACCTCTCTCTTCTGTCATCCCACCTCGCCCCATCTGCCAGCCCGTTTCCCGTCAACTCCTGCGTGGAACTCGAAACCTTGTTAGGTCGGCCCCTCGCCAGACCATATATCTCACCCACGATCTCCCTCCCTCCCCACGTGAGACGGGCAGAATTGCTCTGCTGTCCGTCGCCTGATTCTTCCAGAAACCTCCCCGCCCGCTTGTCCCGGCGAATATGAACAGCACTCCGGCCTGCCTTTCTCAGCTGTGCCCCGTTGGAAGCACTGGCAACCGACAGCCTTGAATAACAACACACCATACAATCTGGATATACGAAGAGCCATGGCTCCGAAGCACCCGGCCGACTACTCGGACGACGAGTTCGACCTCGACGACGAGTATTTTGCTCGTACCTACCGTCCCCTATCCAACTTGCCGACCCCTCCGCCCTCCTCACGCGACTCTTCGGCCACCCAGAGCCCCAGGAGCCTTCTGGAAGATGAAGGCCTTCTTGACTCGTCACTGCTAGGTGCGAACAAGTTCTCCTAACGTCTTCATTTGTCAGTTCCACCCAGAGTGCTAACGGTATTGCTTCAGGCCCCGCAGTCCACCTGGTCAACCTCGTCCCGCCAGCAGCGTCCTTGGCCTTCCCCTCCGTCTCCCTCGTCCACGAAATTCTCGTCCGCGCGGATTTACCCCTTGACACGACCGCACTGGCAGTGTGCATCTTGGACTCGCTCAACTCCAGATTCTCGCTCAATTGGCGGCTGGTGTGCCCTCTGGCCCAGCGGGAACCCTTGGCCGAGATGTTGAAGCGTCACACGATCCCGGCCAGTCCGGTTGCCACCCAGCAGCTCCACATCGACTGCGTCAACCCAGAAGTGATTATTCTGGCATCTTTGGTTATCGCCGTCAAGTTTCTGGAGGACTGCCATGAGCCCACGCGGTACTACGCTTCGGCCTGGGGAAAGAACATGTGGACGTGTGAACAGATCAACGTTACGGAGCGATGCATCATGGAGAGTCTTGGCTACAGGATCCTGCCCCTGTGGGATCCGCGCCTGATCTCGGATGCTTTGAACGATATGGAACGCGCTGGAAAGCAGGCTATGCTTCCGTTGTATGTTAATAACTGCAACGAAGCACCCCATAAGCGCTCCATGAGCACAGGCAAGGCTGTCTTTGGTTTGGGGCTGCAGCTTACACCAGTGGAAACTCCGGTGTCTGAGACAGGCTCGACCCATCGAAAGCACGACTTGACGGCCGCTTTTGGTGAAAGCCCAAACCTTTCGGTCATTGCTTGCGACTCGCTCTATCTCCCACCAACGAGAGTTAAGAGGAAGAAGACCTTCGCACCCTCGCCGAGTTTCTGAAAACCTTTTTCCTCTGTGTCGGCAGTCCATAAATCTCCGCATCGACTTTTGTTGGGATGATCGGACATCATGATCATGGCGTCGCAGGTTGCATGCATACATGCATGCACTGTTTTTTTGGGCTCACACCCACCCGTTTTTGGGTTTGGGTTTGCATCGCAGCGGACATACAAAAGCCCTGCTCTGGGCGTTATCAACCTTTCTTTTCATGACCTCCTTTGTTCATCTACAATACCACACCGGCGCGTCGGCTGTTTTTCTGTCGCTCGAGGGAGCATTGCCTGGGGCGCTATTGCATGGCATTCGGTGCAATATCTTTATTTCCTCGGTAAAACTACGAAGACCCTTTTAATCATTTTTGGGTATTACTCGCTTCTGTAAATATGGTGGGCTCGACGACAAAAAAAAAAGGGGGACGTGGCTTGGCGAAATACCACCATATTAGTGTAGGTGACTGGAAGAGGGGAGGCGGTTCATTCAGGAGTACAAGAAGGTGGAATGGCAGACAAAGCAAAACGTCTGTCTGCTTGACTTCAAGGCTACGGGGTAGCCGGGATTACTTCCACCAATCATCATACCTACCACCTACTTTTCATTAATTTTCCTGTGGAAATCATAGTCTTAGCAGTAGAAAGCAACGGTTATGCTCAGTTATGATGTCTCTCCAGGTCTTATTCTTCGTCTCATCCTTGACTCGTCTCATCTTTGACTTCTGTTGTCATGCGCGGGGTAAGTATGAGCTGCAGACCTCATGACCATGCGCCATGGATCAGTGCTTGAACCCAAACCAAATATTCACGCGAGGTAAGCTCCAGCAGCGGATGTCATAGTCTCATCAGAAGAAAGTACCAATTATGCTGTCCGTCCTTCAGGGCTCTTGTTATTCGTCTGATATTGCCTCGTCTCATATCTGACTTTTGTCATGCGCGGGGTGAGTGAGTGGGTGTACCTAAGCTTTATATGACGGCGGTTGTCATGTAAAGCGTCATGCATAAGTGAGTGCAAAGGTGATGCAAATGCCGCGACGATAAAGAAATCTAAAATAAATCAGGTAAAACTCCAGCCGAAGAAATACCAAAGACATTTACTGGTTTCTGTGAAGAAGCCAAGATATATTGTCATGGGAGTGGGGGGAAGACAGACTATTAAGAGGATAACATGGTTGGAACAATCGCATGGGACTACAAATTGCATACATAATCGCAAGATGATCAAATAGCAAGGAATGAATGAATGAATGAATGGCGAACAAACAAACACGCAACTTATGAAAAAGGAATCTGAATTAAAAGTAACTTGATTAATCAATACGCTCTACGTACCCTGGAAAACAAATATAATACATTATATATATATCCCCTTAGCCCATCAACCCAGATGAATTAAAATGTACGCATATATGTACATATATATGACAGTATATACAAATACGTATATCCAAAATCATCATCCGACGAAATATATCGTTTCTATGTTCACCAAGAAATCCAGCAGCGTGAGCTGTTTTATGTGTCTACGAAGTCGTTTCGACTTTGGAAAGGGCAAGGGTTTATCTCTCTACTACTTTTTCCCTTTCCCAATTTACGAAAAATCTTTCTCATGTGTGAAAAAACTGCTATGCTCTGCGCATTGCATATAACCCAATATGTTTTTCCCATCATCTTTTTACGGATTCCCGCTCTGTATTAAGTTGGATACTCTCCTTCTTTAACCATACATGACTAGTGCCAGCAGGGCCATGCGGCAGAAGAGACCATATTTCATCTGCATCAAGTTGTCAGCATAAAGGGTTCAGTTAGGAGGGACTGGAAGTCATGGCTTACCTGTCTGAAGTACGCAGCCCTCTGGTCAAAGTCGACCTCCTCAGCCACCTCGTCGTTCCTGGGCAGCGGGTGCAGCACTACCATGCTGCTCTTAGCATGCTTCAGGGTGCTGTTATCAATGCGGTATGTGTTCTTGACCCTCTCAAACTCCTCCAGGCTCGCGAACCGCTCCTTTTGCACGCGGGTGCAGTACAGAACATCGCTCTTGGCCAGGATTTCAGGCGTCAGCTCCTCAGCTTCGCAGAGCAGTTGACCTGCATCAACCAATTGTTTGCGGACGGCGGCGGGCGGTGCAAGCGACTTGGGCGAGACGAGCTGGACCTTCACTTGATAATGGCGGAGCAGGTAGACAAGCGAGTGTACCGGTCTACCGTACAGGAGGTCACCAACAAAGGTGATGGTCAGACCTTGGACCGTTCCAAGCTCTTCTCTGATGGTATAGAGATCAAGGAATGCTTGGGTCGGGTGCTCCTTGCTGCCATTTCCGCCGTTGATGACGGGCACGGGACTAAATTGGCGTGCAATATCGGCCGAGTTCTCCTCGGGATGTCGGAGCACAATGGCATCTCCGTAAGCAGCAAGAGTCCGCAAGGTGTCCTGCAGCGTCTCGCCCTTCAGTACAGAAGAGTGCTGAGTCGCAATGGCAATTGTCCTGCCACCAAGGCGTTGCATCGCAGCGTCAAAAGATGCCGAGGTCCGGGTGGACGGCTCATAGAACAAGGTGCAAAGCAGACGCCCACGGAGAATGTCCAAGACACCCTCGCGCTCTACCCCAATGCGCATTTCCTGGGCCACATCAAAGAGAAGGTGAAGATCCGCCCGAGTATATTGTGTCACCGACAAAACATGAGTTTTCTTGAAGGACGACGGGCCCGAAACCAATTGCTGGAGCCGGGAGTTCACTGTGGGCTGCATGGTTAAGGGATAACCGAAATCTTCGATGCCAAAGCCCCGGGGAACGGGAGCCAAGGGAGAAAGAGCATTGTCTATGGTCTTAGGCAATGCGGACAGGCCTTGGTGCTTGGGCCTCGCTGACGGCGATAACAAGACAGGCGCTGGCGGCATCGCACCGTGGGTCGACATGTCGTTGCCCTTGGGGGGAAGAGACAAAATGGCGCCGTCGAGGCACACAACTTGACCCTGGAATGTAACACGCTGAACCGCACCTCTCATGACCTTGCCGGCGAAAGGCGACCAAAACTTGGTGGTAGGCACGGCATATGGACGATCGATCTCGATTTCTAGAGATGCGCCCACTTGGTCGTGCAGCTCGAAGATCTCCATAGGCTTATCGTGGAGTCGGGTCTTGATATCATCCAGCGTCAGCTTTCCCTCGGTGACAGAGGTTAACAGGAGCGGAAGCGCATCAGTAATCCCAACGGCCACGTCTGTGGGCTCGTCGAGGAAGTGGGCTAGTTGGTAGGGCAAGCTTCCAATGGAGAACACATCGATGGTTTCCAGATGCTCCCATAGGGCAGCTTGGTCCTCGGCTGTGGGCAGGAATTGGCAGCCTGGGTAGTCCTTCTGGGAAATATAAAGCGAGTAGATGGACACGTCACAGGTGACCTTCAGGCCCTTTTCCTTCCCAAGGGCAATAAGCTTAATATCGTCCTTGGTAGTCACTGCGGTGACGTGGACACGGCGGCTGTGCAAGCTCGCCAACAGGAGGATTGAAGCCAAGTCAGTTGTTCTGGCATCTGTGATGATGGGCTTGTGCGTGGGCCACGCATCAAAATGAGCCTCCACAGCGGCAACCTTGCTGATATTGTCCGACAAGTGGTTGAAGGGGATGAAGAGAGATCCAACCTCGCCGGCGACATTGCTGATCTGGTTGGCGTTCGTCGAGGTTGCAGTGACCGAGAAGTTGAAGTCGCAGTATCCGCCACGCTTGCTGTTCTGCTGCGCAACTTTCAATGAGATCGCATCCATGATTGACCCGGCCTTGCCCAAGGGCATCACCCGAATCATACTGAAGCCGGCAGCAATCGAGGCCTTTGTCATGGTATACAAGTCATCGCTTCCGCTCGAGACAAGTCCTGGCACAAACGCGGCGACGTTGATCAGGCCGGGCAGCACAATGGTGCGGTGGCTTGTTTGATAGTCGCGGACGCTGATGTCAAGCTCAAAGTGTCTGGCAATGGCCTCGATCAGGATCTTGGCATTCTTGACATTGGTGACCAAGGGAATTTGGTAGTCGACAGCCATGCGACGAGTCTGGTATCCTTTGCTCATGTAGTTGGCGGGGCGTCTGTATTTGTTGCTCGACGGCAGGTTGATATACAGATCAATCATGTTATTGGCCAGATGCTGTGTAAGCGAGTATTCAGACTTCTGGTCGTCCTCCTCTTGGCCGAGAACCTCGAGGTACTGCACCGGAATGTCATGCTCTTGAAGGAAATCTGCAGTTCCGGCCGTAGCGAACAGCTTGTATCCCAACTTTTGCAGTTTGGCCACCGAGGGAAGCATCTCCTTCTTGTCCTTGTAGGAACCAATGGATAACAGAATGTTGCTCTTAGGGATCTTGAAGCCAGTAGAAATCAAAGCCTTCAAGTAGGCCTCGTACTTGTCGGAACCAAACGAAGCAACTTCTCCAGTCGAAGCCATCTCAACGCCGAGCACGGGGTCGGCTCCAGACAAACGCGAAAAGCTGAACTGGGGGACCTTGCAAGCAACACAGTTTGCAGGACGGTCGATGGCGGGATATGCCTCAAAAGGAAGGCCCATGATGGCCTTGGTTGCCAATTCAATGAGATCGACCCCCATTACCTTGGAGACGAATGGGAACGACCGAGATGCTCGAACATTGCACTCGATCACCTTGATGTCGTTGTCCTTGGCGATAAACTGGATGTTGAAAGGACCGGTAACATTGAGGGCACTTCCAATCTTGCGAGTTGCTTCCTCGATGCGCTGGATAGTCGTCTTCTCAAGATCCTGAGGGGGGAGGATGAGGGTGGCATCTCCGGAGTGGACACCGGCATTTTCGACGTGCTCTGAGATGAAGTGACCAATAACCTTTCCGTCCTTGGCCACGGCATCCATCTCGATTTCTTTCGCGTTCTCGATGTACTTGGTGATGACGACAGGATGCTCGGGAGAAACATCGGCAGCTTGCTGGAGATATGCCTCCAAGTCCGCCTCGGAGTACACAGTGTTCATTGCTGCTCCAGAGAGCACATATGATGGCCTAACCAGCACTGGGTATGAGACACTGTTGCAAAATTCCTTGGCTTCACTGAAGCTTGTAAGCTCCTTCCATGTTGGCTGGTCGACGCCAATTCTGTCGAGCATACGAGAGAACTTGTATCTGTTCTCGGCGGTATCAATCATCTCGGGGGATGTTCCAAGAATCTTGACCCCGGAGCGGTGAAGAGGAAGAGCGATATTGTTCGGCGTTTGACCGCCCATCGCTCCCAAAACTCCACTAGCCGATTCCAGTTCGTAAATATCGAGCACCGTCTCAATGGTGATGTTCTCGAAATACAACTTATCGGCCTCATCGTAATCGGTGCTGACAGTTTCGGGGTTCATCGGGGAGGGTGTTAGCTGAGTCTTCACGAGGTAAAGGGGGAAGAGGTGAAAGGGTCGTGATAGTAAACATTAAAAATTAAGGGGTTAGGGTTTCCACAGGGGGTGGACCAAGGGAAAATTCAAAGGCGTCCAAAGGAAAATTTAAGGCGTCTAAAAACAATTTCAAGGTGTACAAAGAAAGTTCCAGTGGGTGAAAAGCGGCCAGGAGGGGGTTCGAGGTAGAGCAGCAGGCCTCGCTTAATGGGCTGACGGGGGAAGGGAACAAGAGGAACGCTCAACTCGAGCCATACGAGAGGCTACTCAACATCATTTAGGTATTTGGTGCCTGGCGATGTGGGTTGATGAATTGGGGAGGGGGGGTTGTGCCTGGCGGTGGGGGTGTTGTGATAAGGAAATTCTTAGACTCACATTAAGCATGATGGTCTTGAACCCCTGCTCCCGGAGCGTGCGGATAGCCCTCACGGAGCACCAATCGAACTCGACAGATGAGCCGATACGGTATACTCCTGAACCAACGACCATAACGCCGTGGTCATCAAATGTGACATCATGCTCACTGCCGTTGTATGTGAGATAAAGATAGTTGGTGAAGGCCGGAAACTCGGCAGCGACCGTGTCGATCTGCTTGACAAAGGGAATGATGCCAGCTTTGAGGCGCAATTGCCGCACTGCGAGTTCGTTGGAGCCCCAGAATTTTGCGAGCTGGCGATCGCAGAAACCGAGCTGCTTTGCCTGCCGTAGAAGATTGGGTTGCTTCTCGATCCTGCTGGTTGTGAGGCCGCTCATTCTCTTTTCAAAGTCGCTCAGGCCCTTCAGCTTGTTCAGGAACCATTTGTCAATCTTGGTCAACTCCCAGATTCTGTCTACCGTGTAGCCATTGCTCATAGCGTTGGCAATGGCAAACAGGCGCTGATCCGATGGCGTCTGAAGCTCGTCATCGATCGACATGAGCGCCTTGGTCTCGTTGAAACCCAGATTTTGGAAGTCAATGGCACGAATAGCCTTCTGGATAGCCTCCTCAAAGGTTCTACCGATACTCATGACCTCACCAATACTCTTCATGGAAGATCCGAGCTGGGTAGAGACACGCGTAAACTTCTTCAAATCCCAACGCGGCATTTTCACGACCACGTAGTCAAGAGAGGGCTCGAAGCAGGCGCAGGTACCCTTTGTAACGGAGTTGGAGATGTCTTTCAGAGGGATACCGAGACCGAGCTTGGCAGCAATAAATGCCAGCGGGTATCCGGTTGCCTTGGAAGCTAGGGCAGAGGATCTGGACAATCTTGCGTTGACTTCGATGATGCAGTACTCCCTCGAGAAGGGGTTCAGAGCGTATTGGATGTTGCACTCGCCTACAACGCCAAGATGACGAATGACATTGACGGCAGTTGTGCGAAGCATGTTGTAGTCTTCATCTGAAAGCGTCTGCGAGGGCGCAACGACGATGGAGTCTCCAGTGTGAATACCGAGAGGGTCGAAATTCTCCATGTTGCAGACGGTAATGCAGTTATCCTGCGCATCTCTAACAACTTCGTATTCGATCTCCTTCCACCCCTTCATGCTGCGCTCGATAAGAACCTGAGGGCTGGCAGCCAGGGCCTTGTTGCACAATTCGACGAGCTCGGCCTCGTTGTTGGCGAAGCCACTACCAAGCCCACCAAGAGCATAGGCTGCTCGGACAATGACAGGGAAGCCAATGTCCTTGACGACGCGAAGCGATTCCTCGACGCTGCAGGCTGTCGCTGACTTGGCGCACTTCTCGCCGATCGACTCCATACTCCGAGCAAAGAGCTCACGATCTTCGGTCGTGATGATGGTGTCAATTGGCGTTCCCAGGACCTTGACTCCAAGCTCCTCAAACTCGTCCTTGAGCTGGATGCCCACGGACAAAGCAGTCTGGCCACCAAAGGTGCAGTAAATCGCATCGGGTCGCTCATAGAGGATAACCTTGCGGACAAACTCGGCATTGACAGGAAGGAAGTAAACCTTGTCCGCGAGGCCCTTTGAGGTCTGGATTGTGGCGATATTGGGGTTGATCAGGACGGTATAAATACCCTCCTCCTTAAGCGCCTTGATGGCCTGACTTCCTGAGTAGTCGAATTCACCAGCCTGGCCGATGCTGAGGCCACCGCTACCAAGAATGAGAACTTTCTTGACGCTGACACGGGGATGGAGCTTTGTATTCTCCTCGGCTGTGCCACCGGGGAAGTGGATCGGCTTTTGGAGCAGGCTGCTGTCCGAAGTGCATTGGACAATGGTGTTGATGAAAACGTCAAATAGGAACTCGGTATCCCGGGGCCCAGGGGTACTCTCGGGATGGAACTGAACACTGAAGTGCGGTTTGTCGACGTGCATGATGCCCTCGTTGCTGCCATCGTTGGCGTTGACAAAGAGCTCCTGCCACCCAGAGGGCAGCGAAGCGGCATCAACAGCATAACCGTGATTTTGCGAAGTGATGTGACATTTTCCAGTCACCATGCTCGTGCAGGGGATGTTATGCCCGCGGTTGCCAAACGTCATCTTGACGGTGGTTGCTCCAGCAGCCCTGGCGAGCAACTGGTGGCCCAAGCAGATACCAAAGACCGGGGTACGGTTTTGGGCGACAGCAGCGGCAATACGCTTTACGGTAGACTTCATTACAGCCGGGTCACCGGGGCCGTTGGAAATGAACAGGCCATCGTAGTCCTCACCGGTAAAGTCATAGTCCCAGGGGCAGACGAGGACTTCGACGCCACGCTTGAGGAAGCATCGTAGCTGGTTGTATTTCATACCAACGTCGAGACACAGAATACGGGTGTTGCGGCCCGAGGGGTGCTTGAGGGCCGTCGCCTCGGAGGGACGGTACAATTTTCGAGTCTTGATGGAAACTAAGAGGTGATGAGCATGAATTCGACCTAAGGTCTCTTCGAAACTCACCCTCTGCTACGAGATTCTTCTCGTTGGGGTTCACCCAATCAATCGAATCGAAATAAGGCCTCCACTCTGTCTTGCCGAGGACTGTGCTGTAGTCGGCAGCACTGCCATTGGTCAAGTCCTGTTTTTGCAGCAACATGCGCGCCAGCTGGCTGCCGTTGTTGCGGATGTGCTTGGTGAGAGCGCGGGTGTCGACGCCGTACATGGCAGGAATACCCTGCTCCTTGAGCCATGTACCGAGGGAGGACGTGGCGAGGAAGTGAGAGAAGTCCTCGCCCGAGTACGAGGCGGTCACGAGGCCAGCGATATGGATCTGAGAGGACTCGAAGTAGGCGGGCAGATCGCCGAGGAGCTCGTCGAGCGTGTCCCGCGAGGGAACGCCGTAGTTGCCCACGAGAGGGAAGGTGATGACGAGAATCTGCCCGCGGTACGAGGGATCGGTGACGGACTCGGGATAGCCCACCATGCCCGTCTGGAAGACGAGCTCGCCGGCCATGCTCTTGGGGGCGCCGAAGCTGTAGCCTTGGTAGATGGGGCCATCCTTGAGCTCGAGGGTTACCAGGGGCTCTGTGCTGTCGACGGGCGCCGTAGCAGGACGATGGAGGGAGGCAGCCATGATGGCTACAGAAAAGTGCGCAGAAGCGCGAGAGGGAGCGAGTGTTCCGCAGTCGTCGAGAAGAAGAGAGAGCTTGTCAAGAGCTCGGGGAGCTACCTCGAGGCAGGTGTGAAAAAAGAGAGGCTTGGAAGATGCCAGAAGTCGGTCGGTTTACCTGGCTATCCTCATTCTCGTGCTCAGGTTTTGGATATGATGCTCTGGAAACGAGGGTAGAAGAAATTTTGTATCAAACCTGGAGCCCCGCCATCCCGCCACAACAAAATGCCGATCGAAAACTTTTCCAGGGCCGCACTGTCTTGAACCATGTCGCCAATGCTGCGGGGTGATGAAGTGGAGCCTCACCCCCCCCCCCCCCCCCGTCAGGACGGACGGTCGAGGTTTTATTCCAACGGCCAATGACAAGCGAGGCGAGCTCAAGCTGGTGGGGTTGTTATGGAGTTCAGCCGTGCTCTTGCAGCATGCACCTTGCCGTCTTTTGTTTGGGGTCGTTTCTGGTTGGCCCAGACATGACACCGCCTTTGATCGCAACTTTTTTTTCTGATGAAAGTGATCATTTTCTCAACACTGAATGTTTCTACAGATGGGGGTTCCTAATGACCATCGATTATTGCCAATTGGATAGAGCTACTACCGGAGAACACAATTGGAAAATCTGCGATACAAAAGCCCCATAGCTGCTTTCTGCGATGGTGTTTTCTGTGACAAGGCTTCCCCAAGTTGCGGTGAATAAACACAGGAGGTGGCACTCACAGGCCTGTTTAGTGTATGTAGGGCTCGCCCGGTTCGGAGAATTCAGCCCCGTTCTGACGTGGGAAAGGCGTTGACAGATGCTGTTGCGTTGCACTAGAGGACATGTCTGTAATATCCTTCACAATAAATGGTACGAATTTCTTTTCCCTCAGCCGCTGAATCGGAAGGCCGCACCGGTACCGGAAGCCCGACATGGCTCCGGAAAAGCGGGCCACCCGAATTCCGTTGTGGGTCTTTTCCCGGCGAAGTCTCCCGAGTTAGGGGCAAAATGGGGGTCGGTGGCCCAAGCTTTGCCGCTGCTCATGAACACAACGTGAAAGCCACGCCGTCAGCAAACGTGAAAAATATTATAGAGTAGTTTACAGGTTTCAAAATCAGGTAGGTACTAAAGTCTATAATTTCGAGTTGATCCTTTCTTGACTTTGTTACACATAACTTGGTTATAGTTGTGTCTTTTTGATGTGGTGGGCGACTAATATATGTCTTGGGCGCGACAGCTGCCAAGAGCCTGGGTCGCCTCCACCAGCCGTGCCAGAACGACTTGGAGACTTCCAGGGCCACGGATGCACCGAGATGAGTCCTCCATACGTTACGAAGACTTGACATGGCGTGGAGTTTTAACAGCTGAAATGCTCGCAGATTTATAGACAAGAGGATTGCGAATCCGACTGAGTCCGATCTATTGAGTCAGTCAAGCGGGCCGACGCAGGCGGCAATGAGTTAATGACTCTTGCATGATCGCGTGCCGAAATGCCAGTGCTAGCTGGTAGAACCGACCTCCCTACGGAGTAGACTCCTATTATACATGTGTAGGTTCTTATTACCTTCCTGACCTCTCTCCCACTCTCTCCCACACCTTATCTCGTGTCTGATGAACACAAACAGCTGCCGGATGTGTTAAGCCAAACACTGCGACATGCCTGCATGATGGTGTGTCTCGTTGGTGCACCAAAGCCCGCTAGCTCGATGCCTACTGCGGGGGGGCTTGAATCGATGAGAAGGATGCTGGAATCCGTCGGGACTCGTGGCACCTCGAGTTAGTTTCGGTAATAAAACTTGGCATCTTCGTCTCATTCTCCCTCTAGGTTTATTCCTGCTATTTGGTCAATACCTCATGCAAGGTGCATGGATCCTGCCTGTGCGTATTGACTGGGACTGGCGAGTCAGAGAGTTGTTATCATGATGCCCGCCCACCCACTGAGCTGGAGGTGTCTCGCTTTGGCGATGTGAGAGGCCGATGGATGGTGGTCAAAACTGAGCTAAAGAAGTGGCTGCAGCAGTCTTGCAGGACATCTGCGACTACCCACCATAAAAGGTAACCTCGCCCTCACCGTCCACCGAGACAGTGATCATGCGGCCATCCATCCGGAGCCTGGATTACGATGGCGACATTTAAACAAGGGTGGCAAGATAAAGCAATCGAACGGGATGAAAGGGATAAAAAGGATTCGAAGGACATGCGGGGTGCTGTAAGCGACGGCTGACACCTCTCAGAGAGTCTGGAGACTGTGCCAGTTGAATGAGGGATGCCGAGCTCTGGGGAACCTGGCAACCTGGAACCCAGACCGCTCAAACGCAGCTTGGAATGCGATGGATGCTTGGCATTCGCTGATGCTCCCGCATGTGCAGAAGAGAACTTGGACGAGCACCCATTCGCCGGAATACCCGCTGCAGCTGAGTCGGCTCGCGCGCTGCGGCGGAGAAATGAGCAAATCGGCAACTTTTTTTGACCTGATGCACCAAATGCATTAGTTCGTTCAGGTAGCTTTTCTGACTTACTGTGGTAATTAGATCCGCACCCGTGGGAGCGTCCACGGTTTAGATGGAATGACAGGAATGGATGGATGCTACCAAGTTGTTTTAGTGCTTGAAAGGCAAAGGGGCCCCCAACCTCTCACCGCAAACTACTGCGTAATAACCTTCTAGTGCCCTGCCAGTCTTGACCTTTGGCACCTCCTTTCCAAGTGCCTTGAAGTTAGGTCAACATCCGTCTGGCCGCAGCTTCCCCAGCGGGCCTGCGAGATTTCTGATTCACAATCGCGCCTTCCGCGCGTCCATTAGGCCTGGGCTGAAGGGACTGGCTCGCTGGGCTTGGATTTTAGCTAAACATACCCTGCTAGACCGTCGATTTCCACTTTGAGAGTGGGGAGGTAGCCGTCGACAAGTTCAAGGTCGTGCAACCTGGAACCGACCTACCTAGACCCTTGACCAAAGGGGGGGGGGGGGGGGGGGTTGTATCAAGACGCCCTTGTCAAAGACAGTCTCGGCAGCGGAACCCCTTCTTCTATCAATGTCTTAGGCAGGCCACCACTTTGCGGTTGCTGCGCTCTAACTACCTCTACTTGGGCATTGAGCACCCTAGGTATCTTTCGGTTTGCTACCGACTCGTTCTCCCTTTCAATGGCGCGTGGACGTCGCGAATGAGGGCGTTGGGGCACCCAGAGCACCAGCCAGAAAGAGGATGCTGTCCGCCTTGCTGCGACCCTTCAAGGGCAGGTCACGTACCGACACCCACGACGACGACGTGGAACACGATGTCGGCTACCAAGCTCGCCCCTTTGCGCAAGAATACACGCTACATCGCCATGCTACGGCAGACTTCACCGAGGCAGACGACGACGACGACGACGACGACGAGTCAAATGACGGAGGGGAGCCGAGCTATCATGCCAGAACCCGCGCCAATGAGGACGAGGACGGCGTGTCTCGGCCCGCCGATGTCTTGCCTCTATTTTCGTCTGGCCACCTCGGTACCTTTACTTTTTACACTCTATTGTCATCCTCGCCATGAAGACCATGACTGACTGACACCGTGCTTTCAGATTCACTGCCCATCTATAGCATGACCCATGCGATCCGAGTAGTAGTGCAGGCGCGAACCGAAACGACGTTGACATGGGAGCAACTAAGATCCCCCCAGGTTTCTCAATTCCTGGTCAAGCCAATGCAACAGCAGATCCGCACCCAGCACTTCTCCAGGGGCACACTATACGCGCTGATGGCCAACTGCTTGCAGTTTGAGAAGGAGGGGCATCTGAACCCAGGCAATGCTGGTACGAGCAGCACGAGGGCAAAGGTGTGCGAGCTGCTAGCCATCAAGTTGCTCAAGGAATACACGACTCGCGAGCTTATCGACTCCCTCTCGTACGATTTCTACCCGCTCCAGGGCAGTTCCGGCTCTCAGACGCCCATGACCCCTGGAAATAAACCCAAGTCCGCGGCTCTGCGGACCTCAACCCTCGAAGTTGCCATCCGAGCATCTGCCAAGCACTTTTTATCCCATCCTTTGGTCGTCCAACAGCTCGAAGCTATTTGGAATGGTGCCATAAGCTTCTACTCTGCCGCAGACCAGCTTCACCGCCAAGGCCCCTCCTCCATCCATACTACCGTTGGGAGCACTCCGTCTCGGCGCCACAGCAACGCGCGGACGCCTCTTCTGGGGAGCCAACAGGTGAAGGAGGAGCATGTCCGCTTTCAGTCCTCGTCTCCTGGACGCAGATCTGTGGCATTATACGATCCTCGCGATGCGTCCCTCTTCAAGTTGTCTCGGCTGCGGGTTCCGCGGTATCGACAAATTCTTTCCACGTGCTCTTTGGCCCTGCTGATATGTCTGTTCCTGTCGGTTCTGGCCCAGAGGTCCAGTAGAATCACCACATTGGAGCTTGTCTTCTGGTTCTGGAGTGCCGGCTTCATGCTGGATGAAATTGTGGGGTTCAACGAGCAAGGCTTCTCCCTATACATCATGAGTTTCTGGAACATATTCGACCTTGGCATCTTGCTGCTTTTGATCGTATACTATTGCATGCGCATCTATAGCATGTTTCTACTTGACCCCCATAAATTGAACGAGAACGCCTACGACGTCCTTGCGGCAAATGCCATCCTCCTACTTCCCCGGATATTCAGCGTGCTGGACCACTATCAGTACTTCTCGCAGTTACTGATAGCCTTCAGGCTCATGGCCATTGATCTGGCCGCCGTCTTCGTCCTAGTGATGGTTTGCTGCAGCGGATTCTTCGTCTTCTTCACTCTATCCAAGAACGAGAATGACGCAGCCGTGGTGGCTTATAAGATTTTCCAGATTCTTATGGGTTATACCCCTGCTGCATGGGAAGTGTACGTTCACAACATGGCACAGCACAGCATCGTTGATATGGCGAGCTAACTTGTTTCCAGCTGGCCTTCCTATAATTGGATGGGGAAAGCATTGATGGGGTTATTTCTCATCATTTGCCATTTTGTTGTCGTGTGAGTAGAACATTGCTGTGGCCGCTATTCGCATTTGGTGTAGCTGACTTTCAATACTAGGACAATTCTCATCACGGTGCTAACAAACTCATTCATGTCTATTGCGTCCAATGCCTCCCAGGAACACCAGTACGTGTTAAAAAACACCTTCATTTTTTGTACTTCTGTTTAATATTTTCTTCAGATTTCTCTTCGCCATCAACACAATTTCAATGGTGAAGAATGACGCTCTGTTCTCTTACATTGCGCCCGGCAACATCTTCGCATGGGTATTTATGCCCTTGCGATACTGTATGTCGCTCAAACAGTTTGTCTGGCTCAATCGCTCGGTGATCAAAGTTACACATTTTCCACTACTGTTCTGCATCTATGTCTACGAAAAGTACTTCCTAGCGCCATACATCTATGAGCCAACAGATCTAGTAGATCAGCCCGGCCGAAGTCGTCACATATCGTTTGGAGATCCAGTCAGCAGGGCGGCTTTCTTCAGTCCCAGCATCCGCGTTCGAGAAGAATCGGTCGTTGGCTTCCAGAAGGACCGCGCCCTTGAAGAAGTGTTTCGACGAACGCCCGATTTCGCAACACTAAGGACACAGCGGCGGAATGAGAGACGGAAGACGCAAAACGCAATTCGGACGTGGATGGACCAGCATGACGAAGGAGTCAACTCGCCTCAGAATTACTCTACAATCGACAGCCGGATACAAAACGAGTGGCACAGAAGGCTGAGTATGGCTCGAGACAGGCCGAGGAGACTCCAGAGGCAATTCTCTGACGTCAGGTCAGCGGCTAGTGACCCAGCCGACTTTTTCTCGGACGCTGCTCATCAACTGAGACCTGTGCGTGAGGACTACTACAACGACGGAGTTGCACGGCATGACTATGCGACTAGGGCAAAGGAACACACGGATGGGGAGGCCGATGGTGATGATGAGCTTGTTACCAACGACGAGGATGAGGAAGACAACGCTACCAATAACACCAACAATCAGGGTGGAAGGCGGGGCAGTTCGGCTCACGCAATAGAGGAAGACTACTTTACAACCCCTGTTGCTACTCGATTTAGCAATGCCGAGCTTGCTTCGGCCGGACAAAAGATTCCAGCCTCTCCTCGTCCGGGAGTCTCGCGCCGGGCGCTGCACAGCCGGACATTGTCGACTAATACCATACTCTACGCCCCGCAAGAGCAACGTCGGCCGCGCAGTTCTTCGTCGGCCTCTATGGCACCGGCATCGTCGCACCCCCGATCACGCCCCCTCAGCAACCGACCCACCCCAGTCGCCACCCCGACGACCGGACGCCGCTCCCCTCGTCGCTCAGTGTACATGCCCGCCTCCCGTCTGCCGCCTCGCGACATAGCCCGCACGGCTCCGAATCGCACAACCTTGGCACTGGATATTCCCGCCCGGAAGGTACCCGCCCGGCGCCGGTCTTCGGTCGATCTGGGCGGCGGCGGCTCATCGGACCTCATCGCCGTCGCAGCGTCGGAAGATGCATTTGGCGCCGTGCCCTCTAGCTTTAATACACAGATGGTCATGGCCACGGCTATGCTTGGCCAGAGTGCCCAGGGCGATAGCAATCGCATGAGCAGGCTGATGCTCGCCAAGATGAAGACTCTAGAGGAGAGTCTTGGGGATGTTGTCCGCGAGATGCGCGTGCTGCGCAGTACCGTTCCGAGCACGGCGCATAACTCTGGAGATGACGCCAGTGGTGGTGCCGGCAACGGGGCTCGCATGGAACAACCAAAGATCGGGTCTTCAAGCGCGGGCTCGGCTGGTCCGCCAGTCATTGAAGTTGCGGGAGGGCGTGGACCATTGAGGACGGCGAGGACGGCGGCGGTGCGAACTCCTGAACGGAGCAGTATACGTCGTGGAGATGACGTGGGGCAAGCGAAGGGAAAGGGGAAAGCGGTTTTAAAAGATCATCGGCGAGGTGGTGATGATAATGATGTCTCGGACGATAATGGTGGTAGTGGGGATGATGCTGAGCTTGGGAAGAGCTTTGCGACAAAGGGAAGTTCATTCTGAGCCGATCATGGGGTTTTGGTTTTGAGCATCTCGGTGGTGTCTATTGTATTTTGTATGGTGCATTGGCAGGCGTTTTGTTTATACCTGCGCGGCATATGGCGCTATGTTTGGCATTGGGACGGTAGTTTATCTCATAGTCTGTCTACGGACAGTGAGGTGTGTGCGTATGCGATCTCTGGGAAGCAGTGCTCCCGAGATGATAATGAGAAGGATTTTACTCTTATTTTGCCGAGAGATTTTTTTTTTGAGCTCAAGGCTACGATTTCGTATAAACCGTGACTACGTCCTCACTGACTCGCATGCAAACAAGCAGCTTATATATCTGGTTATTTATCCCAACTTGATTGTTTTCGCGAACCCGTATAGAAACATATATTTATTCATGAAGTTTATAAAAAAATTGTGAAGTGAGTGAAAGATGGCATATTCCAGCCATTTTGCTCATCCTAATCGTCATAACTTTCAAGATTCTCTCCGCTCAGGCTTCCCAAGCCGGTAACACCTTTTTTTTTTTTTTTTTGTTGTTCGTTTTTTGGTCTGGTTATTTACGAATCCATATAAACAGAACCGAAGAAAAGAAGAAAGGAAAAAGAAAGTGTTCAGATTCCCCCGCCACTCCGATCGACACTGACGTAAAGGCTGCTCGCCTGCTTTTGGGTCTGCTCGTTTTTGTGCATCGTTGTCGCCACGTGCTTGAAGCCCAGGCCTACGCCGGCGCCGGCGACGGCTACGCCAAGTGCGATCACGCCCGGGCGGCGTCTAAGCGTGGGATGGGTTGGTTAGTGGGAAGCAAATTTTATAGTTGGGTGAGGTTGGATGGAGGGAGGGGACGCGTCGAAAGTGAAGAGTGATGTCGGAGGTGGTGAAGATGCGGGAAGTCAAGGGTGGGAAAGTGAAGAGTGTAAAGTGTAGAATGGCAAGTGAAGAGTGGGAGGTGAAGAATGCCAGACGTGGGCAGTCAAACTTACAGGAGAGGTCGCAGTGTCGACGATGCCGACGTCGTCGTCGTCGTCGTGCCCATCGCAGCCCGAGAATGATCCATGGCTGGCTGTGTTGTTGTTGGAGGGATGGATGGAAATCGGGTGGTTGCGGGAAGAGATAGCCGGGAGTGGTGAGTGAGTGTGTGTGTGTGTGTGTGTGTGTGTGTGTGTGTGTGTGTGTGTGTGTGTGTGTGTGTGCGAATGAAGCAGCTAGCGCGCATCAACCACGATTTGTAGGGGGGATTGTCTTCTCTGTCTTTGAAAAGTTGCGGCGAGATGAGCAATGGCCCTTCACTAGCACGGTCATACCCCTAAGAGAGATGTATGTAGCAGCACTTGACTTGAGAGAGAGAGAGAGAGGAAGAAGTTGAAAAAGGAAGAAAAAGGATTGCCAGACTGAGAGATTCTCAGCTCAGGCATACATGTGTGTGCATCAGCTACCTTACCATACTCTAGCTACCTCACTAATAAATCGAACTGACGTCCGAGAGCCAGTCCAGCAAGGGAGGCACGCGACACACACTGGCTTTCAGGAGCCAATCCCGATTAGATACCATTCTGTTGGGGCACCTGCTCACGAGTTGTTGCTCCCCTGTGGCGCAAGCTTCTACGGGTGCGGGGTGCCCAGGTTGCCAGGCTCAAGGGCAAAGTCCTCGGGACTCTTGGGGCAGGAGCTTGGAAATGGCGGGCATCCGATTTGCCTGACAGCGGGTGGTGTGGGTCGATCCTCAGGCGAGACCACCACCCGGCCTCAGCCCAGGTGGCTGTTCAATTGCCCACCCCTTGCTGATCCTCACAGCGTCATCTTTCAACCTTCTTTCGGCTTTCCAGAAATCGCGAAAATGACCAGACAGATGGGGGAAACTCTACCTCGTACCATCGAGATCTACATCGAAAGACTACGACAAAAATACGGAGCAGCTGATTCATGAGGCTGTGAGCAAAGAACCTAATGTTCAGACGAGGAGTTGTCGGGCTTGTATCCCCTTCCCAATTCCATCTTCGTTGGAGCATCGACATCACCCCGCAAACAGGGGACAAGTCTTTTATCTTTAACTAGTACTTTTTACTAGGATTCGGTTAGCCATTCGATAACAAAAGCGATATCCAAGGATGTTTTTCTTCTGCACCAACGAGGTTACCACCATTTGTCGGGTACGCAAACCGTTGCGATTCTCAGGTCATGGCGGGGCCGTCCGTGACTCTGAGAGCACACCAAATCGTCCTAAGGGGTCTAGCAAACTTGATTGAGATCGGAGGTTCCTACTCTGTTCTCGTATGAACTGTTCCCAACACTGTCCCGCAGTCTTGTCGAATGACTAGAGATATAAAAGCCAATGCCCCATCAACCTCATGCTCCTCTAATTTCGAAGTACAGATCAATCTTTTATCATACAGAGATCTCTATATGTATATCAAGATGGGCATCTTAGCCATGCAGACAATTTCGAGTCGGGAACTCGAGCTAGAAGAAATAGTCACTTCTCGTGTGTCTGTATTGCCTGTTAACCAGTACAGTGGAACATAGGCCGTCAAGGGCTTCCTGACAACTCACCCGCCGGCCCTGGTCACTGGGGAGAATGCGTTTTCCTTTGGCCAGATTGCCCGTTGCCATGTACTATACTTGTACATTTCAAGCCGCTTGTGGACCGAGACAACAAGCTTCTATGCAAATGGACCTCAGTGAGGGGCCCTTGGGGCATCTATGAGCATGCGAAAATAGCCTCTCTATTGGTTTCAGATGCGGTTCCGAGGGTGTATCTGCCCGATTGCCTCCTTAAAGAATGTAAACAACCTCACCCGTCATTGTTGTCTCATGAGAAAGTAGGGATCAGCGCATCACGCAAAACGGCATCCGTATAGCCCTCGCCATTCCGTCCCAACAATGGGATTTTGGCGTGGGACAATAGGGTTCGAAGCCTTGGTAGTCAACAATCCAACCAACTGACAGCATCCCCGCTAATTTATTACCAACAGTTTTCCCGCTCTACTTTGCATTTGCTTCTCATTGTGAAAACATGGCAAACAAGAATCACTGTTCCATGTCAATGTACGCAAAACAGCGCTATTTCGCAACCCGCAACGGCCGAGGGCTTTAGCATCACGTTGTGCAACCAGCATGGATATTGCGATACCTTCCGTTTGTCCTTCTCCCCTCGCCATGTTGACGCGCAGTCTACTATCCCTCTTGCTATTGCTGGCCACTCTCTGCAAAGAACCATGGCTTCTTAGCTCTCATTTGTAGGAATCGTATCTGATGCAATGCAAGTGAGCAGCATTGTTTGCTGGCAGTTGATGGTCATGGTTGCCTAGTATTGTGGATCCGTCCCACGATTCCAGGTTCATATCACCGCGAATAACCAACCAGCCATTGCCAGCCTCGATGATGTGTTACCTTGGGCAGCAGGAGGAGCGGGGCCTCCTCTTCAGCTTCGTCTTCGACGCCTTCCTCGGTCTCGACCTCAGTGTTCTCCTTGACAACGGACAGACACGGATCTTCAGCTCCCGCTTCCCCTTGGCAACACGATACAGCTGCTTGCAAACGGCGATGTTTGCCTGGTCAAGGACCACATACCGAATCGGAGTTCCGCTCGGTATACGGCAGATACGTCGTCACCGAGTTTCAAAAAAAAAAAAAAAAAAAAAAGGTGTAGCTGATTTAGTAGCCTTATTAGTGCTTTAGAGATTAACAGCAGCAGAGCTATAGCGCCGACAGGGGTAAATATATGTTAGGAAGGGCGGCCGTATTGCGTACTTTTGGCAGAAGGGTGTCTAGCGAGGTAGTCGAAGACGACGCCGTGGTTGATGATATTGCGTTTCTAATTAAAAGGAAGAGAATTACGGGTAGCAAAATTGGGAGAATAATAATACAGCGGGCGAGGGCAGTGGACAGCGAGAGAGAGGGAGTTTCGTAGGTAGGTAGGTACTGCCACGCCGCACGTGGGGCATGAAGCTTTGCACAGGAGCAAAAGCCTCGCGGCTCCTCATACCATCCATCCATCATCCCGATCTGGACAACCCGCATATTGCTCAATCCCCGCATGCCTGCCTTCCATCCCCATAAGGCCTTCCACCCCCATAAGGCTGAGCAACGTCGTTCCAACTTCTCGACCTCTACCAGCACAGTTATATTTTTTTGCCATTGTATTCCCATCCTCTTCAACTCACCCTTGCTGTCGTTCATCTTCTCCAAGTTGGCACAGATCATATTTCTTAACCTAGACCCTTTGCCCACACTCCTCGAGGTATTAGAGTCTACAGCACGACCTCGCTGCAGGTGGAGGTTAATGTTTGCCACGCTCCTCATATTCTCCGTTTGAGCTTAGCCTCCTCTACTCGACACATCTCTTTTTTCTATTTTCAAAAACATCTATCTACCCCTCCCCGCGTTCTCAAGCTACCGTACTCTTGGCCACGAGATCGATCGTCGATCGTCGCTGGGCTACCACGCGGGCCAAGAAAGACTATCAAGTCTACTATTTCCCCAGATCCACGTTGAGTTGTCTCAGGCGTATCAATTGTAAGCCGAGGATTTCATTCTCCATCTCGTCGCCTTGGTACATATTATAAGTATGTTTCACTTGCTACTTCAAGCTCATGTCAACATTACTATTCCCCCACCGTTTAATCCACACCCCTTTGCCATACCGCTACTACCATCTCCAAGGTATTAGAGGTTCAGGTTCATTTAACTGTTCGGTCATTGTTCTCTAGAGTGGCCTATTTTGCTCGCTCCTATTACCTGTCTTTTGCCAACAGGGCCAGTGTTTGCGTGTTGCACTGCCCTTCTCCCACCATAGTTCCTTTTCCACATGTCATCTATCTTATTAAACGCTCCCTAGAACAACAGGGTAAAAAAATCTCATATTCTGACGTTGGATAGGTATAGGAAGTAGCGGTTACCACGATGAGTAGCCTGGTATTTCCGACTAGCCTGGCGTATCCGTTCACTCCTACAAGTGAAGGTCTGACTCGAGATCCATCGACCGTTTATGCGTTCGAGAAGCATATCTTGGAGATATCCTCTATAAAGCAATCTCATGCCGAGGATAATGGCGGTTCTGTCTTGGCCATCGTCACGTTCCCTCGAGATGTAGATGTTGGCACACCCTGCGATGGAGAACGGTGGCAGGACATGACGATTCGAATGTGCGAAAAGACGCTCAAGGCGCTTGGGTCACGCAAGATCAACGACATGTTCGACGAGAAGCACCAGAAGATCTATCGTCGGAGATTGGGCAACAAACCGTTGCCTCCCGGCATCGACTACATCCTCGATTTCACACCCCCTGCCGAAGGGTCCGAGCTGGCCGACCTCACTGCGGCCCTCTGGCTGCCCAAGATGGTGAAGCTGTGGTTCCTCGCTGGCCACTACATGCCAGATGCAATACTAGGGGTGGGCCCAGATGCATCGCAGTTTCGCAATCGTCCTCTCGCTGATAAGACAGTTGGCCCTATCCTTACCCTAGGCCACGATGATGTGTGCCGTAACAAGGACTGTAAGTATAACATCTGACCCTCTTTTTCACTGCTTCCCCCACTGGCTCCCTGACTCCACTGGCTTTCTTTGTCTTTTGTTCTGACCTCTGATCCTAGGCCTCTATAATTTGACCGAGTGGGAGGCCAAGAAGCTTGTACCTGGCATTGTTGACGAAAGGCCCGGCAGCCCCTGGAAGTTCATTGCGCCTTGGCGCAGGATCGAAGACTACTGCCGCGTCCGACACCTTGTTGCCATTATGCGTTTGCTTCGTAGCATTAATGGCAATGATCTTCTCCTGAACTCGGCTTCCCGAATGTGGACAGTGGCCCAAGTTGCAATCCATCTTGAGATTCCGCAGGTTGTTGTAGGTTAAGATGCGCCACCCCCCTAAGCGTATAAAACTACGTGGGTGAGAATTCAGCTCACATATATATATCTCTTTCAGGTTGATCCCGTCACTCAATGGCTTATAGCAGCGCCCAACGCCAAGTTCATTGAGCTTTTGCCAGAGAAAACCTTCCAGCTTGCTCTTGGTCTTCAGATTCCAAGCGTTCTCATCGCTTCGTTCAAGATCCTCGTCAATGAACTTGCCATTGACTATGCGGCGACCGAGCCCTCGCCGAGAAGGTCTCCTACTACCTGGGCTGGACGAAAGCGGGATGACTATGGCGATTTCCCGTCTGATCCGGTCGACTACGCAAGCCGCGCCCTTGCCGAAAGGATGACTGCCAAGCTTGCGATGCTTCAATCAGACGACGTGTTCGATCGCCTGCCATTTGTGATTCCCGAATGGAAGAACCTCGAATACTACGGTACCCTGATCAATGGAGGCAACTGTTCCTTTCAGCTGCGGACAGTGTACGCTTCTTTGGTAAAGTCGCTAGTCGCTGTCTTCCACCAATGTGTAGAAGCCTGCCTGGCTGCCAATGACGTTGGCTCGAGTCAGGTGTCTCGGTTGATCGAAGCTCAGCGAAAGCATTATATTCCCGACCACGAATATTGTACTATCGAACTATTATACTCTCGGCTCAACGCGACACAGAGGCTTCTCGTCCCGTTCTTCTGGGACAAAATGAAGAACATAGAGGTTGACTATGAACTGTTCAACAAGACAACTTACAGGGGAATGTCACTGAAGGATCTGTCCCGCCATTTTGAGGAGCTCCTGATGGACGCTGTAAAGGCAGACTTGATTCAAATCGATCCCGACGCCATCGATACAGAGGAATACGGAGAGGGCTTCGTCTCGTTCAGTCTCCAAAAGTTCCGCGACCAGCTGGTATTTTCCGTCCAGAGTCTGTGCGACATTACACTCGACCGCGGCACCATTTACAACGGCCAAATCAGCTACGTCCTCTCGGACCACCTCATCCTTGCCCTGGACGAGCACGAGCTGAATTTCTTGCCCATCTGGGCTGAAGGCCTCGACGACGGCTCCGGCGGCGTCTTTCAAGATGTCATCCCGCCCACAGATATGGGTCCCAGCGAGCCCGGCCCCGCATACCACACAGGCCATACCATTGCTTCTGCAGCCTCTGAATATTCGGAAAGCACTATGGACGGCGGCTATGCCACGACCGTCACCGCTTCCGACCTTGGCATGGGGAATCTGGACCTCGACGGCGACGTCGCCACGGTCGCTCGCAGCATGGACGCGCAGCAAAGCGTCACGACAGAGGGCCTGCCGCGGAATCGCGTCGTAGCAGTATCTGAGTCGGTGGTTTCTTCGGAACAGTTCACCGTTGACAACGACGACGGCATCGCATATTCCGAGGCCATGTTCGCACAGCCCGCCGCACATCAGGCTCATGGCCAAGCGCTGGCAGACTACGTCGAGGACGATGGCGAGTCATCACGCTCATCAGCCACCATGAGCTACGATGATTGTGAATCGTTACGGTCTGCGACTATGAGCTTTGACGGCGCTGAATCGTCACCCTCCGCTACCGTGGACCACGACGACGACGAGAGCCCCCCTGCTGCTAATGATGTTGCCATGGCAAATCATGGTCATGGTACGAATAACCCGGCGGCGCCGATATTGGAGGGTGAAGCGGAAGTTGTGGTCGAGTCGGTGGAGGGCGAGGAGGACGAGATGGACTTTTCGGACGACGACAGTTCCACTCTAGATGGGTTCGACGACTACGATAGTATGATTTGATTTTGGATCACCCAAAAAGAAAGGAAAAAAAAAGCTGAGAAAGAAAAAGAAAACAACAACAAGATCTGGACTTGTTCTGGGGATCAAAACATCACAGCAACAAACAACATGAACAAACAACAACAAAAAAAAAAAAGCACTTACATAGGAAGCCAGCAAGACCCGGGAAGGAAGTAGATCGCGGATCTCAATATCTTCTACACACGCGCTCCCTTTGGAAATTTTTTTTTTTCTCTTTTCCCCTTTTCCTTCTTTTTCTTCTTTTCCTCCCCCTTCCCATTTTCTTTCGTTTTTCTTTTTCTTTTTCCCTCTCATATTCTGAATAATAGCTTGGGGTTGACGAAAGCTAGGTACCTACGTGCAAAAGGGGTTAGCTATTATTATTCATATTGACGTGAACTAATGATGATAAATAGGGGAACGTTGGAATGTTGGAACACGATAATCATATTGGGACGTGTGGCAATGATGACCTCATGCCATGCCGTGCCATGCAATGATAAAGATAGATGGATTTCATACCTATTTCCTTTACCGTTGGTTGTAATGCGGTGTTTAGGGGGGGGGGGGGGAGACATTCTGAAAACACAACTGGCGTGCATGGGCTTGGGGACGAAAGAGGACCCCCGACCCGACCCGACGTCGCGGAACAGGCCTCCTCGCTTTTTCTTGGACATGACAAGCTCGGATATGGCGGCCCCTTGCTCAATAATACAATTAGGGCATCGATGTAGCGAGGAGTCATCTCCTTCTCAACTAGGTCATGGGTCCTCCCATCGTAGACGAAGCCGCGCGAGTCCCTCGAAAGGGCTAGATGAACTTCTCCATAAGACCGGCCTGAGGGTTTTGATCCATGAGCCGGTTGGTTCCTGGTGAATTCACCATCGGTTGAAAGATCAGGGTGCCGTGGAACGACACAACTCGGGAACGAGTGATGATAGCTCAATAGTGTTGCTGATCAAACGCTCACTGGCTAATGCTTTTTTCTTTTTTTCGCTGGAAAAAAAAAAAAAAGAAAAGAGGATGTAGCTCGTGAATTTAGTTTCATTATTCACTCACGCCTCCTCCTCCCCCCCCCCCCCCCCCCCCAAACATAATTCTTAGCCCCTATTTAATGTGTTGCCGCTCCCTTTGGGATTCGCTTCAACAAACTCATCCCACGCTCTCGCCTTGAGCGTCTCAGCGTCCGCTTTCTCATAGTTATCCTCGTCTGGCTCGGGCCGCGCCCAGCTCGCCTCGCCGCCGCCCTCAATGATCCCGCCCCTGGCACGCTCCTCCTCGAGGTACTCGTCAATCGTCATGGTAGGGAGATTATGGCCGGGGCGGAACACGCCTTTGGCCAGCTCCTGGCGGTTGTTGAGCAGCGTAAACGGCTGCAGCGGCTTGCCCTGCACCGACAGGATCGGCCCTCCACTATTCCCAAGCGTGCTGTGCAGCCTCCGCAGGTCCATCCGATCGCTATAGCCGTCGCCGCTCTCGCGCTGCCGCGCCCGCCGCCGCGCGTCCTCGTCCTCCTCCACGCTCGTCCGCGACGGCAGCAGAGGGTCCGGCGCCTTGGACAGCACGTCCAGCTCCCGGTTCAACCCCTCGAGCGCCTGGAACGCCATGTGCGTGGTGTAGTCCAGATGCGCGAGGTGGACCGCGCGCACGGCTTCTTCATCGGGCCCCAGCCCGCCGCCTTCCTTCAAGTCCTCGTCGTCGTCAAACGCCGCATACCCCGGCCGCGCGCGCAGATACTCCAGCTTGGTCCGCAGCTCCTTTTCCGCGCGAAAGTTGGTGATTTTGGCGTCTCGCCGTGCTGCCATGTCGGCGCCGGGGTTCACCGTGCTGAACGTCGTCGGCGCTTCCGCGTACCGCTCGAGTAGCTTCTTGTACGCCGGTGGGAGCAGGCTGTAGCTGTCGATCAGGTAGAGGTAGCGCTCGAGGGCCTCGCGCGCGGCAGACAAAGTCGTTGTGCGCTCTAGGGGGGAGCCCGAGGGCAGGCGCTGGAGCATCTCGGAGAGGTGGCAGTTGACGAGGAGGTAGGGCAGGTTTGAGGTTGAGATGTCTTCGACGCCTTCGTTGGCGCTGAACAGAGAGAGGTGCGAGATCAGCCGCAGGCATTCTTCGTATTGCT
Organism: Lasiosphaeriaceae sp. G1095; assembly: GCA_027569635.1. Taxonomy (NCBI): domain Eukaryota; kingdom Fungi; phylum Ascomycota; class Sordariomycetes; order Sordariales; family Lasiosphaeriaceae; species Lasiosphaeriaceae sp. G1095. Next base: position 184,226 of record JAPDFK010000049.1, read on the forward strand.
GGGCTGCAGAGGACACGGCGTCGCTAAAGTCGGAGGAGGTGGTGTCCCGCGCATTCTGGAGAGCAAGGCGCGTTTCCTCGGCGGACGCGAATATGGTTTTGAGGGATCGCGGCGGTTCGTTGTCCATGGCGCTCTCTACCAAGTTGTGGTCTGGGTGGGCGGGATTTAGGTGAAGTTTGAGAGTGTAGATTCAGTCGGTTTATGTTCAATAGTTGGTCTCTTGAGAACGGGGAGCAGGAAGTTGTGTATGAGATGTTGCTATTTGGAATTCATTTTGCGTCGCTTTCCCAGTTCTCCTTGGGGGGAGGAGCTGCTGTGGCAAGGATCACCTGGCCCCCCCTGGTCAATGGAATGCGGGGCGAAACCTGCCCCTCCTCCCCCATAACAGCATAACTGGCTTATCGATACTCTCTTATCTTATCTGATCTCCCCTGTCCCGTCAAGGACCACCACTAATCGTCTCTTACACATATACTCGGATGTATCCGTACATGAGATGATATCTACATTTGTGGGTTCAACGGTAAATAAATCGCTTAAAATCCTGAGCGTTCTTTGTTCTGTGGCTTCAGAGTAAAATTCCTGGCGGTTCCAGCTCGTTCTTGGCAGCCAAACATCTTCCCATCCCCCCAATAAAGAACCCCGTGTTATTAGTCGACTGCGGCTATGGTGGGGTACTTAAGGCACAATGTCGCCCTTGGGCCCAACTAGCTCGTCGTACATACTCCATGGTATGACATCGTCAACGTCTCAGACCACCTAAAGGCTACTCTTATAAAACTCTAACGCACGTACAATTGGAAACCATTGCTCACTCTCAGACCCATGAGAGCCAGCTCACTCCGTTTGCTCTCAGCTTCTGCACGCACCCGTGGTTGTCAGCCCCTCTCCTTCTCCCCAAGCTCCCCAAAAATGGCGCTCCATCCGCCCCAGGACAAGCTCATCTGTAAGTGCTGGTATCTTTTCGCCGGTTGGGATTCTCTATAAAATGAGACTAATTCATCCCAATTGTAGTCGCACCCACAGGCACACCTGGGACTGCCTCCCCAGTACCTACGGCCATCCCAGGCCAGGCGGGCCAGTTCTTAAAGGCCGAGCGCCACGGGGGCTTGCGTCAGACTGATCTGGACCCAGAAAGCCCCATCACACAGTTCCACGCATGGTTCCGCGTGGCAGGCCAGCCCGAGTCTGGCGTCGCTCACCCGGAGACATGTACTCTGGCCACTGCGCAGCTGCCGTCGGGCCGCGTGTCGGCGCGAGTGGTGTATATGAAGGAGCTGGATGCCCGCGGCTTCGTCATCTACAGCAACTTTGGCACGAGCGGCAAGGCGCGGGACCTGTTTGGCAGTGCCGATGGGTCCAGCACGGGCAATCCGTGGGCGTCGCTTGTGTTCTGGTGGGAGCCGTTGGAGCGCCAGGTCCGCGTTGAGGGCCGGGCATCGCGGCTCACAATCGAGGAGAGCCGTACCTACTACGACACGAGGGTCCGGGGCAGCCGTATCGGGGCATGGGCGAGCAAGCAGAGCGCGGTCATGCGACCAGACGGAAGCACCGACGGGGATGACGGGCGGTCGCAGCTGAATGGCTGGGTCAAGGAGGCTGAGGCACGATTCGAGGGCCAGGAGCAGATCCCCGTGCCCGAGTTCTGGGGAGGTCTCAGGATTGTGCCTGAGAAAATTGAGTTCTGGCAAGGGAGAGAGAACCGTCTTCACGACCGCTTCGTGTACGAACGGATCCACGGTGGAGGTGATGGCGAGGATAAGTGGACTTTGGAGAGGTTGAGCCCATAAAAGCCAGCTGAACGAACATACAGAAACACCAGGGAGGACGATTGTTAGAATCCTAGCAAATAAAAAACATGTAAAGAAATGATATTCGACCACTCTTCTCTTTCAGACGAATAGCTTGGCTGTTTGTGCCAGTTTCCATTTGCATAAGGTATGTACGTACTTGACCCCCCTCCCCCCAAACTTCGTACCTGCCCATCAGGTTTGTATGCAAGCAAACGGCCGTCAAAAAAATCGGTTACCTACCTAAGGTCCCTTCTAGCTAGTTCTCTTGCATAATCTTCTTCCATCCCAACTACCTTAGTTGGGCAGGCAGTCAACTATGCCCCGCTAACTGTAGGCCTCTTGATCTCGCGCTCGAGTTTCCAGTGACTACTTTATCTTAGGTAGGTAGTTCCTTCCCTTGATCATTGCCAGTCAGTTCAACTTCCCACCTGGCAGCCCTAATTTGGCACACTTTCGGCATTTCCCTTTATTCCGCCTTGGCTCGATATAGACGGCGATTCTTGAACTACGACTCTATTGGGACCTTCTGCACAAAGGAGAGCCCAAAATGCCTCCCGAATCAGAGGACTTGTTGTCGGGCTCGACGCCAATACAACTCAAGGATGGCCCAACCAATTTCAGCGGAGATCTGATCGATTTCGACGATGATCTGATCGATATCAGCGAAGCAGCCACGGAGGTCCCTGGAGAGCAGGAAGCGGACGCAAAGCAGGAAGAGGACGGAGAGCAGGAGGAAGAAACCGCGTCGGACAAGGAGGACGAAATAGAAGATGGCGTCAATCGATGGGTCGTCAACGACGCCCCCAAGCCGCGCAAGATATCCGAGAAGAAACGAGCCGACTGTGCGGCATTCGATTTATGGCTCGAGGAGAACCATCAGACGCTCTCCAAAGGCCAGGCCAAGCTTCTGCTTGACGAGGACAAGTCGGTCAACTCGTTGGTGAGAAACTTTGAGAGCGCGAGAATCATCGCAAGCCCTCGCGACTACCAGCTCGAGCTCTTCGAGCTGGCAAAGACACAGAACACCATCGCAGTTCTTGATACAGGCAAGTCCAAATCTTTACATATGTCAGCATAGTGGTGTACACTTCTTCCTAATTTCAGTTCAGGGTCCGGTAAGACTTTAATCGCTGCCCTCCTTTTGCGATGGACCATCCAAAATGAGCTCGAGGACCGGTCAAAGGGGCTGCCCAAGCGGATCGCCTTCTTCATTGTCGACAAGGTTGCGCTTGTTTTCCAACAACATGCCGTTCTGGCCTGCAACTTGGACTATTGCATCGAGAAGCTCTGTGGTGAGATGGTGGACGGTGTCAAGTCAAAGAGGTTCTGGCAAAACACCTTTGACCAGAATATGGCTGTCGTTTGTACTGCTGAGATTCTCAACAGCTGTCTCCATCATTCCTATATCCGCATGGACCAGATCAACCTCCTCATCTTTGACGAGGCCCACCATACCAAAAAGAACCATCCATATGCCCGCATCATCAAGGACTACTTCGCCGCAACGGAAGACGCAGAGAAGCGACCCCGTATTCTGGGCATGACTGCGTCCCCCGTAGATGCCCAGGTCGACCCAAAGAGAGCTGCAGCTGAGTTGGAAGCCCTCCTTCACAGCCGAATCGCCACCGTGGCCGATCCAGCTACTTTGCAACTCACTGTGTGCAAGCCAAAGAAGGAGATCGTGATAGAGTATGATAGGATTCCCGTAGAGTGGGAGTCAGACCTTCACCAGTCGCTGAATGCGCTTGTGGGAGACCACACGGTGTTCCAGAAAGGGCTCGCTTTTAGTAAAGTGGCCACAGCCGAGCTAGGACCTTGGATCTCTGATCGATTTTGGCAGCTTTACTTCAGAGAAGAGGCTGCTGTGGCACTGGAGTCTAGAACCGAGAGACTCCTCCTCCTCGAGAATGCTATTGGTTCGACCGTGAGCCGGTATCAAAAGCAACTGAAACAGGCCCGGGAACTGGTGGAGAATTACCAGTTCAAAAAGCCGGCCCTTGATACGACCCTGCTGTCATCAAAGGTGATACAGCTCGTCAAAATCCTCCGAGATCAGATAAAGGGGGCCGACAGCAGAAGAAGATGTATTGTCTTTGTCAAACAGAGAAACACGGCCCATCTTCTGGCTGATTTACTCGAACAGCCCGAGATGAGGATTCAGGGGCTGGAAGTTGGTGTTCTGGTAAGTCTTTATATGTACAATACAGTTGGCGATCGTTGGGTCTTTCACTAATACGTTGCGACAGGTCGGAGGCGGAAAACCAGACTCGGGCTACAGCAACCAAGCCGTCAGCTTTCGCCACCAAGTTTTGACGATCCTCAAGTTCAAGCGCGGTGATATCAACTGCTTGTTCGCTACCTCTGTTGGCGAAGAGGGCTTGGACATTCCGGACTGCAACGTCATTATCAGGTTTGATTTGTATGACACCCTGATCCAGTACATTCAGTCTCGGGGTCGCGCTCGTCAAGAGGGCTCGGAATACATTCACATGGTGGAGAAAGGCAACTCCCTGCACCGAAGAAAAGTTTACATCAACAAGATACAAGAGGAGGCCTTGCGCAAGTTTTGCACGGCTTTGCCTGAGGACCGGAAGCTCACGGGTAACAACTTCAACATGGAGTACTTCTTACGAAAAGAAAAGGGCCAGCGACAGTACACGGTGCCATCGACCGGAGCAAAGCTCAACTACAAGCAGAGTCTGACTTGTGTCGCATCATTTGTTGCCTCCTTGCCTCATGGAATCGACACTCATTTGCATCCGGATTATGTTGTTACTGCGGTCGAGGGAGGATTTCAGTGCGAGGTAATTTTGCCTCTTTCGTCACCCATCAGGAACGCCACTGGCAAAGTGCATGGGAGCAAGGCGGTCGCCAAATGCTCAGCAGCCTTTGAATTATGCCTGGAACTCATAAAAAACAAGTATATTGACGATCATTTTCGGCCAAAATTTGCCAAGCAGCTCCCAGCTATGCGAAACGCCCGTCTTGCCATCAGCTCAAAAAAAAAGGACGAGTACGCCATGCGGATGAAGCCCGAGATGTGGTCTGCGCTCGGGGAGCCTGTTGAGTTATATGCCATGGCATTGACTCTAACAAACCCGGCCGCACTTGGTCGATCTTCGTCTCCCCTGCTATTGCTGTCCCGACAGCCGATGCCACAGATTTGCCAGTTCCCGTTGTTCTTCGGGACGAACCGCTTTTCCCAAATCTCCTGCTTGCCAATAACAGGTTCTGTCAAGGTCGGCGAAGGCAGACTTGTCAACCTGCTGACGGCGTTTACCTTGCGTATATTCTTTGACGTCTTCAGCAAAGAGTACGAGGCAACTCCAGCTGAGCTTCCGTACTTTCTTGCCCCAGTGCTCAAGGATCATGCTTTTGACTTCTCGTCAGTAAATGACTGGGCCTCTATCCTTGACTGGAAGACTCTGGACCTCGTTCACGAGGTTGAAAAGATCAGCTATAACTTCAACGAACGAGACGAGTTCTTCAAAGACAAATATGTGACTGATTTCTGGGATGGGTCACGGAAGTTCTTCCTTCTTGGCCGACGCCATGATCTCAAACCGATTGATCCTGTCCCCGAGGGCGTTGTGCCCCCATCCCATAGAGCCTGGAGAACCACATGCCAAAACCATGACATATTCAACTACAGCAACAGTTTGTGGTCCAGGTCGCGGTCTCGTATTACTTTCCAAAAGGACCAACCGGTTGTGGAAGCCGAACTGATGCCGATGCGGCGAAATCTGCTTGACAACACTATAGCAGACGAGGACAATGAAACACATAAGTGTTTCCTCATATTGGAACCACTGAGGATCTCGGCAGTAAGTGTCAACTATTCAATGGATGGTGCCAACGCTAACAGGAAGTAGTTGCCAGTAGACGTGGTAGCCATGGCTTACAACTTTCCAGCTATCATTCATCGGATCGACGCGTATCTCATTGTCCTCGATGCTTGTAAAATGCTTGGGCTGGACAAGATCCGCCCCGACCTCGCCCTAGAGGCATTTACGAAGGACAGTGATAATACTGACGAACATGATGTTGAAAAGATCAACTTCCAGGGAGGCATGGGTAACAACTACGAGAGACTGGAGTTTCTCGGCGATGCGTTCCTCAAGATGGCCACAACCATTTCTGTTTTCACCATCATGCAAGACAACGAGGAGTTTTGCCACGTCCAACGGATGCTGCTGCTTTGCAACAGGAATCTCTTCAACAATGCCCTCGAGGTCAAACTGGAGGAGTACATTCGTTCCATGGCATTCAACCGCCGGTCGTGGTATCCTGAAAGCCTGACCCTGAAGAGGGGCAAGAAGACTGACAAAAAGAGCAAGCATATTCTTGGAGACAAGACCATCGCTGACGTTTGTGAGGCTTTGATTGGAGCTGCGTACCTTACCACCAAGAAAGAAGGCAGTTTCGACTTGGCCGTCCAAGCTGTCACGACCATGGTGAAGGACAAAAAATACCATGCCATGCTCACCTGGCCCGAGTACTATGCGGCGTACAAGAAGCCCGACTGGCAGACAGCGGAAGCAAACAGCACGCAGATAGACATGGCTGATAAGTTCTACAAACGTATGGGGTACGCTTTCAAATACCCACGTCTCCTCCGATCCGCCTTCCAGCATCCAACATACCCCTCCTTGTACGAGAAATTACCAAGCTACCAACGGCTCGAGTTTTTGGGCGACGCCCTTCTCGACATGGTTTGCATAGATTGGCTTTTTCACAAATACCCTATGGCAGATCCACAGTGGCTCACCGAGCACAAGATGGCCATGGTGACGAATCAGTTCCTGGGCTGCCTTGCCGTCATGCTCGGGTTCAACAGATCCATGACTTTTTTCTCTCCGGCTATCCAAGGTGAGCTGACACAGTACGTCACAGAAATTGAAGAAGCTCTGCGCGTAGCAAAGGAGGAAGCCGTGAAGGCCGGCAAGTCCGAGTCCGACTACGCGCGTAACTTTTGGTTGTTCTGTTCGCAACCTCCCAAGTGCCTTTGTGATGTTGTCGAAGCGTACATTGGCGCCATCTTTGTCGACAGCGAGTATGATTACAGCACGGTCCAGTCGTTCTTCAACACCCATGTCCGCCACTTCTTCGAGGACATGAGCCTCTACGACACCTTTGCCAACAAACACCCTGTCACGTTCCTCGCTAACCGGATGACTCACAAGTTTCAGTGCAACGACTGGCGGCTGTTGGTCAAGGAGCTTCCTACCAACGGCTTTGACAATGAGGGCATCTCTGGGGATCCGCAGGTCATCTGTGCGATCCGCGTCCATGGCCAGACATTGACACACGCGATGGCGGCCAGCGGCCGGTATGCCAAGATTGTGGCTGCCAAGAGGGCTCTGCTCATTCTGGACGAGATGTCTTGCGAAGAATTTCGCAAGACTCATGGATGCCACTGCGTCATTGTTGAAAAAGAGTCCGAGATTGAGAAGGCGGAGAAGGTGGAGGACTTGGACTCGCATGGCTCGGCTATTTAGGGTGCCATTGCTTGATCCACGAGATTCCCCTTGGGGGCTACGGTATCTAAGTGCCATGGCGCATGGTTGCCGGGTACTGGGTCAACGGAGTTGGGCTAAGCACAGGTTCGCTGGTCTCATAGCCATAGTCTCTGGGATATTGACCTGCTTTCGTCGAGGGTATAAAAGGGATGGGTGTTCATATAAATTTTGTCCTGTTGATATAGATGACTTGGGCTGATGGACTTGATGGTTGGCCACGTGGATGATGTCGATGTGGAGATAGATAAATTGTTGTGATAATGCCATGTCGTGATATTGAACAACGAGAGAATAGAAGCCTGACTTATGGCCATGTTATTGTCACGTAAACGACTGGATGTCTACCTTATCTCATAGGTCCAACCTACGTAGACAGGCTATAGTATTTTTTATTCCATTTTAGTCTCAATCAACGATTCGCTTGATGGTTAAGGACAATGGCCGGCGTTGACATCAATTGCAGCCAAGCCCTCTAATCAACGCGCAAGACACACACTGCCATTTTCGTACATCCATCCATAATAATAATACTCGAAGACGTTCAATCCCCACCCATCATGGTCTTGGAATGTTATTTAATTTGTTGTCTATCAGACAATAATAACCTGGAAGAGAGTCGAGACGACAGTTCCTAGCTTAAGCAAGCAGGCAGTCACTTCCATACGGCCGATCAACTTACCTTTATTGAAATATGCCCACCCTCCCTATCTACCTTTCGGTGGGTCAGTTGGTTAGTCGAACATGAAGCGCAATCGGGTATTTTTTTTATATCCCCCCCCCCCCCCCCCCCCCCCAAAAAAAAAAAAAAGGGGGGGGGGGGGGGCGCACGACCCGGGGGGGGGGGGGTGGGCGGCGGTGTGGGTAAAGGTGAGTTAGTTGAAAACACTGGGGG
>JAPDFK010000050.1:0-188007 GCA_027569635.1 Lasiosphaeriaceae sp. G1095
CCCCCCCCCCCCCCCCCCCCCCCCCCCCCCCCCCCCCCCCCCCCCCCCCCCCCCCCCCCCCCCCCCCCCCCCCCCCCCCCCCCCCCCCCCCCCCCCCCCCCCCCCCCCCCCCCCCCCCCCCCAACCCTCACCGATGACGGGCGATGACGTAGGATTTTCCCGATGTAGCCGGCGGCGGGAAAGCCTGACCAGTCCAAACGTCACCAAGTACTACTGCACTAAAAAGCACAAGGTTCGTTTCTTTAATCTCGTGGCAGTTGATGTTATATTCCGACACCAAACTGGGCCAACACCATGATCCTCACTCTCACCCCCTTGATTCTAGCCTGAGGAAGATCCCGCAGAATGGGTTTTCCTAAGCATCTGCTTGAGCTCCCGGACAGAGTGCCGTTTTACTGACATCAAGCTAACTTCCTCTGCCAACCCTGCCCCGATGCGCCCACAACCTATCTCACTCGCTCAAGACTCTCCACTCGATCCATTTCTCCAGAGTGTAGCCAACGGCGAGCCGGACGCTGCCGTCTCCATTATTCGCGACCTGGTGACAAACAAGACATCCTAGTCAGCGGGCCCAGCACAAGGTCTGCTATCTGCCTTCCGCTCGAATCCAACAACGACTTGGCTCGTCATGGCGATCGACTACCCTCTCCTTAGCGTCGATACACTACCTCGACTGCTGGACGCCTACCAGCCGCCCGTCACATGCTTTCGTAATAGCAACGGATTCTGCGAGCCGCTTCTTGGTATCTGGAGCCCGGAAGCGCTCGGTCGGCCGGCAGATAACCTGAGGACCGGGAGGTCCTCTGGGCCGTGTGCTGCGGTGAAACAGCTGGGCGGGAACCAAGTCGAGGTCCCTGTGGAGCAGTCGGTACAGTTGAGCAATGTAAATACCAAGGATGACTGGCAAGAGGTTTTACGGCTAATGAATAGAAATGAACTTGAGGGTTGCTTGGGTAATAATGTTTAAGCGGGTAGACTAATAGCTGGATACGTTCCCATTAGCGGTCAGTAGTACAAATAGCCTCACTGGGTCATAACTGTAACCGCAACGACTAAGCAACATCTATGCTAACCAGTGACCAGTCGAGGACTTTGTCGTCGAGGTAGGGAAGCAGCTATAGAGATCTAGTTGGTACTTAAATTCAAAGTTAGGCCGCTATATACGGGCACATAAACATAGTTGTACTGTGTCCAAACGCTACGTTTTTAACAAGGTCAAGACCCTGTTGTTTTGGCCCTTTATAAGCTGGCAATTCCGTAACGATTCGCAGACCTACAGTTATATATGGGCGGCCGCGTCAAAACAGGACGGGGAGATTAGGGGAAGAGGCATGAATTCGTTTATCCTCGCCAGTTACAGCACGAGACGGCTCGACGACCCTTCCCAACACCAGCTGGCCGCAAACTGAGCTAGCACAAACTTGAGGCCCTCCGAACAGTTGTACAGCCTACAATAAAAACTAGATATTTTAGACGATAAGGTCACCTCTACATGAACCTGAATGGTTCAACCACCTTTGATGCAAGACCTTTCCACCACCTTATCAAGCCCTTAGTCGGCAACAAACCGAGTGTCGCGCTAATAGAGCACGACGTGGCCTTTATTAATTATTCCACAAAACATACTCCAAAACAATAACCATACCGAACGTACAATGAACCCAACTTGAAAACCAGCCTCCCACGCAGCCCAATTCATCTCCTGCGGGTTCCCTCGTTGCACAAATACACCACATGAACGACGTGCCAATGCAAAACATATCCGTGTGTCGTCAACATACCGTGGTTTCGAACCAGTCAGAAGCCCGTAGATTAACCGTGGTGTCCAGAGTTATGGGAAAGAAGAGTGGATACGGAAATGTGAGATTCGGGAGGCGATGGGTAGCTGTAGGGCGGAGACGGGCGACTATCGGAAGAGGTGCCGAGGCCATGCACTGAAAAAGACGCCGCGGCCACCTGTAGTAACAGTAACAACTTTGGGTGATCTATATCCACCGTAAAAGAGCCAGTATGTGCCGGCGTGGGCGTCCTTCCGTCTTCCCAATGGCCAACGCCACCTTTATCTAGGTAAGATGGAATCTGCTGCCCATCGAGACGGGCGACAATGTATGGGGTTGAATGGGGTGGTGGCGGTGGTGGTGGCGGCGGCGGCACTTGCGATCTGCAACCAGAGAATGAATTAGCGCGCTTGCGCTTCTTGGCTGCCCGAGAAGTATCGTTGACCACCTGGGTTTGGATTGGCGGAGGGTTGACGGTGTGGCCTGGCTCGCCAAAAACTTCGGGGCTCTCGGATGGTCCTTGAGAATGCATACAAGGGTCCACCGTTTGTAGCAGTGGCGGCGCTGGCGTTGCTTGGTCGGCATAATCACTAACGCCAGAGGAACACCACCGTGTAAGACTCTATCCCACATATATAATCTTATACGGCTTTACTAACACCGCTAAAGGCCAAGGAGCTCCTCAAGGAATTCCAGAACATGCACGCCGACTCGGTTGACTACGTGCCCAAGCTCAAGGGGCTATGGAAGGTGCTGTCGAAACACATTAAGGAGGAGGAGGAGGAGGAGGAGGAGGAGTACAACTTGCCTGCGCTTGAGTCAGCATTGAAGTCGGTTGAGGGCGAGTCCGAGACTGTGGCGAAGAAGTTTGGTCTACAAGGCCTTTGTGCCCCCGCGGAGTCATCCGAGCGCGGGGAAGAACCCATACTTCGAGTCAGCGATGGGCATGCTGTGCGCCTATTGATCATATTGCCGATATCTTCCGGAAGTTCCCAGAGAACACTACTTCGCCTAATCGGTTGACGAAGTAAATCAGTGCCAAGGGAGGGTCTGCCATTCTTGTAAATGTTAGTGGTGGGATATGAGGCGTTCCTTGTCCCGGATCTTCTGGCTCGATTTACATGGCAAGTCACGATAGCTCACTACAATCTGCTCGGTAGGAACGAAGTCCATGCTCTTAGTTTTCCCAAGTCCGAGGGGGTTCCACATTACTTAACCGTCCCAAGCCCTCTGCCTCCGTGATGACGGACCAGCGCGTCAGTCATGTCAACCTCCCAAGCGTTGCTATGTGGCCTCAGACGGCCATCTTCAGTGGACGTGTCCTCCATGTTGGAATGATGCAGCCAAAAAAAAAAAAAAAGAATTGTTCGCATGCCTACGTACAGCTGTGGGGGCCGGTCCTTGACTCCTTAACCCTTAACGTCCTTCATATCTCGGATCTCGGATCTCGGCTTTCAGCCCAGCGCGAGTTTCGTCCCATGCGGTCGGTACGAAGCGAGCGGTAAATATGCTTCTACTTTGTTGCCTTGGTTTTCTGAACATTGTGTATTTGACACTTTGCTCCCTGCCAGTCTCCCATCTGTTAGTGAATAAATCAACCACTAGTTCGAGTGTAGCTCACATACGGTAACGTTACTGATTAAAGAAAACATCACCGCAGAGGGTCATATGGATAAAAGAACGTTGTAATTAATATAATGTACCTAATCTCACCAAAACTCACGAGGAGTAATTAATCAACATTGATCTCCACGACGGTAACTAGAACAACTTGAAAACTTGAAGTATAATTAAGGGATAACCCTTAAGGATGTGGAACTACAGCGAGGAGTCAAGTAGACGAGCAGAGGCACCGTCTACGGCTGTTCATCACATTGTCTCACATCCGCAGAATGCTCGCACTCCCTTGGCGTCGATTTGCTTTGTACCCAACCCTTGCGTGAAGTCTACAATTGCAATTGCCCGTCACGGGATGACAGCATCCTCGTCGACTTTGTTGACCACGACTGCTCTTTCCGGGAATTCGGCACCAATTGTATTTTGGCTGCCCAATCTATTCATCGCCAGGCCCTTGTTACTCGTCCACGGTGAGGCGCGGGGGTTGCGCGGCTGGAGTGAAATCGCGTTGACAAAGGATAGTGCGAGCGATGTAACACGGTCTTCGGTTTTTTGTCGGAAGAGGAGCGACGCGGGGAAAAAACGAGTGACAAAGGCCTTGAGACAAGGCAGACAGGCGCAGATGATACCGGTGTACATCTCGGTTATACTACAACTGAGCTTAGAAGATGACTTCGCTGTGCAGCCAAGGCTGGTTAAGGTGAACTCACCACCAGATCAAGTTTGTAACGTAGTGCCATGATATATCAGGGTCCGTTGCTCCTACTAGGATAGCCTTCAACCGGACAATACTCACGCCGCAGACGCTAGGCATGTAGGTTAGCGCCGTTTGAAAGCAGTGTCTGCGACCCATGACAATTTTTATGTTGCTGGCCATCAGTCGAAAACCGACGAATTTCCCTGTCTTTTTCACTGTCCGGACCAGAACATCAAGTCACGCCAAAAGGTAACCGAAAAGTAACAAGGGAAACTCACAAACCCCCGGCCATCAGCATAAGAGTGACGTAGAACTTTTGCAGTAGCGAAACTCGTAGCGGCCACAACATCCATATCGGTAGCAGCAGAATGATGATGTCGGTGGCAACGTTCAGCGACGACGTCGCAATGTAGGCAGCCGTAACATCTAAACATGTTCCCTGGATGCTGAAGTCCCAGAAAGCGGCCATAGGCCGGCAGAGATAGGTAAAGACAAAGGCGTTTGCAACCGAGTAGCCCACGGTAATGACTATGACGCAGCTGGTGACGAAGCGGAAAGCCTGCTCGACCGAGAAGCGCAGATAGAAGTACAGGATCGATGCCTTGATGAATAGCGTGCCGAGATTATACGTTATGGAGCCTCCTATGCTTCCGTCCTGGTTGATGCCGTAAGTAGTCAGCTCGAAAGGTCGTACCTTGATGAGGATGGCTTGCCTTCATGAAATGCTGGAATTGTGTGAAAGACACGTCCCACATGTGTATACCGGCTCCATTTTTCGTTTCTGCAAATGTTAGCGGGCTTTGTGTTCTGTGGACAGACCGGCTTGGTAAACCTGCGGTAGATGTTCACAATGGAGTTCGCAACTGCAAATGCCTGCTCCAGTTGTCAGATCCGACACTTAGCCCTAGCTGGGCTAACGGGCATCACATACCAATGCAATACCGATCAAGTCTGAGTGTGCGCGTTATAATTAGCCAGGAGATTCTCGGGCTCACGACACGCATGTTAAACTCACAGTCATCCGGATGATACCGCTTGAGGATGTGTGCAGCCGTATAGAATCGCATGGCGACGATGGGGATGGTCACGGCAGGGCCCAAGCAGCACGCCAGTATCAGTTGCCACGCAATGGACTCGGGGTTTGCAGGGTTTGGTGTGACGCCCGGAGGCGGCGGAGCGGCGCCAACAAAGCCGTTAGTCGAGTTCATTGTGAGTTGATCAGCCAAGGTTTTGACAAGCTTGGTTTTTGGACCGCGTCCATCAGAGACCTTGAATTGACCATTTCTTTCGTTCTTATTTGAAGTCGTCGAACTCACATCGAAAATCAGTTTACTGGCAGGCAAATACTGAGTTGGCAACCCCTGCTTGCCCCCTGGACATGGGTTACTAGCGCCTTCAAAAATAGGCAAGCTTGGCAAGATCGAAAGGAGGTCCAACATCCGCTTCGGCATTCCGAGTCATAAGTGGCGCCCGGCTGCCTTCCCCGGCCACCGACGCGGGGCCGTCTTTACTACTAGTGTAGAGTAGAAACAGCTGCCTTCACTAGTGTACACTAGAAACATGCGGAGCAAGATTTACACTGACCGCTTGCTTATTGAACGAAAGGCAGACCCTAGTGTGAAATCCCGGCATGGACGGGGGCTAACCGGGAGTCCCCTTGCGGCCAACAGCCTGATCAATGTTTTGAACAAACCCAGCCTTCCCAGCGTTTCAGCATTATCTGCCAAAAAATCTATCACTTCCATGTACCGGCCGGAAAATCTGGTCACTTACATGTTCTGGCTGGGGACGATGCCCTCAGCGGCAGCTTCCCCGAGATAACCTCCTTTGCAATGAGACCACTGGCAAGGATGGCCGCTCTCCGCTGCAGTGCCGCGATTCCAGGGCACTAGCAACGAGCTTTACCATAACGGTTTTGGTCTGGTGAACCCATGTCCTGTAATGCACACACATTTTGCAACCCACTATGTAATTGGTGGACAGCACCCAGCGAGCTGTCACCGGTCCCACGGAGGCTTGCTTTAGCTAGTGTGAGTGTATGAATCTGGTAAAGCTTGGCGTTTCGTCACCTTACCGGTCTGCCCAGCCGTAACGCTAACTCGATCACATGTATATTCTGAGACTAGCTTTGGTTTCTTGTGATTTTCGAACGACAAAGCCTTCTTCCTTTAGCACAAAACAAAGTGGCATGATACAAGCACTAACTCGGTCGCTGCGGCGGCGGGAGGTTTAGCGCACCGAAAGTACCCAGTCCCCCTGGCGATAAAGATGAACGATGAATGGGCATGTCCTGTCGTTCCCTCCCCGCTGAATTTGACTCGGCATTATTGCGGGGGTCCACCCGTTATGAGGCGTCTGTCTAGAACTCATCCACTAGTTAGAACTAGTTAATGGCTTGACGCGTTCTTCTCTCTGTGATTTTGCGCCCCACCCTCAACCACTCCTGCCCCCAACCAATTAAAGGCCGTAGAAAAACGCTGCCATTAAGTCTAGGTCCCAATTAAATATTTTCGCCCCAGGAACTAAGAGCTCAGTTCTTGCCAGTCTTTTCTCCTAGTTGGGTCAAGCGCCATGCTATGCAACTACACCTGGTAATTAATAACACTTTCAACTCTTGCCCTCACAACTTTCCACTGGCAGAAGATCGTAGTCCTGGGAAGCCTTTACGTATATATTCTTAATAAGGGAGCACCCGCCTTTTTCATTCTCACCTTTGCTGCCTCGGCAGTCGGCCATATTTGGTAGTGTCAGTACGTATGTTCTCTTTCCCAGCAAAAACTGAATGTCGTTAACACCCGAAACCAGTCGTTACAGGTGCTTCAAGCTGATCAGACTGCACCCGGTGTGTGTCCTGTTTATTGCCGGCTATGCGTTGCGAGAATATGGAACCTTCAACTGCAGGTACAGCTCTCAAAATTTGATCATCCATGTCCTCAGCCAAGTATTTATATATGTATGCCCGTAAGCAATATCCATCCCGTTGAAAAGAGTAACACCATGTCGACTGCTAATCCGGATGTCTCTTTCCAGTCCGCTCCTCGAACTCGCAAACTACCACGTCCTCGGTCGGATATTCTACTACGTGCCCTACCTGGCACCCCTCCCCCCCGGGCAGGGCTCTGTCCACCTTCGTCGCAATAATGGCACTCGTCGAGGTCTTGAACGCACTGTGGTAGCCCTCGCCTCCAATCCGTCCTCATTGCAAAGCCGGTAAGCAATGGGAGGACACTTGACAATAGCCGCGCTCGTTATCCAACTGTGCGCCATTGTCACCTTTGTCCTCCTGGCAGCCATATTTCATCGGCGGTACGCCAGAGCCAAGATCCGTGTCGAGGCTGTCTCGACGACCCTGGCCACACTGTATACAAGCATGATGTTGATCCTGATCCGCTGCATCTACCGTCTAGTCGAACACTCGGGCAACACAACCGTTCGGCTGAGCGACCTCGAAGTACTTGCCGCCCTAAGTCCGCTCAAGCGGTATGAGTGGTACTTTTATGTCTTTGAAACAACGCTCATGCTCTCCAACTCTGTTCTCTGGAATGTCTGAAACCGAGGCCGCTATCTGCCCAGGAACTACCATACCCACTTGGCGCCGGACGGCGTGACTGACCTCCAAGGCGAAGAAGGCAAGGTAGACGATAGGTCGTTTCTGGCCAGGGTCGGAAATGTTTTGACTTTTGGCTTTTTTTTTTTCGACGGGAAGATATGGTCCATTTCAGGAGCTCGGCAATTACCCGATTGCCCTTCGGCAGGCTTGATCCGAGCCACCGGTTTTGCTTTGCCATCATCAAGTGCATTTACATTGCGACACTGGAGACATGTGCGAGTGAAGGACGTCCAAAAGGTTAGTTCCGCGCCCATTGGCAAGGACAGATGGTATATACCCAAAGAACGCCGTCAAAATGGTCTATCTCTGGTGACCTACGTACAGTATAGATATATAGTCTATGCAAGGAGTAATTCCAAAATGATCAGATATGGGGCATGGTTTATTGCGGTAAGGATCCCATATCGAGCATATGTCCCATCTTTTCGATCTGGTTGAGCCGGCACAGTCAATATCAAGATGATGAGTGAGAGGAGAGAGGGGACAACTGACCTTGGTCTTCAAATAGCCCTCGACCTCGGGGGCCCTGAAGCCGCCTCTGCCCTTCCACGACAAAGGCACCATGGCGACGCGCTCTCGGACAATGACCTCGCGATTGGGGCCCTCAACGGCGCGGATCTTGTCGGGATTGTTGGTAAGGAGACGAATTTGCTGCTGGCCCAGATCCAGCAGCATGGCCGTGGCCAGGCCGTAGCTCCGGGCATCGGCGGGGTGGCGCAGCAGCAGATTGGCCTCGACCGTGTCGGACCCCAAGTCTTGGAGGTTGTAGGCTTTGAGCTTCTCGCCCAGCCCGATGCCGCGGCCTTCCTGCCTGAGGTAGATGATGATGCCGCCGGCGTTGTTGGTGGGGAGCGACATGAGCCTCGCGGCTTCGTCGAGTTGCTCTCCGCAGTCGCAGCGCGCTGACCAAACCGTCTCCCCCGTGTAGCACTCGCTGTGTATCCTGACCAAGGGGGGCGTCGTTTCTGGTTGCTCTCGTTGTGGTGCTTGCTGATCTGCTCCTTCTCCTGCCCCCATGCGACTTGCTGTCCTGCCGGGGTACAGCCTCCCTGTGTAGGCGCCTCGCACCAGGCGATCCATCTCGGTCTCGCCCTCCCTGATGGCGTCGAGCGAACGGCTCCTTATGCTGCGGCCAAAGACGATGGCCAGGTGCTCCTTGTTGTCGACATTGTTGGTGTAGAGGTGCAGGAACATTTCTGCGCCTGTGGTGGTGGGAATGCGGGCGCGCACAATGCACTCGACGTGTGGGAGGGTCTCGAGCAGGCGCGGCTGCTTGTCGCCGCAGCCGCCTGAGGGTATGGAGCTGTCGACGGGTACGCCGCGCGGTTCTGACAAAAGAAGTGATGCCGCATTGCTGGGCGTTGAGGTGCCGGGCGTTGCGGGCGGTGTGAAGGCGGGCGAGAGGAGAGAGGGTGGAGGTATGGGTAGCTGCGTCGTCGAAGTCAAAGTTGGCGTTGACGGCTCGGGGCTGTGGTCATTGTCGCTCTCGGGGGTGGAGAGAGTTACGGGGACAGAAGTAGAAGCGGAGGCAGAGGCAGAGGTAGAGGTAGGGACGGAGAGGTTAGCCTCGTCCACGTCCACGTCGTGGTCTGCGGTTTGGCGGGCCTCGGTGCGAGGCGAGTAGAACGAGGGCAGTGGAGTCGCGTCGGACTGCCATTGTCTTGAGTTGAGGTCGGGCATTGTGAGATTCATGGGTTTTTTTGGGATGTGAGACACGTTGCGATAGTTTGCTGGGAACCTCTCTGACCTCTTCCCTAGAGATGGCCTGCCTTCGTTCGGCCCGAAGTTTAGGGCACCTCCTCAGCGCGGGCGATGATGATGAAATTGAATGGCGGGGTCGGTCGGCAACTGGATGGCTGGCAGGGGTCCATTGTCAGTCACTCACTGTCTGTCCCGCAATTGCAGCTGTGGAAGAAGAAGGGGTGGCAATTCAGCCAGATGCGACGCAACACGTACTCAAGTTTGAACGTAGGTTGTGGTGTTGTATGTTTTGTTTTTGTTTTTTTTTTGGTCAAAAGAGTAAAGATGACACCGTCTGCCTTTTTAGCCATTGACTGTCTGTCATCCAAGGTTCAATCCATCCGATCCATCCATCCATCCATGCAGTTCGGTCAACAGCAGTTGGGAAGTATTAGTCATGCCCCCTCCATGTCGGTCACCAGGTAGGTTTGTTGGTGCGTTCTTCGCCGAGCTTCTGGGCACATTCCTTGCAAGCCGCGGACAAGTTGCGGGGTTGTCGGAGACTGATCGGCGTTCGCGCCTTTCTCCACAACACCCCACAAGTTGTCTCAATTGGAAACAAGAACATGGACAACGGAAATATTCGAAGCAAGTTGGCAAGGTAGTATTAAGAAATGATTAAATGCCAGGTAGCTGAAAGCAGCTGCCGGTCAGCACCGTATTGGTGCCCTGTTACTAGTAAATAGAAGCGCGATGCCAATGGTCAAGTCGTGGTATCACCCATAATGTTCCCCGTCCATAACCGAGTTCATACCCCCTTTTTCACCTCCCACTGCCACAAACCAGAGACACCCCCAAACATCTCTAAAACATCCTTCCCAGTGCCCGTTTCTTCACCCGAAGTAGGGAGCCCTGAGCAGCGGTCGCCCTTCTATCAAAGCTATGTCGGCTCTGCGACGACGACCCAATCCTCTTTACCCCGCCACCTGGACGAGCTGCCGCCGGGATGGGCATGTTGACACCATGATGGGTGCGCTTCTTCTTCGCCCAGCCCAGCCCCGCTGGCAGACTTGACCCTGACTCCTCGTACGTGTCATCAACGTCGTCGTCGGCATAATTCTCCTCGGTCTCAGGCTCAGGCTCTGGGCTGCTCGTCAAGAGCGACACCACCTGGGAACCCTTGGGAGGTTCAAACGAGTCGCCCCGTCGCCCTGTTTTCTCCGTCTTCAAAGGCCCCAGTCGAGCAGTCGGCAGCTCAGGGGAAAACATCTCAGCTTTAATGCTCGTCACAGAGGGAGGCGCCAACGTGTTCTCCTGCGCGGGCAGCTTCTTGCCAACCGGCTTCTCGATGGGCTTGGCAATCAGCTGCCGGGCTTGATGCTCCTTCTTCAAGGCTACCTCGTCCGTGCTAAACATGTTGTCCTCATCGAGTTGCCGCATGACCGCCTCATATTCCAAGTCGGGCTCCACGACTGACTTTCGCGCCTTGATGGCTGACAGTACCGCAGCTTTGGCCGGCGTTCCCGACTCGCCTAATGCCGACGCTGTGATCCAAACTTCGCTGAGAGAAGGAAACGAGTCGACTGATGAGTCCGAAACCGCTGGACTATCACGCATAGACTTTGGTCCTTGAGTCGACCGAGGCAGAATTTGTTCTTGTACATGCTGCGGCCCTGAGCGAGATGCTGCACCCTTCTCGGCTGGACCGTCCTCGAAGCCTCCATCATACGAATCATTTCCCAGCTCAGTGCTGAAGTCTGGATCCGGCTGCCTTCCACTACGAAGGCTGGGGGCATCCGAGGACGTTGGGAGCTGAAGGGTAGGATACTCGACATTGCCTTCGGACATCGCATCCTCGGCGTCGTCCGAGAAGCCGTTAAATGGTTCGAGCAGGATTGGCTGGGAATCGATGAAGCTGGATGAGTTCCACTGGGCTGGAGAGTCATCATGCCGAGAAACATCGCTTCTGGCCTCTGAGGCCACCGACGACGCCTTTGACACTGCAGTGGGTACTACCGCTGCTTCCTGTGACAGCTGCCGGGACGGGCTGCTCAAATCGGCAGGGTCAACCGCCATTGAAGGGACATCAATCCCTTTGGGCTCAACCGATAAGCCCATCGCGTGTTGGCTTTCTCTTGGTGGAGAAGTCTCATAAACCAAATCGTCCAGGGCTTTCTCCTGTTGACTATCTTCCAGCGGAGAAGCGTCATCGACCATGTCGTCCTGGGCTGTCTGAGATGCGCTGATGTTTTCGACTGTTGTCTCAGGAATTTTGCTCTCGTCGGTTTGTTGAGTGTCCAATTGCATTTGGTCGGGGCTGTCCTCCTCGCTTTGCTCCAGGTTCTCATGGCCAGACACCTCGGATTGCCCGCCACTTGCCGGGTCGCCATCAACACCATCATCACCCTCCTCACGTGGGCGTGGGCTGTCCGGCGGGTTCTCTCGCGCTGGGAATGTGTCTGGGGCTTCTTGTGGAGCCTGCCGCAACACGCGAGGCTCGATCATGTCGGCAAAGTCCAAGTCCCGATAACCAAACTCAGCACCATCTGCAAGGTTATCATCCATGTCAGGTAGCTCAAACTTGTCGTAAACCCTGTTGCCATCATCGTCATACACCTTCTCATTTTGGTCGAGGTTCCGATCTCTCTTGGCAAGGAGGACCCTGAGATAACAGCCCTGGTCCTGGACGTCGACCACTTTGCCGACGAGGCTGGATACCTGGGGCTGCCAGTTGGTTGCCTTGGAAAGGAGCCATTGCTTCCATGTCAAAACCATGCCGGGCTTTGCCTCACTAGCTTGGAGAGCGGGAAGCGTTGAGAGGTCACTTGGAAGCGGGGGCAAATCGTCTCCATCCTTGTCCTCGAGTGCCTCGCCCGGGCGTCCATCTCGGAGCTCCTCAGGCTGCTCAGGCTCGTCATCGTAGTTCAACGTGATGTCCGCGTTGCTGGTCTCGTTCCCTGTTGTAAAATAAGACTCATTGTACTCCTCTTCCATTGTGTCTTGTTCATCATATCTTGTCCTCTTCGTGATTGGCTGGTCGTCCCCATTGTAAAACGATGGCTGGTTTCGCTGCTTCCGCTTCGAGCGGCTTCCACGTTGGCTCCGTTGTTGTTGGGGATCCCAGCGCTGAACGAATGGAAACGGCGGCTCGCTGAGCTCAACCCCTTCTTGGCAACATTCTACCCCGCGATACGAAATCTTCTCACGCCAGGCATCACCATCATCATTCTCTGGCTGTTGGTCGCAGTTATCCTTATCCGCATGGCCATTGCTGGGATCAAGTCGCGGATTAACCAGTGGATGAACATCCTTCATCAATGCTGCGCGGATCGCGTCCTCGTCCCCCTTTGTCTGGGGCTGTTTGAGTTCCAGAGCACCTAAGACCATTTGACGGCCCGCGCCAACATCAAGCTTAGTTTTCTGCTGCGATGAAGCGGAGACTGGGTCGACGGAATGTCCTTCAGGGGGTGCAGTTGTAGGAGGCGTGGCAACGCCTGCTTCTGGAGTCGAGGTAGAGGTCGCGGCAATATTGCTGCGGTGGACGCCCAGGTCCATGGGGGGTTCGTTCGCTTGTTCCAAAAGGCCCAACCTCTCGAGGAGTGCCGCCTTTTTGGCGGCGATCGAGTCGGGTATACCTATTACGGCTGCCCGTTTCTTCTTTTCCTGCTTTTCCTGTTCCCTCCTCCGGGCATTACGTCTCTGTGTAGCCGTTTTTCCTTTGGTGGGAACAACCGATGTAATCGTACCTTCGGAGATGGAGGGTGTTGCTTCAGGTGGTGCGACCGGGTTGGGTTCTTGACGTCCCGATCCGCCGTCTGAGTCGTTGCTGCTGTCGTTGGAGGAACTCTGGTCAATGCTGTTGGCTTCGTTGGCTTCGTCAACTTCGCTATCACTGTCGCTTGAACTCTCTGCACTCTCGCTTGAGCTTGAGCTTGAGCTCTCCTCAGAGTTGTCGCTTGAGCTGTCACTTGAACTCGAAGCCTGGTCGATGTCTCTGGGGGAGCCTGTATCAACCAGGTTTTGCGAGGGATTCTTGGACGACAGCACCTCCGGGCCACTGTCGTTGTCGCTGTCGTTCTCGCTGTCGCTCTCGCTCTCGCTGTCAGACGAAGACGAAGACGACCGTCCATCGTCTGAGTTCTCGTCTCGGTCGTCTTCGGAAGGCAAAGCTTCGTCAAACTTGGTGTAGACTGGCAGCTTCACCGACTGGCCCGACTTGCGCAGCATCTCGGCCATGTGAGTGGAAGCCGTGCCGTCCAAGATGGAGCCTGAAGGGAAACCGTGCTGGTCATAGTGCTTGACCAGCGATGCCACGGACTCGGCGTCGCTGTTGTCCACATTGCTGTCGTCGTCCCCTTTCTCGGCCAAGCTGATGTCATCGTTGTTTGACGCTGGAGGATGGAGTGATTTGCCATAGGCAAGCATGTCAGTCAAGGTCATTGTGGCCTCGTGATTCTTCTGCAGCTTTTTGTAGGTCTTGCGATCGTTCTTGTCGCAACGCAGCAGCGCTTTCTCGCAGACATCAATCGATGCCGTCGGGAATGCCGCTCGAAGGGCCGTGATCTTGTCGAGAGCTAGCAGGTCCAATCTCTTGGTCTCGGCCATACTGAGTTCGGTCTGCGGCAACTGTTCTTGCTCGGGCTCGTCCTCCTCAAAGGGCTCCTCTCCCAGTTTTTTGTTCTCCGTTTGAAGATCCCGCAACTCGTCTTCGATATCCGAATCATCCATGTCCTCCATGTCCTCATCCGCGTCCTCGTCATCGTCGGCGATAAATTCGTCATCCTCGTTCTCATCTTCTTCGTCGCCTTCAAAATCGCCGTCGTTATCGAGGTCGTCAAAGCTCGCCGTGACTCGAACACTGTTGGGATCTTCGTCGTCGAAGTCATCCTCGTCCTCATCCTCGCCGTGTTCAGTCAAAAGCAATTGCGGATCCTCGTCGTCCAGGTCTATGTCTTGGTCGCCTGGTTCGTAGGTGATTCTCCGTCGCTTGAGAGGTGGAATGCTAACCGGCGGTCGATCTCTGGGTGTCCTCAGGCGGGGTCGTCCAAAGGCCACGCCGTCGATCAGGTGCATGCCACCAGTGGAGATCTGGTGGCGGCCGCTTAGCAGTCGCTTCTTGCGGTCTGAGGTGACGAGGGGTCGAATAAAAACTTCTTCATCGTTCTTAAGCACGGCAGAGACTTGTTGGAAGTGTAGGCAGTCGAACGCATGGCCCTCGGCGTCTCGGAGCTCGACGACATAGTCTTCCAAGCCCCAGTCGTTGCTCTCGAGGGGTATGATCTCGTTGACTTGCTCGATGAGGTTGGCAATCGTGGGGTCGTTATCGAGCTGGACGTTGAATACGACGCGCGCCTCGGGGATGCCATGGCGCCGCACCACCAAGCGAAGACGAAGGCTGCTCTCCTTCATCTTCAATTTGGTCCGTCGCCGGCGGCGACCGCAGGCTTTGGCAGAAAAATGCGACAAGTGATGTGTAGTGTATGGTCAATCGAGACAGGGGTATTTGTGGGAGTCGAGAGAATGGTCGCAGAATCAGGGTGTGAAGGGGCAGAAGAAGCCTAGAGAGTTGAAGTGGGTTGACCGAAGACGCGTTGGGCTTTTTCGAGGTGCTTCTCACGAAGCTCGAATTTCCACTAGCGCGCTGTGAGGGGGAAGCTTGAGTGCTCAAACAGTGGAGCTGCTCGGCTCGTCATGGGTCTCAATTTACCCCACCATCGATTGATTGGAGGATTCGTGCCTTTTCATGCCTCTCAGCTCGCCACCACCCTCACTCTGACTTGGGCAAAATGTGGGCGGTGTCTTGTACCAAAAGAAAATCGCGGGGCATCAGCTTAACAACAAACACTTTTCCACATCGGCATGCGAGCCCAAATATTTACGGATTGTTCGCTGTGAAGGTTGAAGTCAACCCTAACCCTGTTCCTAGCCCTACAGAGCGGCATTGAGGTCCCACTACGCCAGGCTTCTCCAACCTGAGACAAAAATGGGATAGGATAGACTTCGGGAATCATTGGAAGGATCTGATTTCATAGGAGCCTCCGAAATGAAAAGGTTCAAAGAAAGGTCGCGTCAATCCTGGGCCTGTTATAATTTTTCCTTGGGTTTCATTATGTATTGACTGTCACATGGCAACGTGTTGAATGCTTGACCATTCGCAGGCGAAGAACGGAGAACACCTCAGCGACCTCCTTGTAATAAAGTGAAAGAAAGAAAGAGTCTTTCAAGTTATCTTTGAATTGAGTAATTTCAGAGTTTCCTCCGAAACATGAACCATTGACACCCGAGACGCGCCTTGAATCCTATTCATTTTCTCACACGCCCAACTACGCAGGTACGAGTCTCAGAAATCAACAGTGACATATTAATGTAATTTACATCGTTATGCTTGTGTGTGTGACTGCCGTTGTCTCCAGAATTCCAGGAACACCCGCTGTGTATTTGATTGAGGGCTTTGGCGGCGTTTTGACTGCCGTTCACATATTCTTGTCAGTTTGAACGCTAGTCAATCACACCATTCTCAGCAAGTTAACGGCAATGCCACTCATAATCTCCCCATTATCTATTATTTAGTTTATACAAAATATCTAACTAGGGCTACTGCTGGTATACTACGGATTATCTGTTGAGAGGTGTGACCAGGTTATTCCACGGCTCACAGGGCCAAGTTAACAACTGGCGTGTTAGGCACAAAGTCATTGCAAGTCCAAGTTGGTCAAACGGCAATTAACCCACATTATATACCTACCTAGGTATATAAGTGAGAATAGTTCATATGTGCGGGGTAATTAGCAGGTTGATAGTGTTCCAACGATTCGACGAGTTCGGATAAAATCAGTGACCGGCTATTATTGGTGCTTGCCATAATCTTAAAATCCGTTTTCCAAGAAACAACACTCAGACTCTATATTACATCGTTTGAAAATGGTGAACAAGACTCCCCCGTTTGATTCACTTCCCTTGAGGAAAGATGGCCCGCCAGGTAACGCATGGGGCCTTTTTGGCGAGAACGACAAACTCGGCATGCTGAATCGGCTCTCTCGCGAGACCACTCTCCAGGCAGCTCGGGAGATTGTGGATGGAGCTCGTGTCTCAACAGATTTGACCCTCAACGGAGCTGGATACCCCTGTTTTCAACGGGAAGCGTTCCAGCACAAAATCCATCAGATGTTGCCCAGGAGCGTCAACGACGACGTCTTGATATTCAACACGCAGTCTAGCACCCAGTGGGACGGGTTTAGACATTATGGTGAGTTCGTGGTTTGTCACACAGTAAGATGCAGACAAAGCTGAAGACAAACAAGGATACCAAAACGAGAAGGTGTATTTCAACGGTGTCACGCAAGAAAACTTTGACGAGTCGGCGAGCTATGGGATTGATGGCAAGCAACACTAGAGAGCCCTAGGACTTGACACAATCATGAATCTAACCTCCAATTTACACCGCTATAGTCTGGGTCGAAAATGGTGGCATCGTCGGACGCGGTGTACTTTTGGACTGGGCGAGCTGGGTAGAATCGCAGGGCGAGACGCGTGATTTACTCGCCACGACGCTTATCACGGTTTCTGACCTCGAAGCTGTGGCAACCGCGCAAAACGTCATCTTTCTACCAGGAGATATTCTCTTCATCCGGAGCGGTCTTGTCAACAAGCTTCAGTCGCTTGCACCGGAAGAGGTGGAAGCGTACATGTCTCAGCAGCCTGAACCGCCCATCATGGGCCTCGAGGCGGGTGAGCCAATGTTGCGTTGGCTATGGGATCATGAGCTTTCTGCAGTGGCCGGGGATATGCTGACACTGGAGGCACAGCCATTTCCTGAGACACATATCCTCCACGAGTGGCTGATTTCGGGCTGGGGTATGCCCATCGGAGAGCTGTTCGACCTGGAAAGGTTAGCAGACGAGTGCAGCAGGAGGAAGAAATGGTCGTTTTTTTTTAGTAGCATGCCGCTGAAGGTGAGTTTGCCCATGCTCCCACTGATTGGCTATATTGATGTATTGTATTGAAGGCTAACGTGTGACTTTGCTGCACAGGTCCCGGGCGGTGTTGCGAGCCCTCCAAATGGTGTGGCGATCTTGTGAAAGTCCAAGGCCATCCAAACAGCGGGACAGAGTTGTGGATCTTTTTTTCTCACGGAGGCTTTGGTCGAAAGAAAGTAACATTCTTTTTGGTGTTTAGGCGCCTAAGATACAGATGTTACAGTATTGGCTTTCGTACTACGTGGAAGCCGTCAAGTCGTTCATGTTGCTGGCGGTGCGTGATGAGAGTATCTAAATGCTCATTTCAGGACCCTTCAAGTTCTTAAAATACAGCGGGAGGCGTTGACCCTTTGATATTTTGATACTGCGGTATTTGTTGATGTACATTGTCTGTAGTGAAAATTTCTTTTCACCTTCCTCGTGTTCTTTGCCAACCAATTTTTCTACATGTTGAGTTGCTTCGAAACCAGTCTTCATATGTAAAATACTGCCGGCGTTGTTTGGGAGATGCTGGGCTTGGCTAAATGGCTGGACATGATCGCCGATGTTCAGGGGCTTCCAGAACACAGATGTCGAAGCTCTGGCCAATCAGGTATGCAGCGACCGCACCATACCGTTCCCAGGTTGCACCCGGCATCGTCTGCCATTCTCCATTCACTGCTGGCTCGGCTGGCGTGCTTCTTTGACTTGACCTGCAGGTAGCCAATTAACAACATGGCATGCACGTTGTTTAACGCGACTGGCAAAGCCACAGACGGTGACTGGAAAATAATGGTTGCTCTCTTCGCCCCGTTGTACAGAGGCTCCCTCATGACAGGCGACCGTTTGGCGGGCGACTTTGATAATGTTTGAGTCATCTAGTGTGGGCATAAGGATGGTTGGAATACTAAATATAACGTTGAAGAAAAGAAAATCACCTGTTGCGGCAAGTTCCTTATCCAACGCGAGATATTATGAACAGTTCCTATCTCCCCTCTCAAGTCAGCACCACCCGCAGTTCCGAACGATCAGTCGCAGAGCGAGGCAGTCTCGACTCTCGGGCTAGTAGTTGTGTTGGTATCCCCAATCAGATTTCCAGTCGTATGAGAAGAAGCAACCAGAACAATGCGGACCATCAACGCCGTCTTAGTCCTCCTCACGCTCCTTCAGCCCGCACGTGTGTTGGCGAACAGCGTGACCCCGCCGACGAGGAAATGCAGGCCAACACCAGAGTCGATTGCGCCACAAATAGCAGACGGGCAGGCGGATATTCTGCTCCATCTCCATCATGATGTTCATGTAGTCAGCTCCGAAAGTGCAGCTACTGCAACAACACTCGTCATGTCTCCATCTGGGCCACGTTTCTCGCTGCCGCAGCCGACAGCTGTCCCGGCTCATCGCCTTGACCTACGTCAGAGAGAAAATGAACCGCGTCTACAGGGAAGGACGGCAACAGAAGCACCTTCGGAAACCGACACCGAACCTGTTCCAACCTTGGACCTGCCTGGCGCAGAGATCACCAAGGCGCCCGGGGAAGGGGATGTTGTGGGTGGCGTCGACGCCAACGGCGATGTCATCAAATTCCAACAAACAACATACTACTCTTGTGTCACTCGGGGCACCTATTCTCATTGCGGGTGGCATATTCCCATCCTAGATGCCGGTGGGAGTAGACTGGAGAAAGGGAGAAGTATAGCGGCGCGGGCAGCCCTTGCTGCTGGGTTCGTGGTCCTTATCCTTTTGTCGAGATGACGTTGGACGATGGGCAATCGATGTTAAATGGCGGGGCCTAGTCGGCTGTTTTGTTTCTCAAATGTAGTTGATGCAAGACACAACTTCAAGCAGACAAGGCACGGGGGGATGGAGGCGCGTGATATTCCAGGGTGTTGGGTGTTTTGGCGTTCAGGCGTTTGACTCGAAGCGCAAGGTATCGAAGGGCTGGTTGATAGTTGGAGGCGGTAGTTGTTCATGCTATGGCATTATCCATGTTTGTCGTCGGTTGTTATCGTTGCCGTTGTTGTTCTTGTGCAATCGCCTGAACTTCACCCATCAAGACGCGTGCACGGAGGGGGGCCTACAGATGCAAAGCAAGACCATCATCCATTACTCCGCCACGGTTCCCGATATCATTGCTCCGAGTCCAGTCTTCAGGCACAAACACCCCTGTATTGATGCTATGTTGTTGCACGAACCCTCAAAGCCCGACCATCACGCCGCCATGATGGATTCCGATTGCAAAGCCCCTCCATTTCGATTGGTGGATGCAAGTTGCACTCGATGATAATGCACAAAGCCACAGCCACGGCCGTTGTCCGTCCCTCGAAGATACCCGGTGTAGAAGATGACGCAAAAAGAAACGCCAGCGACCGGTTTATTTCTCCTTCTTCGCCTTGGCACCCTTGACCTTTGCGGTTCCCCGCAGGGTCTTCTGTCGGTTCTTGCGCTGCTTGCCTGGAGAGGGGGAATGTAAATGTCAGCCATCGCCATCCCACCACCATCATCAACAACACGGTGGATCTGGAGTATCGGGCACACATACGCTGCTGTCTGCTCGCCTTCTCGATCTTGCTGGCCAGTCCAACGCGGACCAATCTGAAGTGGGGCTCGAACTTCTTCATCGCCTCGGGGGAGTCGTAGACAAGGGCGAAGCCGGTGGTCTTGCCGCCACCGAACTGCGTGCGGAGGCCGAAAACGCTGACCTGGTCCTTCTGGGCCTTGTACATGCCGGCGAGCTTGTCGCGGAGCTCATCCTTGGAGATGTTGGCGCGGCTGGGGTGGAGGATGTCCCTGAGCAGAGGTCAGCATTATCACCTCGGTTAACGTCGCGCGCCAATCAATCCAGCGGGCACCACCAGCAAAGGGGCCTTCTTGCACACCACCAGCGCTCCGAAATTTCCCTCCTCTCCAGATCGTAGCCATCATCAGAATGGGTAGACGTGTCGCCTCGGCCGTGATCTAATCTAGGGAGTTGGAAAATCGTCGCGTTGGTCGTGACTTTCGGGTTCTTGTTGGTGGGACTCGTTGGAAAGGCAGCGTCGCGGGGAAATCGGGCACACTCACACGACCATCTGCTTGCGGCCGAGCAGAGGGTTGCGGATGAACTTGCGCGTGCGCAGGGTCACGGGGGAGTCCGAGTCGGCCATCTTGACGGTTTGATGGTGTCGTGGGTGGTGCGATACTTGACGATCTCAGGCCGAGAGGTGCGAATTAGGATTTTTCCTTGCGTGGTGTTTTTTTGGCAGGGCTCTGCACTTGGGTGGGTCTCGCAAAATTCCGGTCCCGTGTGGGTGCGAGCCCTAATCGTTTGAATGTGCGTTGGCCTAGCATTTCAGGCAACAACACTACCAGAGTGGGGTCGCTCTCTCGCCAAGGTCCTGCGCTTCTTGTCCCGAGATTTGTTGAAGCCGCAATGCTGACCTGTTGGGCGTTTTTGCTTCACTGACCTCCAGCTGACACTATGCAATGAACCAACTGAAGAAATTAGGCAGTACCTAAAACTTTGTTCTATCCGCGTTGCCATTGTGCCTCAACTGGTAAATGTGTATCGGCATCTGGTCGTTGTAAAACGGCGCGTTTTGCGCTCTCCGGGAAGGCACTGGGAAGGGCTCATGACTAACGCTGAAACCGCGGCTCTCGCAGACACCAAAGAAGCTCTCAAACGTGGCCCTGTTCCGCTCTGTCACCGCAATCAGCACCGCAACCTGTGGGAACAGCCCGGCAAGCTCCTCCAGCGTCGCGACCAGAGCCGGAATCACCCTCGCGTCGTACGTGATGTCTGCCCCCAGCACCACATCAACTGTTCTCCCGCCATTCCATGTCTCCTCCTCACTGCCAACCAGAGCGTGGCCCCACTTTAGCTCAGTGGGCGTCACCTTGTCCGACCCCTGGAGACCGTTGAGAAACAGGTTATCTGGAAGGTGATTGATGACATCCTCAGACCCGTCCGAGGCCATGACATGGCGAGCCCCAAGATGCTTGGCACACAGCACTGTGAGGTAGCCGGTGCCAGTTCCCAACTCGAGGATGCGCTTGTCCTCGACAACGGCAGGATTCGCACAGAGATACTGCCCAAGATGCAACGCTGCTTCCCAGGTGCGCAGCCCGGTCGTCCCGCCTGCCGCGATGAGAGATCGCGCCTCCAGCAGCGTGATGGTGGGATCGGGTTGTGACTGCTCGCAAAGAGAAAGCCAATAGGTGACGTAGCTCTTTTGTTGCACAGATGTGGCCTCGGGTGCCAAGGGCATGGACATAAGACGTGAAAATATTTCCATGAGATGGTCCGTGATTCCCTGCGACGTGACAATCGGTCAACCCTTAACAGCAAAATGACAAAGACACAACACAACAACAAAACTCACATGCTCGTCCCAGTCGACTATTGCTGCCTCGGTTCTGCGCACAAGCTCTTTGAGAATTCGCAGTTGGTACCGTCGAGGCGGCGGTAGTGCGATTGCGTCATCGGCAAAGAGTCGCTCGTACAGGATCTCTTGTGTGGCTTCATCGCGAAGTAACTCGTCCGAGGGGAAATCCAGCACAGGATCGAGCTGGAAATATTGCCGACAGAACCGTGCGATCTGCGGATTTTGCTGCTCATTCGCCATTGTTGTCATCGTTCAGTTCGCTATGCTGTGGTGGGCCGTGAGATGGTCAGTCACTGTCTATTTTGTGTCGTGGCAGTGACAACAGCAGCTTCATGTAAGGTAGGTCGGTTGATGGCCAGGAAATCGCTTTAGCTCAGCCGGCTCCAAAGATGAGGTCACGTGGGCTGTTGCATCCCTCAGGCCATTCCTGTATGCAAACCCAAACATGTGACACATGAAAATAATGACAGCAGACAGATGAAAGGGCATCTACCAGACGCCTCTGTTCTCTGTTCTCTACCGGCAATGCCCGTCTCCTGGCTGCACAAGTCACCTACAGTTTCTCGGAATCTTGAGTACAAACAACTACAAGGTTTGCAATTAGTCTACCCCGTTTATCGTCTAGAAACGCTATTCATCTCATCAAGCTTATAGCTAGTACAATTATTTTCCCCTGCCATTTTGTAAAGACGGGGGAAGAGGTAAAATAAATTTTAAAAAAAGGAAACCGAAAACAGACGTAAGTTAGGGAGTAGGAGCTAATTTGGACATGAAGGACAGTTGTGCGGCTATTTTCTTTAACATAACCAAAACCCCCCGAGTTCCATCCACCGCGTGTTATAATGCCATTCATTCAAAACGAGGTCGTATTGTTGAGTTTCCAGCGACCCCCTTGTTCCTGGCCGCCGTGATAAAGGAAAAGGAAGATAGAAACGCGAAAAATGATAAAAATATGCTTCTATGAGGCCAAGTACCGTCATGGTCTTTCCGTCTCAGCCAATATGCTCCCCTTATGAGTCTTGTTTGCCCGTCGCCTGTCATGAACCTCCCTCATGAAACCTGTAACAAAGGAAAAGGCGACCATGTGCTGCGGTTGTGCGAGAAAAGAGATGT
Organism: Lasiosphaeriaceae sp. G1095; assembly: GCA_027569635.1. Lineage (NCBI taxonomy): Eukaryota > Fungi > Ascomycota > Sordariomycetes > Sordariales > Lasiosphaeriaceae > Lasiosphaeriaceae sp. G1095. The sequence goes on from JAPDFK010000050.1 coordinate 22,812, forward strand.
TGATGGGGGCCAGGGATGACGCATATAATGAGCCCATATTTTGTAACCCCGCCTAGTGGTAAAAAGTCAACTGAGAACCAGGAACGACTCGCGAGAAAGAAAAAGGGAACACAATAAACGTAAATGAAATTAACCCAGTGAGATGGCATTACTAGTATGATTTAAAACTGTTGCTTTATGGGAAACCTCCCTTCCCCGCCCCCCTCCATAGAGGGGGTGTTGCTACTGTTGGGGGCATTTTTCTTTCCATTATCGTGTCCATGCGCGACAAGTTGGCGGGATTAGGGTTAAAAAGTGAAGCCAAAAGGCAAGAGCAAAACTCAAAACTCAAAACTCAAAAAAAAAGAAAGGATAACACACAAACATGCACAGCATTTTATTTTCGAATTGAGTATGCATAGCGATAAGATGATGTAGGGTCAGAGGGGGAGGTTGGAATCCATCAGGCCGTTTGTTGATCATCCATGTGTGCAAAAGGAGGGTGCTCAGCGCCAGAGATGAACGACGTGAGAATGATTGATGCGCGGGGAGTACCGTGGACCATTGAAAGACAGGAATCCGTTGCAATGTGAGGGGGGGTTATTTCTCGTCATATTGTTATTGCTCTTCGTTCCTGCGACGAATTAAGGCGACGGGAAGCCCTGGAGAAGTAACCAGAGTGGATGTACGTCCGAAAGTTGCATCGATGAGTGTCAAAGACATGAGGGGCGGACAGAGCTCAGCTGTAGGTAACAAGTAGCAGTAGTCTGTTGCCGCTCTCGGCCGTTGGGGGCTTCCAGTGGCTGTGGACAAGAGTGCTCCGGGAAGCCGACGCCCGCATACGGCGATAAGACAGACGGACGTTCGAGAAAAGGAATGGAAAAACGCGATGTGACGGCAGACTTGGATCGAGGCTTCCATCTGGGCTGGCGAGACTCTAGATGCAGGACGATATCGCGAGCTGCAGTGGTGCTGTTTCAAAAAGAATGTGGCGTGCCGTTGCATCGACTGGTAGTAAACCGACGGGACTCCGCCGCCCCCGGCAGAGAAAGGAGTGGATGAACCCTATGGGAGGGGGGAAGTGTGTGCCCGGCCCCAGAGACTTTTTGGTGCAGAAGGGGGCGTGCATGGGTGGCTGCTGCGTAACTTGAGGCTGGGACGGGGTTTATTGCCGCAGTGGGAATGGACGCCATGCTGCAAGAGAATCCCCTCCAAAGGAGGCAAAGTGAAAACTGAGAGGAAAATAAGAATGGACAACACTTGAGCAGATCATGCCTCTTGGATGTGTCGCTATTTGTTGATTGGTTTTGGCAGGAAGGAACGGGGGTGGCAACGATGGGCAAGTAAGAACCGCCCGAGTAGAAAGAGAGTGAGAGAGCCCAGGCAGGGACAAAGTCAATGGGAGGCTCGGCACCAACAGACCGAGATGAGATCAGATGAGACGAGAGACCGCAGTGGGGGTGGAGCAGGGGAGGAATGGCGGCTAGTCAGCATGGGATCTCGTCAACGGGAGGGTGCAGGGCATTAGCGACGGCTAGCCACAGATACTCTGTGGCCCTCGGCATGGCTTGTACCACCATTTCCGAGCCCACTGGCACTGTGATGGCCATGGGCGTGAGAAGACGAGGACGAGTGACGGTGGGCATGGTCAAGCGGGCCGGCTGTCGGCGACCCTGTCACGTAGCCGGTGTAGGTCAGGGCAAACTCGGGCCTGTCGTTGTTCACATAGGGCTGCCCATTGGAGAGCGTCCCGCTGCTGCCGTGGCTTCCCGACCCGACCGAGTCCCGCCGCACCTCGGGGGATGTATAAGAGAAGGATGTGCTGGGGAAGCTGCGGTCCTGCTCGCTCAGAATGGCATCGGCCTCCGCGGCGTAGGCGGCATCGGCAGCAGCAGTGGCAGTGGCACGGGACGCCATCGACTGATGACTGGTGGTGGGGACACTGTTGGATGCTCCTGCATACGACGCATGGCCTGGGCTTTCAAAACCGCCGCCGTAGCTCGCAGCTGACTCGGCTGGTGTTGCAGCTGGGCCCGGGGTGGCAGTGGTCGCTTTCAGAGGTCCGGGATACGGCAGTGTTGACGAGCGTCCGGCAGGGTGGGGGAGCACGCGTTCCGTGTTGGACGTGCTGGGCAACGAAGCGGCAACAGTGCTGAAAGAAAAGTTGGGCGAGTCGGTGGTGACAGCGTGGACGGGTCGGTGGACGAGAGCCGTGCTGCCGTATGATGCGTACGATGATTCCGGGTCCACATACATGTTGCTGTAAGCCGCTGGCGGCTTGGCTCGTGAGGGCCATGGGCTGCCCATCATGCCATTCAGATGGCCAACGGGGTCGTGGCTCATGACGGACTGGTGCGGCGCGCCCATGGTGGCGGCGTAGTCAAAGTCTTCGGCGTACGAGGGGCCATAGCTGCCGGAGTTCATGGCTGGGTAGTATGGCTTGCTCGTGGCCGTATAGGGATAGGCCGACCCGCCGCCACGGTAGACTAGTGCATCGTTGACCCCAAACCCGGCGCGTCAGGCGAGTACGGGAGGCCGTGGGTGATGGGGGTCGCGCGACTGGCGTACACTCGGGCATCGTTGACGCTGTAGCTAAAGTCACTTGATTCGTCTCGCAGAGGTGCTTCTCGCGATGACACCTGCAAACAGCCAGCGTCAGTCAATTTGGTAGACGGATAGAGGCAGAGAGAGAGAGAGAGAGAGAGAGAGAGAGAGAGAGAGAGAGACGGGATTGGGGGAAATCTGTACCCGGAGGAAGAGACACGGGTCTGCCCCTGCATTCTTGCAGTTGGAGCAGGGTAGACCTTGACCAGGATCGCCGCTACACCGGATCTTTCGCTTGCGGCACCGGCCACACTAGAGCAGATAGAAAGGGTCAACCAACTATTCTTTGTCCAAGATGGATGCACATGTGAGGTAAACAAAGGGAAACAAAACAAATCAAAACAAAACAAGGGGATGTGATAAGTCTCAGGCTTAGACTTACCGCCACGGCAATCCGCTTCCTCTGCTGCCCGGGGTCTGCATCAAGCTGCTGGTCTGCCATGGCGACTGCGGCGGCTGCTGCTGCTCTTGCGTCGGAGTGCGAGGGGAGTTGGAAGCGACGCTCGGGGTTGGGGAAATACGGAGGGTAGGGACGGCTATATCGTCCTCCGTCGGTGGGAGGAGAGTAATTGGTCTGGGCCACCATTGTCCAACCCCCAAAATGAAATCTTCCTTGATGAGATTCTTATTTTTATTCAATCAACTTTTGTGTGTGTTGTGTCTGGTGTGTGTCTGTGTGTTTCGTGTGTGTGTGGGTGCGTGTGTATGTGTGCGTGTCTTTCCCGGTTTCGTTTCTCTCTGTCTCTCTCTGCCAGTGTCCTGTCTGTACCTTATTCCACCTGCCCCACGGGCAACCTCCTTTTCGTGAAGGTCTTGGGTTTCAATGCCGCCTGGAACAAACCGGCGTGATTCAATGGGCCAAGACGTCTTCGTCCAACCCGATCAGCAACTGATCCTTGCCCTTGGGTCGGAATCGACCGCAGAAAAAAAGAAGAAAAAAAAAAAGGGGGGGGGGGGGGGGGGGGCTCCGAGCACAGTGGATGGAGTTTTGTTGACCCCGAGAAAGATGTTCCAGAAGCAAGAGGAGACGGGACACCGCCAGAGACAAAACAAATGGTCGCAAGCCCCAGTTTCCTGGCCTGTCGTGGGTGTGTTGGAATTATGATTCGGCGCAATGGCAAATTTATCCTGGGATGGGCAGGCCGGCGCAAGACGGGGGGTGTGGAGAGGGCGAGAGCGAGAAGCCTGAGCAGTAGTAACTTGATGGGGTCTGGGTGTTTTGATGGATGGTGTGCGATGATGCTTGTCTTTGTGTGCACTGAGAAACCTGGACCTGGCGTACATGAGCAACACATACACCACACAGCTGGCCACATACAAGATCGCACACGCGCTTGGTCTCTGGCTCATTTTCCAGCTCCCACAATGGGCTGTACAACACCCAGGTAGAGCAAAGGACAGCTAGCTACTATGCTCTTACACACAGCAGCTCGACCTCCACAGCGACGCATGACTTTGGGGCAAGGGATAGAGAGGGGGAGGGGCAAGAATTGAGACACACCTGACAGGTGGGGTTTCTCCGAGTCTTGGGTTTCGTTTCAATCTCTCTTCTGATGGGACCCGTCGGGGGTTTTAAAAAAAAATTGGACAGCCTTTTTCAATGTCTCGAAGCGGCAGAACTCGAGTCGTGGCTGTTGTGTTTCGTGCTGCTTTGTGTGTCTCTTGGCTGTGTTGGAAGAGAGATCCAATGTCGCAGATAGACCATAAAAAAAGAAAAGAAAACGAGGAAATGTTTAAGAACCCCCCGGCCCTGAACCAAGTCAATCTTAGATTTGATATTCGAAGACGAGGAGGAGAAGAAGCGAGAGGACGCTCTGTGAGCCTGGCCACAAACGTACACGCACACACAAAGCCCCACCAGTTAGAAGTGAGGGAAGAAGCAGATATGGAAGGAAGAGCCTGAGGGGAGAGAAGACAGTGAGAGAGAAATTGAAGGAGAGAGAGAGAGACGTGAAGGGGGAAAAAGTGCCATGCAACTGCCATAATGTTATAAGTCGTCGTGTTACTGGCAGACAGACTGACACGGAGGGCCATGACGGCCCGGGTGAAGAGTTCGCCGTTTGCAGGAAGAGCTGCCAAACTTGCTCCCGTGGCATCGGAACCCTCTGTCTTCGCTCTGGGCCGATGGTGGTCTCTTCTCTAACCAATGTCCCATTGGATACGGGCCACCTCGTTTTCTTTTTTCCCTCCATCTTTTTCTCTCCCTTTCCCTCCTCCCACACGGGCGGCCCCATGTCAGCGAGGTACCACATGGGTACATTGATGTACGCGTTTACCACAGCAGCTGTCCCGCTCTCAGACTTGACAGCAGAGCTCCTCTTCTCGGTCTGGACATGCATGGCCCCGAGTGGACACGAATGCAGACCCAGTGTTTCTTGTACATCAGTCAAGCTAGGGAGCTACCTGGTAGTGCGAATGCAGGGAGGAAATGCTTTTCAAAGAGGGGCCGAGTACCTTATTTGATACGCTGGCGTCGACTCTGTGGCTGAAGGGGGAGTCTCGGAAATCTACACGCCATCTCCAAGGGTCCCAGGACGGGGGTTAGTAGATCCCGGGGCAAGAAAAATCTTGGCCACAGCCTTGGGTATTGAGGGAAGAAAAAGGAGGGCCAACCAACGGTCGGCTTTTGATAGGACTACCACCTATGCATGAAGCTAACAGACAAGCTACATGAGCCTTAGTGGGCAGCTGCCAGCGTGTGGTGCGTGTATGTGTGTGTGTCTGCGTGTGCGCTTCGGGGCGGCATCCCACCCACCAATGTGAGGCTGCCATGTTCAGCCACCCAGTGTATTTTCAAAAGCAATTCATTGCCGTATTCGTTATTCACACTGACTGTCAACGGAGCAAGATCGGAGCCGGCCTCTCCCACCCAGACAGGGGATGGATGCCAACAGCGAACAACTACGACAAATCCCCTATGAATCTGCCAATGGTGATGGGACGGAGGATAGGATACTGACTTGCCGCTTCGGCAGCACAGTCCTTCTGACTCTCCAGAGTACGTGATTTGTATCACCTTCTTGCCCCCACTAGGCCCCCATAGTGGTCCGCAGCACAGTACTAATTAATTAGTTGAACCGCGAATCCGCTAAATTCACCACAGTCTGCACGCTCTTGTGAACAAAACCCATCAGCCCAGGGGTCTTGATATGTGAGGAGATACCTTTGCTTGGGGAAAGACGGAGCGAAAAGGGAAGGGGGGGGGGGGAGTGACATTGGGAGCTGATAAGAGAAAGGTACCCTGGCAACCTGGGTACCTGCCTAGGCACCCACATGGCCGATATGCTTGTTCCGCAAACAAGATCCAATATCGCTCCTCGACGCCAAGTTTGTTTCAAAGCGGGGGGTCCACTCGGGTCTAGTTGCAGACGCATGACGACACAAATGTCACTCTGCTGTATCTCTTGGAACAAAATGTTATTGCGCTTCTCAGTACGTCTCTCGCTTGGCGAAATTGGCATGCTGCTGCAGCCGGGAAGACAGTGCAAGCTTCAAAGTGAGGTAAAGAATGAACAATGATAACAGTAATTAAGAACAGGCGAAAAAGACGCTTTGGAGAACATGGCACAAGAGCACTCGCCCGGACGAGGACAGCGCATCCATGATACATCTCAACGGCAGGTCTTTGTGCAACACTGGGTTGCCAGCATGCAGAACTTGGACAACAAAAACCGAGTCGCTAGAAAGAAAAGCGGATGACGGTGGTGGTTCTCACAGGACGCTGGGTTCTGTTGGTGAACATTTTTTTATGGACCTTTGGGGGCTTCTCCCGCCGCCATGAGGCGTCTGCAAGAGAAGATGTACCAGCCAAACATGGGCAGAGTCTGGTAGCAAGCGCAGAAGATCTTGATTCCCCCCCTTCCCGGCAATATTTGGCTGATAAGGAGGGTGGCGAGGAGATAGTCTGCGAGGCTTGCCCTATTCAAGTAAGCCCAGCTGCAAACGTTCCCAACCAGGAATGGCCAACGACGTCGTTTGCTCGTCTCCGAGGCTTTCCTCGATTAGCTCAGATGTTCGGTTTTAGATAGTGACCCAAACTCAACGCCCGTGACTACTCTAGAGAGGAGAGTGAGGGAGAGAGAAAAGCAAGGGTGGGAGGTGGTGGAAATTGGTGATACCAGACCATACATGCTGCAGTGTGTGGTGACGAGGTCGTGTATCATGCTCCACGGCTTCGCCGCCCCTCCTAGCGCTGGATAGCAGTGTTGTAGTACAGGATCCCACGGCCGGCTGCGGATGCTCGTTGTATATTGCTCTCGCTCTGTTAGGTCATGCAGGACGCCTTTCCCCCGCCTCTGTCGTCACTGTGTCAGTTGGAGATATTCAAAACCGTGGGCGGGGCAAAGGCCGCGGGGGCGCCTAACAAACAAGTCATTTTCGAGCAATGTTCGAAATGGAATCAGTGAGTGTGTGTGTAAACGGCGTCTGTTTGTTCGGCCATGTCCTTATCATCATCAAAGGTAGAGGATACTGCAAGATACATACGCCACTAAGGGCTGTTATAGGACTAGCTGGCTGGGCTGCCCTGCAGGTTAACGTTGACAAGGGAGCCCAGGTTCTGCCATATTTTTTCTCATACAATCTGATCGCACCCGCAAACTAGAAATATGAGCGATCCATATCTGCCCTGGGAATGCCATCCGATTTGCCCAAGCGAAAGGGAAGGGTGGGCTCCTGGGATGTTTTGCATGTCAAACTTCGATAGACCGTCCCAGCTTTGCATGATATGAGCACCTGCAACGCTGGCAGGTATACCGGGCGGGCAGCATAGTGTCTTTTATTCTGTCCGTATTTCCGTCTCCTTAACTGGGGGTGTCTCAAATGCTGTTGTGTTGTACCATGGAAATGAGGACAAGGGTGACAGTTCGAAATTTTGACACCGTGACTCTCATCATCATCACGCTGTGGTCGGACCGGTCTGAGACGCCCAGAGGCAGTCCCCATTGCCGACCGGGGCGTATTCTCTCGGCCCTACGGCCGAGGACACCAGGGAACAGCCTGGGCCGGCTTCAGGGGCTCCAAGTCTCTTCGTGCCCTGGCAAACTGGCTCTACCGCGGACATTGCTTCGTACCAGTGGCAGGGCGGGCGGGGTTCAACCAGGCCGTGGAGCTAACTGGGAGGCCATACATACTCGAGCATACCATCATGATCCGCACCGTTGTTTGACGACCCTGAAGAGGAGGGGGGGTAATCCTTCTCCCGTTTGCCGTCGGGAAACCTACAATGGGGCTGCCGGCAGCTGGTGGTGACGATTCATCATTCAGGGCACTATGCCCGAGTTCGAACACACATCCAGTCTCGATCTGGCACATATGCAAAGCTGGAAGCAAGCTCTCTCGTATCAACACTGGCACCCGATAGCACGCAAGTGTAGCGTGCCCTCAGGGGGGGGATCAACTGCACATGTCGCACGGTTAGCTGACGAGACACGCTCTCGCCCGTTTCAGACCTCTCCATGGCAGAGGGCTAGGTCTCCCGACCAACCCCCCAATCATTAGCCCAGCCTCTCTCTCTCTCTGTCTCTGCGGCGAAGGGAAGCCGAGGAGCGGGGGAGAGGAAAACGCGAGCAGAACGCACATGGGAAGTGGAGAAAAAGGCACCAGGGAGCGCGTCCAGACTGGCAGTGAAGCATGGGCCCAGGGGGTAGAAGAAATGCGGAAAGTTTAGGGGAGCAGGCTACTTGCAGACCTGGTGCCCTTATCCGCCGCTGTCAAGCACTTTTCGGTCTGCCTCAAGAGATATGCAGCTTCCCATTTGTGCTACGTGGGGCCTTTCCAACCATTTGGTCGGAATTTAGGTCCATTTATATTCGCCAATGGGGGGGCCGGACGAAAAACCCGTTGTGCTCAGGAGATGGCTTGCCATTCATGCTCAGCGGGGAACCCCTCGTTTTCGGAAGCGTCAGCTGCCTCGTGGTGAGCGTGGCCGTTTCTCCGAAAAGGGGCAAAGACGGAACCAGGTGAGCTTTGTGGCTTGCAGAGATGGCTTGAGTGCCTGACAGGACGAGGCAAAGAACACGATGCGAGCGATGCCAGTGCCATGTCTCAGGTGTCGTAATCCATGCGCCACGTATATATTTAAAACAAGTCGGCGCAACGGCGAGAATAGAGCTGGATGGCCCAGGGGGACGAGCTTGGCCGACAGGTTGCACAGAACCTGCCAGTCACGAGTCGAACCGACGAGCCCTGTCGTCCACAGACAATGCTGGGAAAAGGCATCGCATGCTATCAGCTCGGTGCTCAATGATGCAATTAGGTGCGACAGGGCCCGATCGGGGGCGCCTCGCCCTCTGTCACCCCGAGGTGGTATGTTGCTATTCCATATATGCCGGGTGCCATCATGTCAATAGACAACTGACACGTAGCGAGCGGCTCGAACGAGTTGGGACATTTTCTGTTGGGACCACCATGTTGTTGGAGGGACTGATGTCCCGGTTGCTCCATGTCCAAACACACCTGTCGACAAAGGAAGACGTCGAATGGACTCGGTCCGACAACCTCCAACCTCAGGCTTTCGTGTGTGGAGGTACCTTAGGTGTGTGTATGTGTGTTGTGTGTGTGTGAACTGCGGGGCTGTGGGGGATGGGCAACACGGCCAACACAAGACTGGGGTATCACAGGATAAAAGAGGGATGGAGTTTCAAGTTGCAGAAACGGCCCAAGAGATGAGTGGACTGATGACTGGTTGTATCTTCCATGGTATCTCGAGAAACTGGGTCTATCGCTGGCTCCGAAAAACACGGCAAAGGGGGTGGTGAAGAGGCGGGTGCGGACGGAAAGCACCTTTGAACAATGGAAGGCAATGACATATCGCATATCGGGAGGATGCATCGCTCTCCGCCAGGCAGGCAATTCTGATGATCGCTTAGGGCCCCTCGGCTGAGCCTGCATAAGGAACGATACGTGGGGAGAACAGTGACCAACCGCGAGACAGCATTGGGTTTATCATGCCGAACGACAACTTGACCGAGTCCAGGACGCCAGACGAGCCAATGTCGAGAGGAAGACGAAGACAATCGAGAAACATGGCACCGTGTAAAACAGCATCACAAAGACAGGTCCCAGGGTCGGAACAATTTAACGTGACTCGTGGCGAGGCTGGTGGGCAAGAGCCAAGTCCGAGCAAATGGGAGTGGCTGACATGCGAGGCCCCAGCTATCGGCCGGCAATGGAGCGGCTATTTCTTGCCTGTGGTGCAGGGTTTGTGTAATAATACGCAGCGTCGGAACATCCATCCTGTCTCCGCAAACAGACGGCCATCATCTCGTGCCCGGGCGAGGCTTCGAGCCATGTCTCCCGCAGTCGACTCGGCCGTCTCAGCTCGCCACGTCGATAGTTCCTGTATACAGAGGGAAGGGGGGAGTAACAAGCACTGTGTCAGGAGCAAGCCCTCCGTCCACTCACCGTCATCCCGTGCCAATCGCAACACGGCAGCTGCTTCCATGGAGAGTACAAGATCCGACTTGGCCGATCAAAGAAACAAAGTGGCTTCTAGTGCCTATTGCCGAGTGTTTGTTTAGGGGGTTGCTGCCATGACGAAAACCAAATCCCACCGCGGAAAGGCAAGCTAGTTGACACAGGAGAATGATGGCGCGGTGAACTTATTTCCAAATAACAGATGGCGACATAGCTGCCAGGAAGGTGGTGGCAGGGTTCCGGAAGGCGAGGCAAGTCTGGCCCGGGCCGGACAGACAAGATGGAGCCGTGATGGGATGGCCGCTTGCAGCAGGGAGCGGGCTCCCTTATTGCTCACAAACAAAAGGATTCTGGGAGAGAAGCGGCCGTGGGCCCTTCCATGCATGGACTTTGTGCAGCAAACCGATGGCTGATTGCCGAAATTAAATGCTCATCTGCGTCGGTAGTCCTCGCGTCCTCGGCCCCCCCTGTCCATGTCCCTGTCTCTCCCCCTATTCATCTGTTTGTTTCGGTCACGGTCGTAATCCCGTCCGTCTCTGCGGTCAGAGTCCCGATCGTCCCGAGTCCGCCTGCTGTCACCAGATCTACCACCACCGTGTCCACCGCGGTAGCCGTCTCGAGGAGGGCTTCTGCTACGACGAGGGCTATCTCGTCTCCCGCCGCGATCCATAGGCCTGTACTTGTCGTCTCCGTCACGGCCACGGCCACGGCCACGGCCACCACGATCCCGTGGACGCTCACCACGGTGGCGGTGGCCATCGTCTTGAGCGTCATCCTGATCAGCCGGGCCGCTTTTCCGCGTTTCGTGACCCTTGTCGTGTCGTCCGCGCATTTCCTCCATTCCGTGGACCATCTCGTAATCCTCTTCATCGTGAGGCTCGTCGTCCTCGTCACGGTATTTCCGCCACTTCTCCAACTCCCTGACACCTCCCCAGCCACCGCTCCTTGCGGCCGCCGTCTTACGTTTCTTGTTCGTCTCTGAACGCCAGACATCGCTGAGCCGGCTGACACTCTGGCTAAAGTCGATGTGGATTCGCCGATCGTCAATCAGCACCGAGTCCATCTTGTAGTAGGCTTCCTCGCAGCTCTTCTTGTCCTCAAACTCGATGAAGGCGTACTGAAGGCTGTCGCCCGTCTTCCGGTCGCGAATGACCTCGCAGCTTAGGATTTTGCCGAAGCGGCTGAAGATCAACTCCAGGTCCTCGTCCGTAGTGACTGGATTCAGCTTGCAGACGAACAGCACGTTCTCGGGTGGCTTGACTTCAGCGAAAGGCAGGTCACCCATCATCTCGAGGGTGAGGGCTTGAGCAGCGGCTTCGCGTTCTTTCCTCCTCCGCTCGGCGTCGGCGGCAGCAGCCTCATTGGCGTCCTCGTCTAGCAGCTCTTCATCCTCGCCAATGCGCACGGTGGCGAGCTGTTCTTTCGTCGGTGGCGGCGAGGCGCTGGGCTCACGCAAGCCTGCCGGATCTGGGTAGGGGTCGTCAAGCACCACAGTGTGCTTGATGCGTATGTCGACGAGCGGGTGGCCGCGTTCGTCCACGATGGCATCGTTGATTTTCTCCAGCACGTCATAGCCCTCCACCACTTTGCCAAAGATGGCTGCCTTTCCGTCCAGATAATCTGTATTGTCGCCTAGCGTGACGATGAACTGCGACCCGGCGAGGCGCGTGTCTGGGTCCGAAGGGTGGGGAGCAGTCGCCATGCTGACCGTACCGCGCTCGAGGTGCTTGAGCTTGGGATGGAAAAGCGCGGGAAAGGTCTTGTCTGTAGCGTTGCCCGAGAGCAAGCCCCATATGGAAGTGCCGCCGTCGGACAGGGGGGCCATGGGCCCAAGAGGATCGCCAGTCTGGAACGAGAAGGATTTCTGAATCGAGTGGATGGGGGAGAAGTTGTAGTATTTGACCTTGCATAGCTTGACAAAGCTAGACACAGGAGCACAAACGTTAGCTTGTTGTAAATACAAAAAGAGTTGGAGCGTGGAGAGAGCGGCTTACTTCTCGCACATCTTGGGCGCATAATCGACCAAGAGGTCGATGACAATGTCGCCCGCGCTCGTTTCGATAAGAACTGACATCTTGAGCGCTTGTTTGCGGCGGTGGGGGGACGGTTTCACAAATCGAGTATCATCAAAGTCGAAGTTCAGTGCCGATATCAGCAATTGAGGTTGTGGGTGCGTTCGTGGCCGAAAGTTCAAGGGGGGTGGTTGAAAGGCTCCAGGTTGGTCATGGGGGAAGAGCGAGCTCGCCGTGCGTCAAAAGTTTGGCAACAAAGATCGACGTCAGCAGCAGCAACAGCAACAGCAACAACGATGGAAAGAAGCTGGTGTCGGGGTTAGGGTTAGGCGATGCCTTCCCGATCACTATGACCGGCGCTAGTAAGGTACGTACGGACCGTACGGTACAAGAATTACAAACGTTTAGCACCGAGATACGATCCTCCGCGGCTGTCAATACAAAGCAGGGTGGGGCTTTGCAGGTTGTAACCAGTACGAGTACAGTATTTGAAAACAGTACTGTCCCCGCCTCGGCGATTACCAAATGGAAGCACCAATGGAATGTGATGCAAACACGGCGCAGTTGGCAAAGTATGATATCGTGGATTAAAAGGATCATTCATGTTCTTGGAAAACAAGCATTTTCCCTCCCCTGATTAAAATATTGTATAGAAGCCCCGATGGAGGCGTCCCACGGCATGGTCATGAAAAAAAAGAAGAGAAGAAAAAGAAAAAGAAAAGATGACGCCATGACATCAACGGTTTAGGTCGACTCAGCTCGAACTCACAAAGTGCGGTGGCATCGAATACGAACTTCCACCCGCCGGCCGTTATCCTTTGTTTGTGGTGGCACACAGACGTGCGGCAACACTAAAACTAACCAAACAAATCCCCAACTGAACTCTCGCCAACAAAACCTGCAATAATATGGCGTCGTCAGCTTCCGTAGCCACTGAGCCCTGCCATTTTCAATTCCATGCATTGCTTCTTCCATCTGCTAGTATAGCAGTCCACAATGCCATGCAACGCTGTGTTGGAGCCACTCGCAAGTGACTCCATGATGTTGATGTTGCTGTATGTCGTTTCCCCTGTCCAGGGAGCGAGTAAATAAAACCCCCCATTAAAATAAGAAACCAAGCCAACCTTTCCAACCCCAGCTAAAATGCAAGAATCGTAAGGTTTTAGAGTTAAAAGATGTATGTACCGCGGTCGGGTCATGTCCAAAAATCCACACCAACCTCCATTGTCGGAAACATCCCAATTTTGCCCCCCCGCCCATGTGCGCCATGCCAAGTTTCTGATTTCGCGCATCCATCTCCACAAATGAGGGGTGGTGATCACTGCAACTCCATGCAGCAATGCGATCAAGCTTCGGGGGCGCTGCGTCGCCTTCTACCGCTCCGCAGCTCCCGCTCTGTATCCATGAGCCGACACTGGACCCAGGTGCGGAAGGCCCGATCACCTCGTACCGCTTCGCAGTTGAGCAGCTCTGTCAGGGCGCGCTTGATTCCCTCGTTGACGTCGCATAGCTTGGCCTCCTCCACCGCCACTTCGGCCAGCGTCGTCTCGTCGGGCACTGTCTCCAGTCCCGTGCCTGTGCTCGACCCAGAGCATGTTGTTATCCTAGACGGGAGCGACGACCGGCGGAACGGGCCGCAGAAGGAGGAGCTGCGGGACTGGTAAGGCGAGGCTTGGCCCGATGACGACGAGAAGCTCACCACGGACCCGGTCCGCGATGGCGAGCCGACGGGACTGATCGAGGTCGCTGCGGGTGCTGCCGCGCCAAAGGAGGTGGAGAGGGGACGGAGCTCGTCGAGGTGTTGCCGTAATGACTCGTGTTGTTCGTGGAGAAGGAGATATTTCTGCAGGGCAAGATCTCTGTTATGGTGTGGGTGGGCGTGGGTGTGGGCTTGGGGTGCCGTCCTTGGAGGCTCGGGCAGTGCTCCAACTGACGTCGAGGCTGCCATGGCGTTCATGTTGGCCTGTGATGGTGTTGTTGTTGGGGGTAGTCGCAAGCGGATGGTGTACCCTTTTGCATTCGAGGATGCCACTGGCCAGGTCATCGGAAGACGAAGAGTGATGTTGGGAACTGAGGGCGTGAGTGGGCTCGCGGGCGTGGTGAGGGATTGTGTGCTTTTTTAACCGCAAAGCGGTGGTGGGCGAGTAATGCGCTGCTCGCTGGGCGGACCAAGCAAATGAGATGAAGCTGTCAAGTTGTCGAACAATGGTGGAGCAAACGGCCGATACAAAATTGACGGGGAGGTAACAGGGTTCTCAGTCGTCGTCGGATTGTCGTCACAGCAGGTTCACTGATGGTCGTTGCTGAGCGGGCCCGTGGGGTTCTGGTGGAGGCTGCGACGTTCTGTGGTGTAAGTCTTGGGAATCAAGATGTAGTGGAGGGAGGGAGGGGAAACCAAAGCAAAAGTCGACGAAAAGGACGTATTAGGTGGGTGCGAATGGGAGAGAGATATTTGAGGAAATTGATTGGTGGCCAATCTGAACAGGAGCGAGAGCAAGGAAAATTAGAGTAGAGCAAAAGGAGAAGAGAATACGAACAAGGGCGAGCCAGGGCTGCCAAGCAGCGTCGATGATGGGAGGCGTCAATAGCGTTTTTAGCTAGAGAGCTAGAAGCTCCCTGTGCTTCCCCCTGTCCTGATCCGAAATGAACCCCAGTAATGGCGCAACCGGGTCGAAACGTAACGTGCCGACGGTGGCTGGCTTCCAGGGCTTTCCTCACCGCTCAAAAGGATGGATCCTGGTGGACTGACGTCTGTTCCTGACCCTTTTCACCAACAAACAGCAAAAGGTCAGGCACGGGTTTTGGTCTCGAGGCAGTGTGGTTCTCTTGGAGTAATGATGCATATACGGTGGGTAGGTCGGGAGGTAAGTACTAAGGTAGGTACAGAGGCAGCTCCAGGCGCCGTGGCGGGTCAACCTGGGAAATTCCAGTTGGAGTTGGCGGCGGGCGGCGGGCTGACTGACACAAGACAAATGGGGATCAAATGGGATTCAGCCTCGATGCCGAGTCGAGATAGCAGCCCGCCAGCTGAGCTTTCGTTATCTCCTGCAGGGTCTCTTGTGAAGGTGGTGGTTTCCAAGACGAGATATTCCGCATCCGATCTCCTGCAGGCCGGCCTGTCGCTCACACTGGGTCGGTCGGCCAGACCGTCAGACGCAGGCTGGTCACGTCCACGTTGCTTGAGGCTGGCTGGAGAATGGAACATTCAACGAAGCCTGACGAGGGCTGGCATGCACGATTATCGCGAAACGGGGGCCAGCGACGGCGGGTAGAGCAAAGTTATTGATATGGATAGATACGTATAGATAGGTATGGCGTTTCGCTGGCCACGAGTGGGTGTGGCGGCGTGGCCGTTCGTTGGGGAGATTGCAAGTGCGCGGTGCGCGGGTGATATTAGGTATGGGACCCGTCACGACTCTGCTGCGGTGGGGGATGGATGGCAATGGCAATTCATGCGAGAGTGCCCAACGCGAGACTTGAGAGGCGCCCGAAATGATAAAGCAAATGCAGCCGGCCCCTATCCAACGCCAATATTGAATGGAAAGATAAAGAGACCCGGCGATGCAATGGCCAACGGGAAGTCGAGGCCACGGTCTCAAACAGCCCAGCTTGCTGAGTGAGTCGGTTGGGTGGTGGCGGGGTTGGGTCACTGATGGTTAGGTGTTTTTGAAGACTTTCCAGCGTGTATTCCCCGCTCTCTGTGCTTGTGCGTGTTGCGAACTTGACCGACGTGGGTGCAAGCTGAAGGTGAGGAGGAAGGTACGAGTTACCAACCTAAGGAATAATTAAACATAAAAAGTCAATTCGAAAAAGGTAGGTGCCGGTCCGAACCAAGGCTATATGAGGAAGGACACACAACCCCACAACCTTCGAGCTTTATATCACCTTGCGCCATGCGTGCATCATGATGTTCAGACCACCCAAGGCAGCTCGTCCCCCCCAGGTTCGACTAGCTAGGCGAATCCCGTCATGATGGTGACGTCGGAAAGAATTGGAATGGGATCTCTGGGGCTAGGCCGATTGGCGCGAGACTGGTTAAGGTAACGTAATTCACCCGCTCTTCAATCATCTAGGAATGGCCTGAGAAGCCAACGACGACGGCTCTCGCTCTTTGAAGCGTTGACAGGTTTGGCACCGTCCAATCAGACAGTGGGGGCAAAAGGCGGAAGCAGATGGTTTCTGACGTAATGCAGCAAATTACGTACCCAATTGGACAGGCCCACCACTCCTTCCCTCACATTAAACGTCGAATCTAAACATCATTCGATTCGAGTCGTATGGACATTTTCTTTGCTAGGTGCTTGTTGAAACGACTCTCGAGCTTCTGAAACTAGATGGTCTTTGCCCTGTGAGACTCCCACGCGAGACATTTTGTTTCTGGCGGGGTGGTTGCAGATCTTGGCACTCGTGGCAGGCAGGTGTGGGCGGCACTGAACCCAACAGCACGCCCAAATCGCGAAATAACCCAATAAACTTATCGTTGATCGGCAACACCATTGCCTTGCTGGTGAGTTTCGGATTGATCATCCCGAGTATCTGCAGGCTTTATTGAAGATCGCCGCTGAAAGACCAGGACACATCTCAACGACTTCTATCTTTTCGAGGTCGACTTTTTTGGGGAAAAACTGTTGACGACATCATAATCCCTTTGTTTCACTGACAACCTCACCACGTGCACAGGACGACACACCTCAATAAATATTGCGTTGAGGTCTCTTCGTCCCTTGTGCGGAGACATGCTCACGGTGAGAACGTTCACCGCATGCAACTCGAGGTAGGCAATTTCAAGTGGAGGAAACCATGAATATTGGTTAACTATTCCTCAGTATTGAGCCCTAAGGTCCTACTTGGGAAAAGTGAGGCATTCAGAAACACCCCTGACGGCCTCATAATAAACCCACCCCCTCAACTTCGCCGAGGCCCACGGCCGTCATGGTCGGTTTAGAGGCTCTTATTATCCCAGCATCGAAAGCATGTCTTGCCAGCCGGCACATACCAAAAATTGCTTCCATGCTCCGCCTTCAAGGGGTCTTTGCCGCACTTGACGCAGAAGCCATGGCTATATGGTTGGTCTATTAGGGTGTTGTACATCTGTCTCAGGTCGTCGACGTGGTAGCAGATATCAGCGATTAGGCTTGGAGCCTTTTCCTCCAGAGCCTCTAGAAATTGAGTGTCGTCCAATGGGCATTTTCCTGTGAATATAAAAAATTCAATGAACGACTTGCGAATGCCATGCATCTTATCAAAGTAATCCCAGCGGTTGGATCGGAACGGCAAACCGTACGCGATGGCAGCACTCTCGGCAAAGCCCTCGACGTAAGCATCTCCGACCATGAGGCTCGGCTGAGCAGTGGCGTCCCATTCCCACCACAGTCGCTGAAAAATGGTCGCCATTTGCTTGTTGTGGCTGTAGAGGATCTTCAGTACCTCATCGCAAAGAGGGTTCAGTTGCAGGTAATCGGCAACCATGTACAGAGCCACGCAGACCGGATATGCTTTGGCATTTTCGACGACCGTGGGTTTGATGCAATCGACTAGGTAGTTGGAAATCGCGAGAGTAAGTAGCTACCCGGAGCTGGAGGAAGTAAAAGATAACGTTTAAAAAGAGAACGCACGATTTCCGTAGTAGATCCATCGTAGCGCCCAGCCTACAGCATCGGGGTCTTGCTCCTCCAAGTTAATCTCGCCGGTTCTCGCCTCCTACAGCAGCACTATTTGTTAGCTTGCATATCTACGTTTGCAATCGTGACGCCAGCCTGAAAATGATCAGAAAAGGCGGCCTTGAAGAAAG
The DNA here is from genome assembly GCA_027569635.1 of Lasiosphaeriaceae sp. G1095. NCBI lineage: Eukaryota > Fungi > Ascomycota > Sordariomycetes > Sordariales > Lasiosphaeriaceae > Lasiosphaeriaceae sp. G1095. The sequence continues at coordinate 40,614 of JAPDFK010000050.1, forward strand.
GCGAATGAATGGAAGGGATCGCCTTGTGCAGGTCCCAGACTCGGTCCCCGCACTTGACACGGCAGTCGGAGAGCAGCTTGGATTCGAAGAGCCTGAAATAGACATCGGTTTAAAACCGTAGATATCACTCGTCTCGAGAGGCTGAGAGGGACTTACTCGGAGATCTTGGCCATCTTCGCTGCCCCGCCGACGGCCTTCGATTTGAGGATCTCGTGGTCGTGCACAGAAAGTTGAAAAATTGAGGTCTGCGGTCGGGGAGGAAAGAAAAATTCGTAGAAAAGCAACGCAGCACGGAAAGTGCTAGCGTCATTTCAAAATACATATCATATGGGATGAAATCCGGGGCGGTGAAATATTTCTGACATTCGGGTGACCGTAAAAGGGGCAGTATGTCTTTCAATCAAATATGTAGGTGACTTAATGGGCAGTGAAGCTGATCTGAGACCCAGGTGAGCGAAACCTATCCCAGGCTCACAGTCAGATGTTTTTCCCCCCACCTTGACTACCAGTGATAATAGTCCGCATTCTAGAATATTGATGTTACTTTGTTTCTCGACATTCTGTAATTACCTAGTATTTGACATACTCGAAGCATCCACTTGATTAATCGTCATTCTTGATGGGGGCCCCTGGCACCTCAGCCAGCATATCGAATTCGCCAGTAATCTGGTGCTCAATCCCCCACTGCCTAATCTTCTCAAAGTCCCGGCAAGTATGTGTCGTCGCTGTGTTGCCAATCATCTTCTTCCTCGTGGGACTCCACTCCCAAAAGAGCGTGCCAGTGTCCGCTGAACACTGGAGAGACTGGCGGAGGGATTCAACGCAGTGCTCGTGGTGATACAGGTCATCTATCGCTTCCTTCGAGGACGAAACGAGGTCGATGGAATACTTGTTCGGGTACAGCAGCTTCCGTAGCAGGTTGAGACAGTGTAGCTGGTGAAAGACGTCCAACTGGACCACGAATTGTGTGCGGTCTTGGAGGAGATGTGTGGTGACGTTTGGCAGCTGTGCAGCTGACTCGGGAGGGATAATCGACAAGCCCATTTCTGTGTCAAGGTTCGTGTTAGACGAGTCGATACCATACAACTTGGAATACAATGGGATGAGTTACTGTTATATAGCTCTTCCCAGTTTGACATTACATCGTCGGACGCCCCTTGGTACTTTGTGGTGTCGCCACGAAGACCACTGTGGAAGACAACGGTCTTGTACTCCACCACGTCATCGGCGGGTGCTAAATTGTCAAATGTTAGCCAACAATGCCCAAACAGAAAGAATCGAAGGCGTAGACAAACAGTATATTTGGCCAGGGATATATTTTGGAGGCGTTTGATGAGGGGTTCTAGGATCAGCGGAGAGCCAGCTCAGTGCCAGAGCGATGAAAAGAGATAAGTCAAGCAACAGCGAAAAAGTCAATAAGCGAGACGTAAAACAGTATCTCAATATATCTTTCTTTGACTCGATGTCACATTTCCCCTCTTGTGGAAGTAGGTGTTCCTCGTCAAGAGACTCTTGGGATTTGCCAGCGCTCCAAGACATCTTGCACTACTCTTGAAGCCAAGCAAAGGGTACATACAGGTGAAGGAATGATGAGAAATCATTTCAACCTTCGAAAGCAGTTCAAAAATAAGGCAATCAAGTTGGGGACAGTTGAATCAGACGTCGGCTGATGACATGAATCAAAACTCCTGCTAAGCTGGCCCCCATGATCGACCTTCCATAACTGGACAAAACAACTCCGACGGAGTTTGTCGCCATCGTCATTGACCACTTATCCCATGTTCTATTCTGGCCCTGGGGTCCAACAGTGAAGCGGGGAAGGCGCTCTGAGCAAGGTTTTGGGTGGAACCGTTCATAAACACACAAAAAATGAAACTAGCTTGCTTCCAAGTATAGACCGCGCGCGTCGTCAAGCTTACTTCCAGCAGGAATGCAAAGCCAATGGGGTGATATGATACGACCGGAGAGGCGAAGGATTTGCTTGTGTTACATTTATTTCTATGAAAAGGTCTCACTGAGGAGTGTAGAAGATATTAACGCCATGCCGCTTCATGTCAGTTCATAGTTTGGTGGGCTTGTTGCCCGTCGGTTAGAGGCAGAAGACTCCAACTCCGTCAACAATGCCACCACCACCTTCTACTTCTGGTCTGATTAATCGCATAATAGTCACGTAAGGGAGTAGGGATCGGGATTATGTTCTGAAGTGATGCAATAACCAACAACCGTGATAGGTCGGCGTGATGGCATCTCACCGCAGTTGGAACCCCGACGGAGGTGACATTGAAGTACTGCTTATGCTGAGAACCGGAACTGAGGCAATGGAAATTTCTCTGATATTCTTTCAACCACGGCGGTTTTCAAAGGCTTTGGATAGATATATAAGCCGTGGCCATGACCCTCCTGAACTGACTTATTCCATAGTTGCAGACTTTTGAATACTACATTAAACATTTAAACTCGTCGATCCATAATCAGTTGTCTCTCAATTCAAAATGAAGGTCACCGCCAGCCTCTCACTCCTCGTCGCTCTTCTGAGCGTCGTTGATGGCGCCGCAATCCCGACGGACGGCATTGCCAACAAGGGGACCTCGACCGGTAGCATCAACCGAATTGTCTTTTGGCGCAACAAGAGGGACGAGGCAACTGAGGACAAGCAGTCCACCGACAGCATCAAACGAATTGTCTTTTGGCGGAACAAGGAGTGATCATGTCCAGCGATCATCATCAAACACGGGTCGAGCCGCAACGAGAGCAATAGGTGGATATCCTAAGATCTGCCAGGGGGATGGCAGGCATAGAAGAACAGGGACATGCTGCTCATGAGATACTAGTTTCTCCTCAAGGCGATTGTGTCAGAAATGGATTTTGGAGTCTTGTCGTAATTAGGTTTCGTTGTGACGGAGCAGGGAAGGGATATATGAAAAGAAGGAAATATAGTGTTGTCAAATCATGTGGCACTGCAGCATATGTTTGGCAGAGGTGGCAGCATATTGCAATCGTGATTTAATCAATTAGGCGGCGGACCGCATGACTCCGTCGGATGATACAGAAGAGAGTAAAAGTCCAGAAGCTCCTTGACGAAATTGGGCGTCTCATCAGCGACCTCGTCGTACAAATACCGGACTGCTGGATGATCTCTCATGGTGAACAGTCTTGAAACTGCAAATTGCAGAGCCTTGTGGCGAAGTGGACGCAAGGGAGGGTTGATTTCGCCCGAGAGGGAGCTGAGAAAATCGCAAATGGTGTGTATAGATCATATGGCTCCTGCTCAAGCTGGCCACTGTACTTGCTTGCGGCGATGGCTGGTAGCCCGGGAGGTCGTGGTGAATGCACCGTAAATTTCCTGCTACATGCGGCATGAAATACCTTTGACTTGCTGCAAATGATGGCTCTGAGCACATGGAATTGCTCAGATCCGCAGACCAAGACAAGGCCTGTAAAGTCCTTATTTTTTCGAAATCTAGATCATGCTGAGCCTGAGGTCCTGGGTGAAATGCTAGTGTCGGGAAAGGAAGCCTTGCTCGCCTGGAGATATTCTCCATGAATTGCCGATCCACAAACTCCGCCATGGGATCTGTTGTGGGAGCCATTGTAGGAGTCCTTGTGGGAATATGATATGTGTCGCCTCCGTTTGGCTCTCAGCAACATTGATTGTTTATTGTTTTTGAGCAGTGAAGATGAAAGTATTGCAAAAGGGTACCCCGCCTGCCACAGAATGTTTCTACTTTAACTCCCAGTAAGGAGGTGCAGGCGGACCTGGAGTTTGTTGAGGTGAAAGGAATTTTGTTGTGTCCGGGTTTGACTGAAGCTTATATGGGGACGTGTCAATTGGTGGGCCGCATACATCCCCCAACCTTGTGCGGTTCAGCGCCCACCATTCACTATGCGCTCCCTCAGAGATCCTCGAGGACTCTTGTTTCACACAGTATGCATACATGTATGACACCGTGCAGGAAGTAGTACAAGACCTAAGGTATCTATGTATATCTTGAGGATCTAGATACATATTTAAGGTACAGTAAGCTGGTAAGGACGTCTACATTGGACATGCCAGTGCTACCAACTTATTGACTCGGCGGTTCAGGATATGTCAATTTGGCCTCTTCCTGTTTCTCGCGCTCCTCCAAGGCACCTGGCTCGGTGATATCAACACCCAACCTCATGGCTTCGGCAACCTCAATCGCAGGCCCAGTAAACCAGCGGTGCGCCCACAGGACCCAAGCTCCAATAGCAAAGATGCCGATGATTCCCACCGCCACGACAGCGTAGTTGATCGTTTGACTCGTGACGGGATTTGCGACTGGCAGACAAAACGCAATCGTGATAAAGGCAATCCAGGCACAAGCCGCGCCAGCAATGGGACGGGAGAAACCCTTCAGGTTGAAGGGCCCCTTCATGGCTGTGAAGGAGTCGTGGTAAATCAAGCCAATGAGGATCGGGAGACCGTAGCTAATGTAGAGCCCAATGGTGGCGATCGAGGTCGCGGCGGAGTAGGCGACGGACGAGCCGAGCGATGGCAGGGCCAAGATGAAGGACAGGACGGCGGCGAGCCAGACTGCGCGGATAGGGGAGCGGAAACGGGCGTCGACCTTGTGGAAGAACTCGGGCTAATAGCAAGGGGTTACAGCTGTCAGTGGCCAGTTTGGTGATTTCAATAATGGCGAATAACTCGGAGACAACGTACGATACCACCATCGCGGGCAAATGCAAACATCATGCGGCTGTTGCTGGTCATGCTGAAGAGACCACAATGCCAGATACATACTAGAGTCCAAGAGTTAGTATTTTGATTGCACTACATTAGGAGAGAGACACTGCTTTTGCAAGACTTACTCATGATCAGGGAGAACAGAACCAACGCTCCGTTTTCACCCGCAACGTCGACTAAGATTTGCAACACAGGCTGCCCGTACGCGCTGCCCAAGGTGGCCTGGAAATCTTGAATAGAAAACAAAAAGGCCATCAAGACGAAGAACCCAAAGAAGGCACTGAATCCAACGCTCGAAATAACGCCAATCGGAGCGCTCCAACTTGCGTTCCTAGTTTCCTCACTCAGATGAGCTGCGGCACGAACGGTTAGTCAACTGTCAGTATCCAGGTACGGATCATGCTGGGGCCAAAAAAGAAAGGATCACACCTGACGCGTCGAATCCGGTAAGAGTAAACTGAGCCACGAGCGAACCACAGATTGCGACATAAGCGGGACTGGCGCGAATGCTCCAGCCTTCGCTTCCGGAGCCGGTGCCGTCATTGAAGGTCTTGAAGACGAAGGAGGCGGGTTGATGGGTTGGGGCTTTGGCGAGGACAGCAATACAGAGCGCGGTGATGCCCAGGCTGTGCAGTGCGATGGAGACGTTGTTGAGATACCGAAGGGTCTTTACGCCAAACGAGTTGACGATACCGTGCGAGACCAAGATGGCGGCGTATATCCCGATGGTGACAGGAGGGGTGGGCTTAAAGTCGGGGTTCTTGACCAAAATGGCCATGGGGATCAGGCCGGCGAGACCAAACGAGATACCAGTTGTGACGGCAACTGACAAAGTGGTAAGCTGTTGTTGCATCTAGACGTGGGTACGGAGGGTCGGGCCAAAATAAAGGGTTCTCGTCCACAGTGCGGGCAGACCTGAGCTGGCATCGCAGACACATCAACTGCCTGGTCAATATGCCTCTCGGTGTGGAACGATAGGGTGTTCATGGTTTCCCATCATGCCTTTTCGGGAACATGAAGGGCCTTCATTGCCTTGCACGCAGGCCAGCACTGTGGCATTTGTATCCCTGAGCACTGGGCATGGGCAGAGTGGCCCTCTGTTTCGACCTGAGCCTCCGTATATAGGGGAAGGTCACGGAACGAACCTTGACCAAGCAAATTATACCAGCCGGTAAGCCATGCCGCAAAGGGTGACCAGCGTGGTGGAGCAAGCATTGCTGACCAAAAGTAGGGCCCTCCACTGGTTGGGATAGCAGAGACGATCTCAGCCATGGCGATGGCGACGAGGAGGGTGAAGAAGGAGACGACGATCCAGCCCACGGACATGACTGCACAGATGGACCATGGTGAGCAACGATCATTGGTGCGTGGGAAGGTAGCATCGACATACCGGCCGGCCCTCCCGTGTTGAGGCCATACGAGAAGAGCGTTGTAATACCAGTGATAACGCTCTGTAGTACAGGAAAGTGAGGTTAATACCTTGAGCTCACAAAAGACGAGTGGGGAGTGACTGACGATGATGGAGAATGAGATGCCAAAGTTGTGAGCGAGTCCCCAATCGCGCTTCAACTCCTGTTTGTAGCCAAACTGAGCCAGGCGATTCTCGTCGCGCTCCTCGTCGCTATTGGACGGGCGCCTCTCGACGGCGGGGTCTTCTTGGATAACACCCATGATGTGGCAGGCAGCTTGGGGGTGTCCAATCACAAGTCCGGAGTAGGTGAAGTGAAGCTATTCACACACGGCGAGTACAACAGTGATGGGGACGGAAGGGAGAAAGAGGGGAAAAGAAGACAAGAAGCTTAAAGGTCCAACAGCTGGGCTTCCCAGCTACGGCGTCTCCTTGTATCGAGGTTGGAGCTTATCTGCAGGTGGCAGTGGGGAGGGATGGGAACTGGTGTGACATTGCAGGCCAGCTGACACTTGCCCCCGATAACCATAACCTACCAACCTTGCCAACCTACATACTTACACATAGTAACTGGTTTGATCATGGCGCGCTGATAAGCAGTGTCAGGGGGCCCCAGGTTCTCGCTCGGAGCTCCATCTCACAAAGTTCAACAACTGGTCGACTGAGAAATATGACATGACGCGGGGGATAAAACGGTCTGCAAAATGGTACCTCGGCGCTCGAATGAGTTAGCGGCCGAGACCTGGAAAGAGGCGTTAACGCTCAAAAAGCTTAGCTTGTGGAGAGAAACGGTTCTAAAGCTTTGCTCAGGATTCGGCTGCCGAATGAGGCAATCTGGAAGGAGCCAAGACTTTTGCCACACGAGCGGGGCAGCAGCAGAACAGCAGGACGCCTGCCGAGATTCTTTTCCCAGCCAGTAAGAATATTTTCTTAGTGATGGGGGTCAGAATGGTAGCTTTGGCTGGACATGAACATGTATTCGCGACTTCTGCTGAGATTTGGGTCCTGTTGGCATGGAAATGTTGGAGCGGAAACAAATTTGGGGAATTCATCAGATGAAATCACCTCGGCCGAGTTTGCGCCCAATGCCTTTGACGGCAGGAGAAAGATCATTGTTTGGCTTGGCCTTGGCCTGGAGAGTGGTTGTGGGGTTACCCCAGGATCCGCCCACACAAGACCCCAATTTCTAGGCGTTTTCACGTGCATTGGGGCACTGGAGACAAAGGTTCCCCCAAACTCCAAAAGGTTGCTCGATGAATTGAGTTGATCAACACCGAACCCAATCCCAAGTTCCAACGTTATTTTCTCCGTCAAAAGAAAAGAGACGCGTCCATTGTACATGTAAATATATCGTGGACTCATCAGATTGTAAGTCATTACAAGCCTATCCGTCTCGAGTCACACTTCGGTGGCATACGATGACTGACTCGCGCACTCAGCTTTTCGCCAAGCCACCTTTTATCATGCCCACGAACATAGGCCAGATACGGGAAAAGGATCTCCAGAGCAGATCAAAGAAAGACAAAAAATAGTTCCAGATCAGGGTTTCTCAAAGTATTCCATGCCCAGCCCGCGGAGATAGGCACACACAGAGCCCTCGGGGATATAGTCGCCGTACTCTCTAGTCCACCACGAAGCAACCGAGCCTGGGACCAATGTTAGCCATCATGACAACAACAACAACAATACACTTTCCGGGGATGAGAGAGAGTGTCTTACCCTTCCTGTACACAACCTTGGACTCCTGAACCTCGCCAAAGCCGAGGAAATCCAGGACCCAGGGGCCTTGCATCTGCGCGAGAATACCGACAGCGACAATGGCGATAAAGCCATCAACAGACTCGGGGTGGCGGCGGGGAAAGGTAAACTCGTCGTCAGCCGTGTCGGTGGCCTTGTCGAGGGCATCACGCATGGCGTCGCTCATGTGGTTGCGGCCCTGCTCGACACACTCGATGATGTTGTCCAAGCACAGTTCCACCAGCCTGCGGCTCCACGTGTTGTCGCCCATGGCGTTGGCGATGTGCCGCTGCAGCCTGTCGTCGCTGCACCGCGCCCGCCGCATCAGCGGGACGATCTCGTCGGCGATGTCCTCCTCGCTTCTTATGGCCGGAGCATCCGAGTCATATTCCGAGTCCAGGTCAAAGTCAGCGGGGGTAAGGGCAGGGCAGATTCTGGGTGCGGTTGTAGGTGATGTTGCTGCTACTGCTGTGGCTGTGCCGTATGACATCATCTTGTCCGCCTGGTATGGTGTATTGTCCGAATACAGCGGCATCTTTTCGTTGATGATGTATTCGAACTTTTGGCGCCTGCCTCGGCGGCCAAAGATGCACGCCAACATTGAGAGAATGGCCTCCATGATGTTGATGTTGTTCTTGGCTGGCTGTCTATAAAAAGCTCAAGCTGGATGCTGACTGGACCAAACCAGAAGCTAAGCTTTGGAGAGAGACGAGACTGGAAAGAAAGGAGGCGGCTGAAAGAGCAAAGCTGGGGAGAAGACAGGAAATGTGGGTGTCTGCCTGTTCAAATATTTATCTGACTCCTTTCACTCAGTTTGAGGCGGCTCATTGCCGGTGTTTGTTGCCAAGCCTTGTTTTCCCCCCACGGCGCGCCCACACCAACAGGCGGGAGGGAGGCCTGGGGAAGGGCTGAAAAACAGGCAGGCAACCGACCGCAGCAGTTGCCCAAGCAGCTCGCCCCGACCACAGCGGCAATCCGTCTCCCGGCTTGTGCGTTGTTGGCCGCCAACTTCGGCCGCCAAAATGGGGACGGCCTGCGTCACCAGCCCGGTGTTGGCCCAAAACCTCACCACAGCCCCCTTCTCGAGGGCAACTAGAAAGCAAACCCCTCGCCTTGCGCCCAATCCCATCTCTCGCCCTAGGCCCACTTCTCGGATTCCTCATTCTTTTCATTATGCGGAGAAGTTGTGAGCCGCAAGTGCAGAAAGAACAGGGCTGGAGAGAAGGCGGCCGACGGGTGAGTGGCCCAAGACCAGCGCACTGCAGTGGCAGGGAGAACAAACCTGACCTACCAGCCAGTGCTAATTAGAGATTGGCATTTCGGCCGCAATAACTTTTGGAGCTTTTGCTGTCCAGTGATTGCCCCACAGCTTCGTCCCCTCCCAACACGGCTGTGCCTCGGGATGGTTGAACCGTGAGCGTGCCACCTCTTCATGTCGCTCTTATTCCGAGTTCCGAGTTAATGAATCTGCAACCCATTTCACGGACGATTGGCTCCCAGCGAGTAAAGCTCGGCTGTGTATGTCTTTTCGGTGAAAAGCACTTGCCAACACAATTGCCGCCCAAGTCACAGTTGAGATGCATCGGTGTTTCTGCTGTAGCTCGAGATGGCCACACATTAATTTCTTTTGTTGAACAAAATCCCAGGCGGACATCGCGCAGCCTCGTACAAGCGACCCCTCGCGGAGGCCTTGATTTTGGACCTATCAAGAAGCCTACCTGCCCGTGAACCAAAGTCAATGCAGCACAGGCCAGTTGAGGGGACCTAGAACATCACCAGATGGCTAGAGCCAGAGCCGACGGGGATCGTCGCGCGGGGAGGCGAGGACCGTGACACGGTGTACTCGCAACAAGCATTCGCAAACGTCAATGGAGGAATTCGGTGCCGGCAAACATGTCGTGCATTCATTATAGCAATTTCTAGTGGTATCAGTCTATCCCCTTCAACCTTTCCTGGAACAGAGGATGTACGTAGGCAAAAAGGCCAAGGCGCATCGAGCTCTCCAAACCCAACAAAAGAGAGACCCAATTTTCCTCTTGTACTCATGTGGGCTCAGCAGAAGCCAGAGAAGCTTCGACGGCCAGAGGAGCGGCTGGAGGAAACTGGAGAAGAATATTGGCGAGTCAGGCCAGACCACACCTAGTCATCGGGCGTGCCAGGCCGGCTTCCTTTGTACAAAACCGTCCGTTGTCCGCTGTCCTCCTCCTGGTCCTCCTTCCCAAACGTTGTCATGCTGAACTCGGGCACGCGTCGGGACAAGGGCCGCAGAAGGCCTGAGGAATTCTGTTTGGAGCGACGATTCTTCTCCTTCTCGCGTTCCTCAGCAGCCAGCGCCCGCTCGGCATCGTCGTCGAGAAACGTGCCCTCAATGCTGAGGTAGCCGTAGTCTCCTGCCAGACCCACGTCGAAGTTCTTGATGCGGAACCGCAGCTTACCGCTCACTTTGCGACCGCTCTCATTCACCCAGTAGCCGGTGGTGTGCATCTGTTCGACCACCTGCATGTCCTCGCCGTCGAGGGAATCGGTCTTTTGTCGTTGTGGCGTCGGCGCCGGCTCGTTGTCCCAGTCCGGGGTAGGCAGGTCACCGCTGTGCTCCAAGTCAATCCATTTCCAGCCTTTGGGTAGACGCTTTGCCTCGACGCTGGCATTGAACTTGTTCCAGCACACCACACCGATGTGGCCTTCGCTCTGCAGCTGCATGACTCCCTCCATCCACTTGCCGCGCGCTGGGACGAAGAGGTGAGCGTCGAATGTCAGCCACCCGAAGCCCACAGCGTACTCGTCAATAGCCCGCAGCAAAGCGGGGGTCTCGTCCGTGGGCGGGTGTATGCGACTGGCCTTGGTTGGCCTGTCCGAGAGGTTGAGGTTGGAGTAGCTGAGGAGCACACCGCGGAGTATGGGCGAGTAGTGGTTGAGGAGGGGATCGAGGTGCTGGGCCGCGATGTTGGTGAGCGGCTTGTCGAAGCCGACCGGGAAGAAGGGCAGGTAGAGCGAGATCGCCTGGGTAAAGAAAGGGAAGGACGAGTCGGTCGGGAAAGCTGGCGAAGCCCTGGGCACATCGACCTCCATGCGATCGGCGGCTTGTGTTGCGTGGCTATCTTGGGGCTCGGGGCTGGCGTGGCGCTTCTTCTTGTCCTTCTTCTTGTCCTTGCTCCTCCGCTTGGTATGTGTCTCCTCCTCGGGGACGTCGACGTCCATGCCATCTGGCTGGTCCTCGTCGCGGTGCTTCCTGTGCTTTTTGCGCTTTTTGCGCTCAGCCTTGGATTCGGCGTCTTCGTCCGCCTCTGCTTCTGCTTCCTCCTTATGTTCTCGGTGCTTCTTTTTCCTCCTCTCCGACACCTCGGGCAGGTCGGGCTGTGAAATGGGATCCTCGCTGGCAAAATTTTCGCTCTTGGGCTTTTTCTGCTTCCTCGGCGGGGTCTCCTCGACGACGGCAGGCTCGTCCTCTCTTGCCCGTTTCTTGTGCTTCTTTTCTTTCTTGTTCTTCTTTTCGGATACCGGGCTACTGGGTATTATCGCTAGCTGCGCGTCTTCCATGTCGGAGGACGCCATGGTGGGAAGAGGTCACCCCGGTGAGGACGAGAGGGGTGGATGGTGGTGGTGGTGGTGAGGGTGTGATGGCCGTGATCTGAAATTCGATTGACCTCAAAAAAATTATCTGCCTGCGAAAGATTCGGGAGTGGGGCCAGATCAACACTCAACCAATGGGAGAGGCCAATCGGAGGGAGCTCAAAGCACGGACCGCTCGAAACCTCCACTAAAACTTTGGCTTTGAAGGTCACCAGTGACCACAACTTGAACTGGGCCGCCAGTCACCGGGAATTCTGTGACGTGAAGAAGAAGAGGACTTACTACTAAATGCATATTTCTTCATCATTAGGCCAAGGCTATTGCGGGTCTTCTCTTGTCTCTCTTGGGCATAAAGCATCTTTTTGCCTTTGCGATCAGTTCTTTGCTTCAACTAAGCTTTCCTCTGGCCGCTGCCCCTGCACTGTATTTTAGCGAGTTCGTCATCGTCTTTCAGGCGCTCTCAACCCCATGGGGGAGTGCGAGGTTGCTTTAGGCTTTGGCTTCATCTCTTCAGGTTCCAATTAGTGTTTCTAGGTTTTCATTGATCCATCTGTTCCAAACGCGAGGTGCTGTGGATTTCCAAGGGAAACTTTGGAAGCCATTGGACTGCGTTTACCCAGAATCCACGGCGTTCTTCACTTTGGCAACACGTTTTGTGCTAGGAACTTGGCTTCGTGTCAGCCCCATGCACCCCTACGTCAGAGTCTCGGTATCGTTGCCGAGATTCACCCTTACGCCGCGTAAGGTGTCGCCGGTATACGCTCAGTACTAGTAGGTAGAGAAGCTTCTCCCGTCGCATTTATTGCCCAAGGTATGTACAGTCCGAATGCATGCAGTCTCGCAGGTTTATTAAAGCACACGGGCTCGGCCATAGCTTCCCCTTGGTCGAGACGCGGGGCAATTGCGGCGTCGCGACAATGGAAGTGAGGGGCAATTTGACGGTTGACTGACCTGCTTGACACTGGCATGCTCTGTTGCGAACCTCACCGTCCGCGCAACTTGCATGACGTGCTTTTGCCAGACAAAAAGGCATACCTACCTCCTCCATAAGAGACGAGGGATTTGCCAGATAGCAACCTGGAACCTATTTCACAGAGGCCCCAGTGTACGTAAATTTTGCACGAAGTCCAAACATCCAACCAACACCATGACGCCTTTTGTCCCCTCCAAGATTCTCATCTTTGGCGGCACTGGCTTCATTGGCCAGTACATCACAGCATCGCTGCTGCGTGCCAAGCCCGCCTTCAACCAGCTCGTTTTGTTTACGTCGCCCAGCTCGGCGAGCACCAAGGCCGTCCAGCTGGACAAGTGGAAGTCGGAGGGCATCTCCGTCATCGTCGGTGACCTCACCTCCGAAGCCGACGTGACCGCTGCCTATGCCGGTGTAGACACCGTCATCTCAGCTGTTGGCCGGGGCGGGTTGCAGCACCAGATCGACCTCTTGCGACTGGCCGAAGCCTCAAGCTCTGTGCAATGGTTCCTCCCGTCCGAATATGGCACCGATATCGAGCACAACACCGACAGGAGCCCCCATGAGCGGCCCCATCAGCTCAAGCTCAAGGTGCGCAAGTACATCCGCGAGAACCTAAAGCGAGTAAAGGCCACCTATGTCGTGACGGGCCCGTATTTTGAGGGTTGGCTCAACACTATGCCTGGCGCCGAGAAGGCTGGTGGCTATGTCGTCGACAAGAAGGAAGCCTATTTGGCCGGCGACGGCGACGGCCCAGTTGGGTTCTGCACCATGTGGGAGTGAGTCATCCCCCCCTTTTCCTGTCTTAATCTGTCTCACACGCAAGCTAACATGCATACAAAGCGTGGGAAAATTCGTCGTGGCAACGCTGCGGCACCCAGAGGAGTCCTTCGGCAAGGCGCTCAAAGTGCAGTCGTTCGTGGTGACTCCCAACCAGGTGCTGGCCGAATACGAGAAGCAGACTGGCTCCAAGTGGGCCGTCATCAAGACGCCGCTGGACGAGATCAGGGTGTTGGAAGAGAAAGCCTGGGAGGAAGGCAACCCCCGCGCCACTGGCTTCACGCTGCGGAGGATATGGGTTGAGGGAGGAACACTGTATGAAAAGGACGACAACGAGCTTCTTGGCCTAAAATCCGACGACCTAGAAACACTGGAGGACGGTGTTAAGAAAGCCCTTGCCGGCGGTTCCAGGACGGATACCTTCTGAAGAGATATAGAAGTAGATACCTTACTCAGCCAAGCAAGGTTGAAAGAGTCCCTTCGGAAGCTAAATCGCCATGGCTCTGAACAATCCCCATTAAGAGTTACCCAGATACAGGAATTTCATCTATATTGTGCTGGTGGTATTGGCGAGTAATTTGACAGGTTTCGGCCCACCCCTTCAAGAGGACATCCAAACACAATGCCCCCTTCTTGGATCCCGAGTTTCCAAGATCTGAGAGCCCCACGTCTCCCGGAGAACCAGAGCAAAACGCAACGCAACCCAACACGTTCTCTAATCCGCGAAAGGCATGGGCGGCTTGCTCATAAACTCTACCAGCTGTCGTCGGAACGGCAGATCGACGGCCTCTTCATACTCATCCTCCTGAATCTCTCTTGCACGCGAAGCAATGTCCTTGAGACGGTCAAAAAGCCCCACCGCCTCGTATTTTCGAGGCACAATTTCCCCAAACGTGCCCTTCTCTTGCGTAACAAGTCGGGCTCGCTCAAGAATGGCCATGACTTGTTCAGCATCCCCTTCCGTCGCCGGGACCACCGGTTTCCCATCTCTTTCGCGCAACATACTATCCTTGTCGGAGGTGTGGGAACCAAGGCCAAATGCTACCATCTTCATACGTCGAAGGGGCCTGGTGCTCCGCAAGGAGACAAGGGCGGCATGGGCTGCTGCGACGGTCTGAGAACTTTCCGATTCAGGGCCTGCCACCAGTGCTGACAGATGGAAGTCAATGAGGGAGGCTATGTCGCATTCGACAGTGACCCAATGGAAGATTCGGCGAGTTAACTGGGCGTCCAAAATAGATAACCCATGAATGTGCAGTCTCCAGCATTCGCCTTCCAAACCGAATGGTCGTTGCATGAGTCCGAATGTGATTTTCTCGTCGAGAGGCCATGAGGCGTCAAGATACTGGCTTAGAATCTCGGGCAAACCGGGGATGCCTGTGTTGGCGGGTGCATGTTCACCTGCGTGAATGTTCAGTGCGGCGATTAACATCATGGGTGCCTTTTTCGAGGCATCTTCTTGTGACTGAGCTTCCGGTGCCTCAAGGTCAACTATGCGGCTCTGGTCTAGAAGCTCAGCCAACGTCTGTGCCTTATCGTCCCATTCCATTGTCTCATTCTCTGCATTACTGGAAGTTGCGATGAACAGATATCTTCTGTAAGCCGGCAACCATAGAGACCCCCCCGCGCTGATCCTTGGGTCATTTGGGATAGCAGCTATCAGTTTGGTTAGGCTAAGAAACGCAGCTCTCCCATAGAAGTCCAGGGCCGCGCTGGTGACCCCAAGACGACCAGAGCCTGAGTCATTGACAGAGAAGGAAAGCGCCCAATGATTTGTATCGTAAAGCCTCTTACAAGACATCAACAAATCGAATCCGTCAGCCTCTGGGATCTGTCCAGATGCCCAGAGCCGATATATCGCCCTCATGACAGGAGCGTGCGCCATCACCAAATAGGCCCTGCTTTTCTGCTGTCCCGAAACTTGGAGAAAAACACCAGCGAGGAAAGCCCTCACCAGGTTCACTTTGAGAGATGCGATAGGTGTTTGATCGTAGGATAAGATTCGTTGGCCTTCGGGCGTATTGTCAAAGAACTCATTCGCTGATCGATGTATGAAACCAACCAACTGGCCATCCGGACCAACCTCTAGAAGACCCGCCGTGCGCGTTTTGATGCGCTTGGAGACCGCAAGACATTTCGCTTCAATCTCTTCGGCAGAAATGGCTGACGAGTCTTGGAGGAGAGCTGTCGCCTTGGAGGGATCCGAGGCAGCCATAATCTGAAAGACCGTGATAGGGCTGTCCTCTATTGCGATGCTGGACCAAATCAGGGCCATGTTAAAGTACAGCGCAGCCTCCTCTCGATACATGCCCTCGTCTTCGTTCAAACGGGACCACATTTCGTGATAGAGAGAGTATAGGCCATCGGGCATCTTCAGAGCACGACTTTTGAGTTCTGCAATCCCGTCGTTGTTGGTTACCCCTCGAAGGAGACTCCTGCTCGCGAGGGCAATCCAGAAGAAGACGCCATTCGCTTTATCACAGAGAGTCTCGATCAAATCCCGGTACTCTGCCTCGCCGTCTGAATCCATGGGACGGTATTGCAACAGGTGTGCCTCGGCGTATAATTTCATGTCGTATCGTGTGAGAGCCTGCAGCTCGAGCCCTGGCAGTTTGCCGAGATACATCTTAAGCTCTGGATCCGGGCGACTGGACACACAGAGCTTGACTTTATCGATTCCGGCAAGTTTCTTGACGAGTTTGACGAGATTGAGTGGCGTGTCGATTGGGTTGGTGTCAACCGTCTCGATTTCGTCAAGACCATCGATGAAGATGAGAAGAGGTCTCCCATCTTTTGTAAACCAGGTATTGATAACCTTCTCCAGTTCCGTCTTTGACCATTCACTCTGCATGTCCCTGAATCCAGCTTGAGGAAAGAGTTGCAGAATTTCGTCAATGATTTGCTCATTGGCAGACAGAAACTGATGGACAAGCGAAAGAAGGATGCCGCGGATGCTTCTCTGGATAGGAACACCGGCAGCCCAAATAAAATGCTGCAGGATGAGAGGACGCTGGTGCATCAGCTTAGGAGCAGGCCAGCTTTCGCTCGCAGAGATGAGAAACTTGAGCAGCGTGCTTTTCCCTGAGCCTGGCTTGCCTTGGATCCAGTAAATCTTTTCGTTGGCTGATTCCAGCCAACAGGGGAAGCAGCTCCAAGATACGTTGAGCTCAGCTGTCTCATGCGAGCAGTCGGGATGAAAATGCGACTGGCCTTGCGCTTCATCCAACGGACGGTCCTCAAGCTCCCCAAGCCAAGGACGGATCCCTTGCAAAACCCATTGATAGGTGCCTTCGTATGTCTCGGATACCTGGTTGAACCTGTCGTGGATGCTGTCGTACTTCAGGCTTCGGAGCAATCTTTCCCGTCTTTGCCACATCGGCGGGCCCGAGCTCAGCTCCCTCACGGCGATGACCATATCGTCACGAGTCTTGACCATGGCGTTGCGAGTTTTTGACGACTCGGATGCCACAAGTGTGGTGATGATTTTCTGGGACTTGCGTGTCTCGGATCTGACAAACTCGCGGTGCTTGTCAAAGAGATTCTCCAAGTCCCTCTGCCCTTCAGAGTATCTTGTAATGAAGTCACGTAGAGTGCTGTCGAGGGTCGTGAATCGGACGTCTTGTTGAAGACGAAGAGCGTCATTCTGGTTGCTGCAGGTACCAGGCGGGCCACGGTTAGATACACCTATCCCTCCATTGCATACATTGCCTGATTTTGGGGGGAAAGTCGTCTCACCAGATTCGTGTAAGAAGATGCTCTTGCAGTAACGTCTGATAGCCCTCCAGCTCCTTTTTGAGACGATCGACGATGTGCACTCTCCACTTTGCCCTAATGCTCGCTTTCATAGACGCTCCGAAATTGCCCTTGGAGGAAATACGCTTATCAAGTTCCTCCTTCAGGACAGTGGCCGCTTGAAGGGTACTCTCAGCAATCTTCAGAAATTCCAGGTCGTCCACGTTCGTCAGGTGTTGCGCGGAGGCACTGGCAACTGAAGAGGAAATGGAATCCCGTAGCTTTTTATGAGCCTCGGCAGAGTCGTTCACCAGATGGACAAGTTGGATATCGGGAGACCCTGTCTTGAAGGCAATCTTACAAACTGACACTGCTTCATAGGCAAAGGTTATCGTCTGAAAGACATTGCAGGCGAGTCCAAAGGCTGCCAGAGCCTCAATGCCAGACATTTTCGTGGTTGGACGCTCGGGCGATTCAAGCGATTGTGGTACTGGAAGCCATCACGCATCACACGCATCACGATTCCGGGGGCATCGAGGGGTTTGTATCCAGGCTGGTTGGATGCCTTCCTGCCTAAAGGCGCTGAACGACCTCCCTGCCATGGTGGTGCTGAACGGTTTACGCGCCGCAGCTGCTGCTGTGCACAGCCGCGACCTCCTGGTTGCATGCTTGAACATGGCCCAATGGCCAATGGCAGCCGGCCCACTATCGGCTGCATCGCCATCCTCAGCGCTTGCGCGTCCATCGAGACAGCACAGAGTTGAACAAGCGAACAAGTTGTGGCACTGCCCCGATTGGTGTGCTGGGCATTCAGAGAGTTGTTGAATCGTCAATATCGATTTTGAGAAGCCTGTGGGTTGGGATTTCAGTGAGTTACCCAAGGAAAAGTAAGGTAGCAAGTAGGTACCTGAGGTGGTTACCCCTAGCCTTATAATCAGCCAAGGCGGATGCTTGGGTGAGGGGGTTCCTTCCTGATGTCCTGCACATCCTTTCCCAGTCAGCCCGAAACGGCAAGGAGCACCAAACTTCCTGTCGCGTATGCACCTAAGCCCTATAGTCATGCGCTAAACCCCATGTTTTGCTGTCAGCTGGCCGCTGGAGCATTTGTCCCCTCTCTTCCAATGGCCCCAGCTTCAAGCTCGGTACCTCCACCTAACCCTGAACCTACAAAACGACAAAGTCTCGACACCAGACCGACTTTTGCGGCGTCCACATCGTCGTAGATGCCGTGTATCAATTAGGAACATAGTTTATTTCCTCTTAGCAATACAACCCCCCCGCCATGGCTTCGGGTTTGCGCGACGTCACCGTGTACCTGGTGGTGCTCTTGACCATCGCTACTCTCGGCCCACTCCAGTTTGGTTTCCACTTGGTGAGACAGTCACTTTCGAGTTGAACGATAGAGAGGAGGACTCTTCTTCGACAGGAGTGCAATCATGCTAACAGCTGCATCTCCCAGGCCGAACTCAACGCGCCCGAAGATGTCATCACCTGCCGGGTCACGACGACCCCCGCCTCCACCCTTGCCAAGGCGGTGTCGTTCATCAAGGGAGACGCCGCCCATGCGCCTTCCGACTGCATCCCGATGGCTCGATCCGATTTTGCCGCCATCTCGGCCATTTTCACCGTTGGCGGTCTTTTTGGTGCCCTTACTGGCGGCCCCTTTACATCGAGTCATGGCCGCTGGCGCTCCATGCAGGTCACGGCTGCCTTCTTTCTGCTCGGCTCCATCGTAGAGACGCTTGCCTCTTCGGTTGCAATCATGATCCTCGGCCGCCTCCTTACGGGTGTTGGCGCTGGTGCGAGCACGGTTATTGTCCCCTTGTACATCAGCGAGGTGGCCCCGCCTAAGCAGCGTGGCTTCTTTGGTGCCTTTACACAGATCAGCATCAATGTCGGCATCCTCATCACACAAACCTTGGGATACTTCCTCAGTCACGATGGTGCATGGCGCTGGATTCTTGGGTCAGGCATTATCATTGCCGTCACGCAAGCCATTGGCTTGTTCATTATCCCCGAAAGCCCTGCGTGGACGGCTAGTTCGAAGGGCGATATGGTCCGCGCTCGTCGCGTCTTACAGCGGATTCGGGGCAAACATGCCAATATCGACGACGAGGTGGAGGCGTGGGGAGAAGGGAACGGAAAAGTCCTCAGCGAAGAGGAGTGTCTTCTTGCTGGCGAAGCCAGCGCGTCGTCAGATGCGATCGGCACTCCATTATCACCACAGCTCAGTAGCCAACGCGTCGAGAAGGTCAACCTGGGCTTTGCCCAGGTGCTTCGTGATCCCCACACACGGCCTGCTATTATCGCCGTCGTGGGCATCATGTTCGCCCAGCAGCTTTGTGGTATCAACTCCATCATCATGTACTCCGTGTCGCTACTCAAGGACCTCCTCCCCACCAGCTCCGCACTGCTGACCATTATCATTTCGGTCATCAATCTCGGCACTACTATTGCCGCGTCACCGCTACCGGACAAGCTTGGCCGGAAGACATGTCTTCTCGCCTCCATTATTGGTCAGGGCACAAGCTCGCTTGCTTTAGCCCTTTCCATCGTGTTTGAGTTGAAAATTCTGTCAGCGATTGCCGTCCTGTTCTTCGTCGCTTTCTTTGCCGCCGGTCTTGGCCCCGTGCCTTTCATCATGGCGTCAGAGCTCGTCGGGCCCGAAGCCGTCGGCGCAACGCAGTCCTGGGGATTGGGAGCAAACTACTTGGCTACTTTCCTTGTAGCTTACCTGTTCCCAATTGTCAACGAGGCACTAAACAACGCGCTTGGCGGCGCTGGCTGGGTGTACTTTATCTTTGCTGGCTTTGCAGTCCTCTGGGCTGGCTTCATCACGAGGAACGTGCCTGAAACCCGGGGCAAGAAAGATGCCGATGAGGTATGGGGCCGGATCAGACGCGTTGACTGAGGTGGTTGAATGACTTGAGGGCTTGAGCTTGATCACGCGGCGAGTTTATGGTAATCTGTATATTGTCTTGTTGCGTTGCGTTTGTCCCTGAAATACCCCCCATCATGATTTCTGGAACATCCTCTTGTTGCGGACCATCTGCTCTAGCAATCCGATGCCAGCCTTGACGCCGTCCATGATCAATACCTGGCTTCCTTGTTTTTCTCCGTATTTCTCGATAGCAGTCGACCGGATGATTTCCTCCAGGCCAGCCATTCCTGCGCAGCCCATGACCACACAGTCCACCGCACCCTGATCCAATAACCTCGCCGTGGCGTCCTTCAGCTTTTGCTGAATAACTTTGGGATCGACACCTCCGTGGAAATCCCCGGCGACCAAGCCAGTGGACTCGACACCGGCAAACTTGATGTTGTCAGATTCAGGATCGACGCCCAAAAAGCGGCTGACACCCTGTGTCAAGTGTGACTCCCAGAACTTCCCCGTAGTTACGATTCCCCATTTTCGAGGGGGTGTGGTGCTGAGGGGTGGGGTGACAAGGAGCGACAGGGATGCCAGAATGCTGGATTCGAAGATGCCTGTCACAGCCAGCTTGCCCCGAGTGCCTTGCAGGCCAGCCAGTTTCTCAACAAGCGGATGGACACTGAAGCAGGCCACTAGCACGGCGTCATATTGCTCTAGAGTAGCCGGCCTTCCGAGGTCCTTGCAGACAACGTCACAGCTGGTTTGGACATCATCGCCGTTGTCGATGCTGGCTGGGCTTTCTGGCGGAGCCGTGTACGTGAAGATTTCAACAGACTGGAGGCGTGTTATTCATATGTGTCAGACACTGAAGTTGGGGTCAAACCTCGGGAAGGCCCATGCCCCTGATGGCCTCCTCGACTCCATGGGTCATGGTCGCGGAGGAGTTGGGGTTCAGCACCAGGATCCTGGTGGACCGTCTAAGAAATTTCGTAGTCATTGTTGCTGTGTCTCGGCGTAAAGAGCTTGGGGAACGAAAGCTTCACGGCACACGAATCAAGGCAGCTGGTTAAGCCGGTGTATAAATGTCTCTGTTGTCCATCCGAAGTCATAATTTTGCCTGGTGCCATCCAATGCTGTGTGATGCGGGGTATCTCACCTGAGTCCCATTACCCACCATGCCATGAACGGAGCCCCTCAGGCCTGTTGCTGATCACCCCCCACCTTAAACATTCTCGGCCGCCATCTTCGGACAATAAGTGGACAATGTGCCAATTTCATTACCATTTCCCACTCACAGCCAGTAAATTTTGGTGGACAGAAGTTCGGGGGTTGCTGTCTCTGACCTCACTGCGCAAGGGCCTCGAGGGAGGTAATCAATCCTTGGAATTGGCGCCGTCCTGGAACCTAGTTTCTCTTGTGCAGACTTTATTCCATGCCTCACCGTTGGCTCGTTAACGGGCGAGGTCTCCAATCCCTGGCTCGATGTGAAGTCTTGTCACTCGTACTGCACGGATTACATGGTTTTTGGTGGATGGATGCCTGGTAAAAACGCATGTTTGCCCCGCTCGTATCAAAGGAAAGCCAGTTACTCTACGGATTACGACCTGCGTACATACCTAAGTAGGTATCCGGCTTCCTGCTTTTGTCTCCAATTCGTTTTATGGGCACGTGGAGTTGCATTTGATGTGAGGCGTGTCATTTGGGTGACAAGGCCTTTGTCCAATACCTTCCATCTCAGGTACTCGCGACTGCCTAAGGCGGTATCTCAACTTTATTGCTCCCCCTTGTTCCTTCCGGCTTCCAGAATACTGCCGCCCAACCCAAAAGCCTGGGACCCAGCCACATGCATTTTGAAGCCGTTTCAAACCTTCCAACTGTACATACCTACCTCTTTAGTCCTGATTTTACCAAGGTAGGGTTTCTTCAACCACACCACTCCCAGATTGGGTTTATCGCTGTCTTGCTTCGTTCAGTTTGGAACTTTCAAGGTTCCTTTACTGCTAGATACTTTTTTGAGCCATTTTGGATACAAAGCTTAGGTTTTGCCAAGCGAATCTTGCCTTTTCGTCTCAAGGACCTGCCCAGCTGGGCTATCTCCGATCACACCAGGAGTGTCCTTGCCCGCCACTTCATCAGTCATCGCCAGCCTCCAAATTCGCCTCTTTCCTCTCAGCGACCCACCGAGCCAGCCTCAGAGATCCCTGCCATCCGCCGGACCTGCCTCTCAGCCGCCTGTCAGCGTTGTCCGAAGGGGGGCCACAAGATCACTGGCAGTCTGGCACCGTCTGTTCTTGCGGTCGACGTGAGCGCATGACCGCGCTTCTAATCTCGCTTTCCCTGATTACAGCATCCTCCGCACTTTAGAGCGCCCGGGTGGGAAACGACCGGATTTCTCGGCTTCGTCCCTTGATTGGGATAGGTGGTTGGGCCTGCTGACGGCCGCCTGACTCCCTTTCGCGCCTTCTTTATTCTGCCTCTGCCTCTGGGCCCTCTTCGCCGAGTCGCCCCTGGCTTGGATAGATGAGCCTCACCAACCCGCCGTCTGCCGCAACCGGCCCGGGGTCGGTTTCCGCGGCAAGGACCCAAACTCTCAAGAGGAGCGTGCAAGCTGCCTTTGAAGGTACGATCCGTCCGAGTTCCCATCTAGTTCTAGCTTGTAAATAGGTACCTCTACGTCTGCGACAGAGGACCTTACTGCCTACGAGATTGAGCGTCTGCTTGGTCATCGGCGTCCGGACTCCGAGCCCACCCCCCCTCCCCTGCCTGAACAGAGCGCCGTGACGTCTATTCAAGGTTGATGCGCTGGGCTCCTTCTCCCCCTGATCCCCTTCCTTCCGCATCATTGTTTACCCCACAAATGTTCGGAGTCGGTGGGTTGTTATGGAGAAGCCACCAGCTCCACTGTCCTCGCGTCGGCAGCTTGCCGTTGGACGACAGGTTGCCAAGCCAGGCGGCGTCGATTTCCCGAGACTGCCTGTCGTTTTTGGTCCCATCTCTTGACAGCCCCATGCCTCTCTGCTCTTCCTCGTCCTGCTTCCTTTCTCAATCCTCCTGGCGATACAAGGCTGGAGCGGGGTTTTGCCATGAACCGAACTAGGCAGTCGAGGGCTGAAGTCAGCCAGCAACCCAGGCCTTCTTGTCAGTTGTTCTGTTGTCCTCCAGCGATTCGACACGCACGCCGCCCCGCACAGGCTAACGTCCATCACAGATCCAGCCGACCGTGCCATCGGACCCATTGGCTACCAAAGCAAGGTTCGGGTCGTAGACAAGTACAAAGTCGTCGGTTTTATCAGTAGCGGAACCTATGGACGTGTTTACAAAGCCCTCGGCCGCCAAGGCCAGACGGGCGAGTTTGCCATCAAGAAGTTCAAGCCCGACAAGGAGGGCGAGCAGGTGTCATACACAGGTATATCCCAGTCGGCCGTCCGTGAGATGGCACTTTGCTCCGAACTCAACCACCACAACGTGATCAAGCTCATTGAGATTATCCTCGAGGACAAGTGCATCTTCATGGTTTTCGAGTACGCCGAGCACGACCTGCTCCAGATCATCCACCACCACACCCAGCAGCCGCGTCACCCCATCCCGCCCACCACGATCAAGAGCATCATGTTTCAGCTGCTCAACGGCTGCCAGTATCTCCACACCAACTGGGTGTTGCACCGTGATTTGAAGCCTGCCAACATCATGGTCACGTCGGGCGGTGAGGTCAAGATTGGCGATTTGGGTCTCGCCCGTCTGTTCAACAAGCCACTCCACAGCCTTTTCAGCGGCGATAAGGTAGTCGTTACCATTTGGTACCGTGCCCCGGAGCTTCTCCTGGGAAGTCGGCATTATACGCCAGCCATCGACATGTGGGCCGTGGGCTGTATCTTTGCGGAGCTGCTGTCGCTTAGACCGATATTCAAAGGAGAAGAAGCCAAGATGGACAGCAAGAAAACGGTCCCTTTCCAGCGCAACCAAATGCAAAAGATTGTGGACATCATGGGCTTGCCTACTAAAGAGCGTTGGCCCTTGCTGCCACACATGCCTGAACACTCGCATATCGCAACACTCCAGCCCCCCCTGAGTCACGGCCATCATCACCATAATCACCATTACCAGGCGCAGCGGCAAGCTGGAGGGGGTAGCCAGCTCGAAAAGTGGTACTACAACACAATTGGCCAAACCACAGGCGGGTCTGGCCCAGGCTCAGGAGCAGCATCGCTTGCGAGCTTGGGTTCCGAGGGCTACAAGCTATTAGCCGGCCTCCTCGAGTACGACCCCGAAAAACGACTGACGGCGGCGGCGGCGTTGCAACATCCCTTCTTCAGCACGGGCGATAAAGTCAGCGCGAACTGCTTCGAGGGCCTCAAAATGGAATATCCGCACCGCAGAGTCAGTCAGGACGACAATGACATACGGACTAGCTCACTGCCTGGTACCAAGAGGAGTGGCTTGCCAGATGATTCACTGGCGAGACCGGGGAAGAGGGTCAAGGAGGGCTAGCTTCCCGGCTTGGGGCCACCGGTGCAATATGTGCTGGGTGCTGGGGCACATTCAAATCCATTACCAGCTGGAGCACGACCATATGTACTTCCAGAACTATCCGAATCGAATCCATATTTTTGAGGACAATCAGCGTAAGTCAAGGACAGCATGGGCACTTGGCGTATTGGTTGGGTTAAAGGTGGGGGGGGGGGGGTCGCTCATTACTGCTTTGGCGTTTTTTATATTAACCAGGTCGCGGGGGGGGTAGAGTTTGGATCGGGAACATGGCATTCACAGCGGAAGTATGCTTTGGCGTTATAAATGCATCTTGTGTATTAGAGTAGTTTGCCAGGTATAGACCATTCGCTTGACTGGAAGCCTGTATGTTTTTCACGGAAACCTACTGTGACGGCTCGAACAACTAACTGACTTATACTTCAACTACGCCAACCTCCCAAAAGGGTGTCGAAATCACAAGTCGAAGACCTGTGACCTCAGTGTAGGTTATAAGTTAGACGACTCTGCTGGCCAGCCAGCGCTATCACACCAACTATCAAATGAGTTCTGACTAAAGAAAGAAGAAAAAAGAAAGAAAAAGGAACACAGGAAGGTTAGCTACTCCTCTCAGGCTTCAAAAGTGTGTGAACTAATGCTTATCAGTTCCACCAATTAGACCTTCGCCGAGCTTAGTTTCCACAAGATGTCTAGAAATACAAGCAGAAAGCCACGGCACCGGGATAAAGTTTGGGGGGATGAAATGGGTGTCGAGGAAATATTTAGGTGTGCTTCGCGAACTTTCAGACCCGGCGGCCTAAAAAGCAAATACTTCTTACAATTCTTTTCTTAATCTAATCACTATTCTCTGTCTTCCTCTCTCTCTCTCTCTCTACTTCCTTCTTCAATTTCAGTATACCTTGGGTACGGGTATGGGTATGATGGGTATCCTCAATCCCCTACAAGGACAAAAAGAAGGGCAAAACATGGAAGGGGAAAACAAAAGGCAGAAAAAAAAGAAAGAAACAGGATCGCCTCCGGCGTTACATTAATTACATGAAATTAGAAGAAACGCCTACAACATCGCAAACACAAAAAAGTGAAAGGCCACAAAACCCCCTGTGCCCAATCTGAAGTGTACTCGGAATCCAGTCTTCCCCGCAGGAACAAAAGACAAAATAAAGACAAAACAGAGACAAAACAGGGCAACGGAGGCTGAACGATCATTCGTCCCCATCTCTTCCTCCTACTCCCTCACAGGAACAGCTTCCATACACAATCCTGGTAAATCAAAACAGCAACTTCTGCACTTGAGCCCCATTGCTCCAAGGCTGAGAGGTTGCGCACACCTCCCAGCCCATATTCCGAACAGTTTCATGCTTTCCCCCATTGTTGTTGTTGGAGGAAGAGGAGGACCGCCCTATTGCAATTATTTCCAAGTTCCGAGGGTAGCTATTGCTTGCTCGGCGAGGATATTTTTGGCAAGGGGCAACAATCCCAAGCAAGCTGTTTGGGATTGGTCCTGTTCTCTTTCCTTTGTCAACCTCTTCGTCGGCGGTTTTGTCTTGAAGCTTTGCCATACCGTTTTTTGAGTTTCCAGTACTACTTGGTCCCCGTCTTAGGCATTTCCTTCAAGCTTTTAGACAGCCAGTCGAAGCCATCACCAAGACCCAAGCCGGTTGTCGCGACAGAAGGCTGCACGTACCACAGCTTGTCTTTGAGCTTGGCCAGCTGCAGTTTTTCGGTGACCTCGAGTGGTTTCATGGCTGTTTGCAGGGCATGTTGGTTAGCGCGGTGTTCCTGACATGCGCTTCTATTTCGTTTGGGGAAGAGTGGGAGGGAGGGCAGGAAACATACCACCGTCCAGATCCTGCTTATTGGCGAACACGAGCAGCATACAGTCCTTCATCTCGCGGTCATTGATGATACGGTGGAGTTCGGTTCGTGCTTCCTCGATACGAACACTGTCGGAAGAATCGACAACAAAAATGAGAGCTTGGGTGCCTGGGGAGATGGGACAAAACCGTGGGTTAGCCATGTGTCGCAGATTTGCCCGGCCGGGCGGATTTCCCGTCGTCTTAGAAAAAGAGATGATAGGAACAAATGGAAGAAACTTACCGCTGTAGTAATGTCTCCACAGTGGTCGAATCTTATCCTGGCCACCCACGTCCCACATGTTGAACTTGATATTCTTGAAGGTGAACGACTCGACGTTGAAGCCCACGGTGGGGATTGTGGTCATGGTCTGGTTCATCTTCAGCTTGTACAAAATGGTTGTCTTGCCCGCCGCGTCGAGCCCTAGCATTAGGATGCGCACTTCCCTCGCTCCGAACAGCTTTCCCAAGAGGGACGTGAAAGAGATCGAATTTCCCATAGTGACTGGTGTGCGCGTCCTCGCGGACTCTTCCGAATTGCTTGGAGCGGCCTAGGCGGGGGTACGGGTCGCGAAACGCGGTTTGCCTCAATTTCTCGGCGAGAGAAGCTATTCGCTTCTTTCGGCAGCAAGTTGTTCGCAGGTGGGAATTCGGAAATTTCGAGGGTAGGTTCAATGTTGAGGGCCTGTCGATGTCGTCGGAGGAGGTCAGACGATTTTGAGCGGTCGAGGTTCCTTATCGATTGCGGAGGCAGCTGAAGCGACGGAAGCAGGAGGACGGCGCAGCGGAATAGAAGAAAAACAAAAACAAACAATTGGGCAGGCAAAACAGTCGTCACAGAAGAGGGAATAATCAGGTACGGGACTGGATTGGTGATATCCTCAACAAACAAAAACAGACCACACGTCGGGACTCGAAGGGCAGCAGCAGAAGGCGGCAGGGGAATTTTGTGGAGAAAAATAAATATCAGGGAGCTTGTTGATCACGAACTTGGGACTGTCAATCTCCCAAAAAACCCAAACGGGTGCGTCGCAAACCGAGGGTCCGGCGACGGGTGGATGCCGTGCTGCAAATGTGCTGCCGGTCACGCTAATAAAAGCTGCAAGTTTTCAGGGGTGCAATCTCCCTAACACGACTTCCGTCCACAAATACACTGCCAAGCACGTTGCTGCTCGTCTTTGCTGCCTTCAGAGGGAAAGAGCATCCGAGCCACGCGCGAAAGATGCGTCTCTGCGCGATGTTGAGGTGCAGTGTTTAGGAGCTCCCGTCCGGAGGGTCCCTCAGGGGCGGGGCCAAAGGCTGCTGCCCCTGACAAATCTGGCCAATAGGCGACGCTCCTTAATTCAATGGTGGCTCGTGCGCGCAGCTGCAAGGCACGCGGATTGGGTGGAGCACGAGAGACAGCGACTGAGGGGCAGGGAGCACCTCTGGACACAACAAAAGAATTATTGCAATTGCCATCCAAAACTCCAGACTGTGGGATGCGAAACCTTGGGTCAGTCAAGTCTTGAGCCGAACACTGTAATTGCAGGTCTACTCGGTTGATATTTATAACGCCGCCTTTTCCCATCCCAATACTTGCTAGGACCCAATTGTCCAAACCCGCCAAGCCCATCCATCATCCATGGCACATCATCATGGCACTAATAATCATGACTTCCATGCTTCATATCGTGTGTGCTTCCAAGCCATGTCGTCTCTGCTACACGCCAGACTCAATTCCTGTACTCGACCACGTATCGCCTATCCACAAGCTGCAAGGTTCCACTGGTCTCTTCGCCTTCAAACCTCAGGCTCACCCTGCGCGTGGCGGGATCCATGCCCATTACTTCCGCCTTGTAGAACGTGGTGCTGTCAGGATAGAGTGCCAAAACTGTTTTTCCTTGGTCTAGCTCCAGCAAGTCGGCGCTTGACGCCGGGATGGGAATCATGCTGCCGGCACTGGTTCGGTACTCGACACGCTGGTCGGGAGGCAGGTCGGGATCAGCATCCTGGACCTTGTACCGCCGCGACTTGCCGTCCCCCAGCACCTGCTGCACCTTTCCCATCATCCACTCGGTGCTCTCGTTGGTCGCCGTCGGCTTCGGCTTGAACACCACATCTTGGCCCTTGTGAAATATGACCCTTGCGCGCTGTGATGCCGTGGCAGATCCGGGCGGCCCGGCAGACTCAGGGGGCACGCTGTCCGACTTTCCCGGCGTGTCACGGTCTCCCCCGCGCGGGGGGAGACTGTCGCGGTTTCCCGACCGATCGCTTCCCGCACCACCGCCGATGCTCCCTCCTATCTTGCGCGTGTGGCTGCCGATGGGCGATGGCACTGGGGAATCACCGGCACCATCAAAGTCGTACACAGACCCCGGATCACGGTCTCGCTCACGCTCCCGTTCCCGTTCCCGTTCCCGCTCTCGTTCCTTCTCCCTTTCCCGTTCCCGCTCCTTTTCCTTTTCCTTTTCCTTTTCCCGCTCGCGCTCCTTTTCCTTGTCTCGTTCACGCTCCTTCTCCCGCTCTCGCTCGCGCTCGCGTTCGCGCTCCCGGTCTCGTTCTCTTTCCCGATCTCTGTCTCT
The DNA here is from genome assembly GCA_027569635.1 of Lasiosphaeriaceae sp. G1095. Taxonomy (NCBI): domain Eukaryota; kingdom Fungi; phylum Ascomycota; class Sordariomycetes; order Sordariales; family Lasiosphaeriaceae; species Lasiosphaeriaceae sp. G1095. Next base: position 69,293 of record JAPDFK010000050.1, read on the forward strand.
GTCCTTGTCTCGCACGCTCGACCCACGGACTGAAGATGACCTAGCGGAGCTGGATAGCAGCCCGCTAGGTCTCTCGCGCCCCGAGAGGCCCGATGCTCCGGTTGCTTGTGCCTCGGCATCCTCCCGCGCTTTGATCAGGGCCCGGAGGACTGTGACGTGCTCGATGAGAGCGTCGATCTGCTGCTTGGACGTGTCGGCGCCTTTAACGCCGCCACGGAGCAGGCTGTCGAGCTTCTGCTCCTCGGCCGCCATGTCGATGGTGTCTTTGTTCTTGGCAATATAGTTATCCTGCGCCACGATGCCGCGCAGCGAGTCGTTGCTGGTGTTGACGCCGTCGACCATGGTCCGCATGTCGTCCTTGATCTGGCTCCACAGATGCGCCTCTTCGCCCTGGGTGCTGCCGCTGTTGCGGTTGGGACCGCGGGCATTGCGGTTGCGTGACGACATGACGGCTGCTGTCCAGTCACCTCTATGTATGCAATCCTTTTACCTTTTCGGTCGCGCGTCGGTTTCGTTGGGCTGGTATTCGAGACGTTGGGTCAATCTGTCGTGGGTAAGAAGGCTCGATGCGCGCTGCGCGACTGCTTCTCAATTGTTCTTGTATGACGTTAACTACAAGTACCATTAGGTAGGTAGTCAGACATTCGTGTAATGTAGGTTGATAAAGAGCTGCAACTGGGGAACTCCATACTGTCTGGGCTCAAGAGCAACTTGAAGGTATCAGCTAATGACAGGAATCAAGCTTCGGGCATCAAGCCCAGGCGGGAGAGGGAGGCTAGGCAGGAGGATAGCTGTCGATGTAAAACAGGGTCGCCCATTTCATATTTCATAGGTTGTGGTGCAGAAGGGACGACCTCAGCAATTGATGTTTGACTTGACCATAGACGCGATTGCGATGCGCTGCTCCTGGATATCGAGATAAGGTTAAGCCGCAAACGGACACCCAATGAGACTTGACGTGGGATACAACAAGTCAGGGCGGGTGGTTTGGGGCAAGATTGGGCGGTCAGCGCCTGCACCCCGCGTTCATCAACCACCGCCGTTGGGCTGGGCACTGGGCCTGTAATTCAGTGGGGTTTTTGAACCCTGGACCCTGTCAAATGCCGCGCCGCGCCGCTTCCATCCCAACTGGAGGTGCTCTCCCCGCCTGATTTAACTCCTCAACGTTCCTGACCGAACTGGACATCTCCCTGTGACGTAAAAGTTGAGATCGCAGGCCCTGACGTTGATTTGGACCTCGTTGATACCTACAACGGGAATACCCCTCTCCCAACAGCAAACAGGCCGCCCCCAGCATCAAAGAAGAATGCAGGTCCCTCTGATCCGACTCCAGTGCGGGGTCAATTCCTACGACTGGGGCAAGAAGGGGCAAGCATCGGCCGCCGCCAAGTTTGCTGCTGCGACGCCCTCGCCAGACTTTGCCATTCAAGACGACAGGCCATATGCCGAGGTGAGAGACCCAATCCCGTGGCTGGCAGCGTTATCCATGCGCTAACAGAATCTCTCACAGCTATGGATGGGCACGCATCCCTCCAACCCCTCCCGAGACCTCACCACCGGCCGAACCCTGCTTGATCTCGTCGACGACAATCGCGCCCTCCTCTCCCCCGCCATCGCTGCCCGCTACGGCAGGAAGCTCCCCTTCCTTCTCAAGGTTCTCTCCATCAACAAGGCGCTCTCCATCCAGGCGCATCCCAACAAGAAGCTCGCCGAGCAGCTCCACGCCAAGGACCCCAAGAACTACCCCGATGACAACCACAAGCCCGAGATGGCCATTGCCATCACCTCTTTCGAGGGGCTCTGTGGCTTCCGTCCGCTCGACGAGATTGCCCACTTTCTGGAGACGGTCCCGGCCCTGCGCCAACTCGTGAGTGACGAGAAGGCCAGCGAATTTATCGCAACTGTCAAGAGCACTGGGGACGACGAGTCGGAAGAGGCCGTGTCCAAGAATAAGAAGGCACTACAAAACGTCTTTGACGGGTTAATGTCGTCTTCGGAAGCAGACATGACCGCCGCCACCAAGACGCTGGTCGAGTCTGCTTCCAGTGCTACCGCAGATTTCGCTGGCGGGGGTGTCAGTGCCACGTCGGGTTCGGTCCTCGCCGAGTTGGTCACACGTCTCCACAGCGAGTTCGGGCCAGACTACGGGCTGTTTGTGCTCTTCTTTCTCAACTACGTCACTTTGGAGCCAGGCGAGGCCCTCTTCCTCCGAGCTGATGATATTCACGCCTACCTCAGCGGCGATATCGTCGAGTGCATGGCGAGCAGCGACAACGTGGTGCGAGCTGGCTTGACACCAAAGTTCAAAGATGTGGACACTTTGGTGAACATGTTGACCTACAGCTATGCCCCTATTGACGAGCAGAAGATGGACCCCACCGACTTTCCCTATGTGACCTTGAACCGGGCTGCTTACAGCTCTGGGTCCGCTGTTATGTTGTATGATCCCCCCATCGACGAGTTCAGCGTAGTTCGCTCTCTCCTCAGGGGCGACGGGTCAAAGGCCACATTCGATCCTCTGGATGGCCCCAGCATCATCATTTGCACGGCCGGCAAAGGAAAGATCTCGGTTGGCCCGACCTCGCAGGAGATCAAGGAGGGCTATGTCTTCTTCGTCGGAGCCACGGCTCAGTGCGTTCTCGAGTCTGAAGGCGGGGAGGATGACGAGTTCATCACATTCAAGGCCTTTTGCGAGATCGCGGACCACAGTAATGGCGCATGACCAAGATGGAAGATTTGACTGATTAAAAGCCTAGCGAGTAGCCTTGGTCAACAAATGCAATATCTGACGGGCAAAGTTTTGCCACGTCTGAGGTGCGATCGTCACCTTCCCCCGTAATAATCATTTTATGTCAACATGTGGGCTGTGTATTATTAGAACAGCCCACATGCCTGTCATGTATGAATAGATTGAAGGGATGATCATATCTCGAGAGAAACCACAGCTTCCCGGAAACGCCCAGTATTTGCAGACGGCGACTCAGCGGCATGGATACGACTACGTCGTTCGCCGGACAACTTCTCCTCCCAGGCATCCTCTCATACGAATGTCCGTGGAATGACCACCAAACAGTCCGTTGCTGCTCACCTTTTTTTCTTGATATTCTGCCTACCTACACAGATATTGGGTTGTCAGATTCCTTTTTCTTTCGCTGCTTTTCTTTTTCTTTTTGTTTTTCAAAAAAGAAAACAGTCACCCAGGCACGCATGAAGCCGCAACTTGAACCGCAATACCCAGCGTCTTCTTGGCAATCCTTCGGTTCGCTGAGTGCCCCTTTACCCGTGGTCCCGGACAAACCCTTTACTTTATCCAGGCAGAGCATCTTTTCCCTCCATCTCGTTGTCGGAACTACCCCATCTACTTTCCACCGCTCGGTCTTGGCAGCCAGCTCAAAATAGCAACCGGCTCGAGAGTGTCGAGCAGTCAGGCGTGCTGGTTGGTGTTTTGGGGGGGACGGGAGCGGAGGCCATCCCGGGTCTGGGTCAAGGGCTCTCGTCACTAGAGTAGATTGCCCAACTTCTTGGGATGATAAGGATAGTGCGGACAAGGGGGCGAGATAAAAAAAATTATCCGATGCTGTGCAACAGCGGGTTTTGTTTATGCGAGGGGCCAAGCGAATCACTAGGGGTGTCGCGGTGGGATGTCCGCTTCCCTCGTCCCGTGTCGTGGGGATTATACTCTGTACCTAGCTTTAATCGCAGAGAGGTGTTCACTGGTGGCTTCAAATGGAGGGAGGCGCGAGAGGCCCCAAGTCTAGCACTCAAATGTAGATAGAACGTTTGAAAAGATGGCGTACTGGAACTTCAGAGACCACAGAATTGCTGTTGTTGTTGAAGATACAAACACAGGTTGGCTTGTCTTCCAGGCACACATTAATTTGGTATAAATTTCTGTGATCTTGGTACCTAACGACGGTACCGAATGAGTCTACTCGCCAAACGTGGGCCCACTCTAAGCGGGTGTTAATATGGAAAAGAGCAAGAAACCTGGGTCCTGGATATTGGGTCTTGTCCGACATCTTGGCCTGGGCGAATGGCCAATGTTGACGGGGCACCGGGTGAAGTGACATGGGATGGTATCGGATATCCTATATATGAACGCGTCCCTGAACCTGCCTTATGTGTTTTTTTTGTTTTTTTTTGTTTCTCTTCCACAAGATAACTTGATTGCCTGATCTCTCCAGTCGCACAAAAACCAACAAATATGGTCCAGTTATACTACCTCTTCGCACCCCTTTTGGCCGGAACTGCCGTGGCGCAGAGATGGACGACTCGATTTAGGCCCACCACCTTTGCCCCGAATCCGGCTCCCAATCCCACTACCTTGACTCAGAAATCACCTTCGTCTCCAACTCAAAGTCTATATGGGCAATGTAAGCTTTCCAATCTCTGATATCGGATGGTAAAAGTGGATTTTATCTAATATAACTTCATAGGTGGTGGTCAGCAATGGACGGGAGCTACCATATGTCCCATTGGTGCTTACTGCAAGAGCACTCCGACCAAGTATGTGCTATTCCCCTGATATCTGAATCTTTATGAACTCAAACAATGAGATCTTTGGTCCTAACTTTCATTACTTCACAGCGTGTGGTACGCGCAGTGTGTAGCGGCCGAGGGCGACTCACCTCTGTCAAACAATCCAGACGTCACGATACGAACCTTGACGACCGTGTTCAGTGTCGGCGGGCCAACACCAACAGTCATTTCCACACGCATCACATATCTCACCCCGAAGCCTTCCAGCACAACTGCGGCCAGCGTTGTGACAGTGACGTTGACACCGGATGAGCCGTGCGAGAATGAGTTCTACTGCTAAGAATTGGGCCATGATGGATAGGTTGGGTAATACATGGGATCTCTTTAATGTATAAATTTATTCTTGTGCCATTGTGCCCAGAGTTTGAGCGATGTCACAATGGCAATATTTCATTTCTAAAAAGACAATTTTACTTGTATCCTCACATTCAAAACATCTTTGTAGTTGCAAAACGTTTTCCTAATAGCGCTGATAATGAGGCCAGATACCGGTTGACAAAACTGTACAAATCACGTTTTGGGTACGCTAAGCTGTCTCAAATTTGGTAATAAACTCATCGTTAACATCTACAACCGCACTTCCGAATCTCGACTAGCGCTTGAGTCCGGAAGAACTTGGTCTGACAACACAACACTAGTGTTTAGAGTCGGGGTCAATAGGCTCTCGATATTTGCAGTTCATGATGAAAATGCCGTTGTAAGAAAGTAATATGTCTATAGGTTGCCTCCTATTCATAGGGGATGTAATCAAATTACTCCCATCCGCAACGTCTCCTCATTTATGTCCGCCATTCCAATCTTTTATATCCTACAGGTCCTTTACTGTTTGCCCGAAGTCATTTTGCATCTAAACTTGAATTTTCTGGTTACACCTTGCTCTTTTGCCAAAGCACGGGGTACACCCATGGTGCCCAAAAGGGAGTTGTGATACGCTCTTTCCACTACTCGCTATGTTCAAGAGAAAATGTGCCTGCACTTGGACGTGTGAGAAAGCAATGGGTCTTGCTCTTGCTCTTGCTACATCTTGGTACTAATGTGGCAGATGCTCCTTCTTCTCACAGCAGACGTGCCGGTCAAACAAAAAATAAAAATCGTGTTTGCCAAAAAATGTTTCCTTTTCCTTTTCCTTTTCTTCAACGAGTTCAAAATGTCTTGGCGTATGTATACACCCACTCTTCTTGTTCTGGTCATATCATATTACCCTCCAAGAATATTTAACTCTCAAGTCTCCAGCGCAGAGTCCTGCTCCATTGCATTGTATTTAACTCCCACCCGATCTCCTAGAAGGTCTTGCACCTGGTCTTGCACCCCCCAGCACACCCGAGTTCTCACCAAACTTCCCACCAATCCCGACTTTCACACTTGACATCCCGAGAATAATTTACAGCAACAGATAGGGACATGCGAGTCCCATCCCCAGCGTCGTCATTCACTTTGGTCCTGACACACGGCTAACACGAACGTTTATTACAGTCTCGGCGATAATCCAAGGTGTCTTGGCCAGTATGGACTACGAGTTTGGCCTCCCAATTCTATATTGGGTCGGCTTGCTGCTGTTTGTGGTGGGGAAGTGGGTGCTGTGGCTGGATGGGAGGGAGATGGGAAGCTTGGAGTGAGTTTGTGCGTGGTAAACCCTTGTCGCCTGGCGGGTGGCATTGTGTCTGGTGGTGGCCCTGCCGCCTTGTTGCTGCCCTTGTGTGGGCTTTGGTGTGGGTTGTAGTGTGGGCTGTCGGGAACGGCGGCCTTTGGCTGTTGGTGATTTGGCCTATGTACGCGTTTGGTTGGGTGGTGGATGCCATCGACAAGCACCCAGAGTTGCGGCGGCGCCTCGCCGCCATGATGGTACTCGTCCTCGACACCATCAGCAACGCGGCTTTGCGGCTGGCCAACTCCGCCGAAACGAGAGCGGCGTCGTGGCGTGGGGCGGCCCTTGCCCAGGGGGAGGAAGTGGTGTAAGGTAAGTTGAGCATCTTTATCTTTCCCTTTGTTTTTCCTTTGTTCTTCTTGGGTGCCCTAGGGGCAAGCATCTTTACACTGATCGCCGTTTGGCAAATATATCTTATCCCATCCATGCCCCTCACGTCACCGTCGTGGGTGGGTGCTCCTCATCGGGTTGGTCGCCGATGAGCCAAGCAGGGGCAGCCAAACAATTATTCAAAATCATCAGTCGATCACCATCACACAATTCACCCATTTGGGCCATTCTCGGCCAGACTATCACTACCCGGACCAAAACGAATACGCATGGAATCATCAGCCGATATTAATTATCACCTCACCGTTGACCTAAACAAACTTCAATCAGCACATCTTCATTGGGGCGATTTTCGGTCACATCAATCCGGTACACGCAATTACAAGTACCAGACCACCGCCACCTAATTAGACAACCGCGACTGGAATCATCAGTCGAAATCAACAGCCTAGTCTTCTCAGACTGAACTACTGCCGCTCAGATAACTTTCATATAGACCATCCCAGCCCCTCCATCATCCACAGACGACTGGGTCCGGCTTCCATAAGCGGAACTTGCCTGAGTAGTTGGGCCCACCAACTGAAGCACCTCAGGACGAAACACAAATCATCACATCCAATCAACCTCAAGCGCCGCAAAAACCGTAGCCAGACGGCCATCATAGACTACCATCCAAGTCGCCGATCATCACACAGGGCAAATTCTTTTCCTGCCAGCCAGACATTGCCAGCCAGACAGCCACCAGTTGGAGAGTAATTAAACCTTTGACTGTAATTATTTAGTTTCTCAGGATAGCGGCCCCACCAATCATGTATCTAGGTAGTTAGATATCATGTAATTAGCGGACCCATTAACGTGGTAAACACAAAGTAACACCCGACTTGAAACGGGCCTTAACTCCCACATGATGACTTTTTTGCTTTGATTTCCAGGCTGCCTCGAACCTAAATCTCCCCCTCAACCTAAACTTCTCTCTCAACAATCGCCCCCATCCCACTTTCCCATTCCCTCAAAAGGAAAAACGATCTTCACACTCTTGCAATCTCCGAGCAGCTTCTTCCTCCCCTCGAACATCTCCTCCCTACCTACTTAACATCGGTGGCCTTTTCGCCATGTCAATCTCTGACAATACCGTCAAACTCGAAGATGACGTTGACGAGAACTTTCAACGTCTGGTCGAGATATGTCTCCCCCTCTGGAATGATCAGATTGACGCCCAAACGCTGCGCCCCATAACGTCCGAATATGCGAGCACGAATGCCCTCATCTTGATGCAACACCCCCCAAGCCTCACATGGATGCGCGTCTTGAAACATATTCAGGCTGGCATCGGATACGAGAGGGGGTTGTCGGTCGACCAGTTTCTCGATGGCATACAGCCTCGATTTGCTGCTGACAGCTGCGCGAAGTCTTTGGTCCAGGCCATCGCCATGATTCTATACAACCAAGAGTCTGTCTTGGTGGGTTCGATAACGCCAATTGCTACGACTACACTGTGCAGCTGTAGGAAGTCCAAGCCTCTCACCATACCCGAAGACTTTTCTCTCGAAGGCATGCCGAACCCGATGGTTAAGCCGTTCATAACGCATCTACTGCTCAATGACTACGATAGACGAGAAGCGCGCGGCTACTCTTATGTGCGAGGATATTGGCACAACCCCGGGTCTGGCATATGGAGAGTGATGCCAGGCAGCTTGTGGATCGCGTTCAAGAGGTTCTGCACGTACCTGGTACAGTTTATCAGAAACTTCCAGCGAGGAGACTTCCCTGGCATGGAGCACTGGAAGTACTTGTGTGCCAGCCTGTCGGCTGGACTGTATTTCTGCGACCTGCCGGATTACGTCGCCATGCTCTACGGCTATGAGACAAACTGTGCGGACCTCCCCCCCGTAGAATCGGGCTCTTTTTTCCCCTGGAAACCGACCCTGTGGCGGGGAGACTCAGGGTACGAGGGGATATTCCGAGAAATGTTTGCAGAGATCCCTACCAGGGGAACCGGTCGGCTAAGGCGCAAGCTGCTAGTCGATGTCCATCACCTCATTCCTCTGTGCATCGGCAACGAATGGCGGAGGGAGAAGATGCTGGATCGTGCCAGGACATACGCGGCACGATACGGCATTTCCCTCGCCCTCTCATCTCCAGCCGCCAAAGTACCTGTTTCTCAATCCTCGGAAACGAAGACTCGAGCGGATTGGAGATGGAGATTGGGACTCGGTGAAAAGTATAAATGTGCAATCCAAGAAGCAAAAAGGAGATCAGTTGACAGGTCCAGCGGAAAGCCAATTCTAAGTAATGATTAGGGACTAAATTTCCCCTTGCTGGAGTGTGTTCTAGGCGCAGAACTAGTTTTGGTTTCTTGGGAGGCATGCTGGGGGAAAAAAAAGGTGCAGGTCTTTTGAAAGACCATTTTGGGCACTTTGTGGCCCTTCAAACTTGATAGTAACTGAATTTTAAGTCTATACCAAGGTAAAGGAGTGACTGAGTTTTCAAGAAAATGCGCGAAAAAAAAAAGAAAAAAAAAAAGAAACCTCCCCCCCCCCTTGGTTGCAAAACCAGTTTGGAAACAACGCACTTCCGCCGTCTCACATATGTACATACCCTCTCCCTTTGTCTTGTGTGTTTGCTCTTGAACTAGTTCCAATAATCGTGATTACTGTCCCACATGATCTGTTTATTTTCAACCCCCGTCCGACTAGGACATCTCCAGCGGGAAGCTAGCCACGTCCATCGCCATGGTTGCATATATTCCCATGGTGGACTATCCTCCAATTCTTCCTCAACTTCGCCTCATCTGGCGATATTAGCTTCGTCCATTCAAGAGGCATAATATGACAGCAGTCCCTTAGGTACGTACTGAATTCATCCTTATCGACTTCAACAGCCAGTATCTCGTTGCGGCCCCGTCTTTCCGATTCTAAACCTTTTCACTCTAAACCCGAGTGTAAGCCGAGATTTGGAACTCAGTACAGTCTGTAAGATAGCAAGACGTCTCCAGGTTCTAGTGTAAAACTGTGCCACCGGCCCGAGTATCCGTCCCTCGCTTGCTTACGCGATCCTAGTGCAAAAAAAGGCTAGAGATTATGTCTGCCAAGCTCGTCAGTTGTGCGGGGTAAGGTGAAGAAAGATGGCGTGTCACTCCGGGTTACCCTGTGCTGTTTGCCCGTTCAGTTGTAAATGTAAACACAATAATAATGTCAGGCAAATGGGTTCCGGGTTTCTCCAATTGCACAGCCCTGGCAACAAATGGGCCATTCTGCTCTGGGCTAGATCATTGGGGACGGCGAGCTTCCCGATCTTTGGAGAGCGTGCAGGGAGCTCCTGTGCCTCGGTATGTCGGCCGTTTCCCCTCACTTTTCGATTGGTCGAGCCAGGGGTGTTGTTGGCTCCCAAGTCATATCCAAAGATGACACAGACTCTTGTAGCTAGCTGTCCAGTATTGCCCCATGCTCTTGAAAATCTCACAAGAGACGATGCCACCCGGCCATCAACTCTCGGTACAATACGAGAAGACTTGATACCTACCTATCAAAGAGACAAGAACTGAAGGACAATCAATGGCTGCCCTCCCACTCGCCATTGCCGCGGGCACTGCTGCCGCATCGGCATACCTCAACGCCCGCCTATCACTCGAGCACGACGCCCTCTTTTTCAACATTGTCGGATCATCAATCTTCAATATTGCACGTGCCGTACGGGCGGACCGGATCAACGTCTTTTACGCGCTGGAGAAGTAGGCGCTCAACAAAGCAACAGCCGAGCGCTCCTTTTTGTGGTTCGAGGGTCGGACTCACACCTATGGCGAGACGTACCAAAAGGTGCTTCAATACGGGACCTGGCTCCGGACGCGCCATGGCGTGCGAGAGAAGGATATCGTGGCCCTCGACTTCCAGAACTCGGACACGTTTGTGTTTCTATGGTTCGCCCTGTGGGCGGTGGGGGCCAAGCCAGCCTTTATCAACCACAACCTCACCGGCGGGCCGCTGGCCCACTGCCTGCGCGCAGCCACGACAAAGCTGGCCATCGTCGACCCCCGTGTAGCGGATAGTCTGACGGACGAGGTCCGCAAAGAGACCCCTGGCATCGAGTTTGTTGTGTTCAGCCCGGAATGCGAAGCCGAGGCCAACTCTACCGAGGCGGTGCGGTGCCCGGATGAGGTGCGTGCCGAGGACAGCTACGTCGGCATGGCGATTTTGATCTACACCTCAGGGACCACGGGCCTGCCCAAGCCCGCCATTGTGTCATGGGGCAAGATTTATGTGGCGGCCTCTTTGACAGGCAAGGGGACGGGGATTAAGACAGGCGACATATTCTACACCGTAAGTTTTTCTCTTCTCTTCAACTCACAGTGAGCCAAAACTGATTGTTGTTAGTGTATGCCGCTCTTCCATAGCTCTGCATCATGTCTCTGCGTGGGCGCCGTCCTGTCAGCAGGCGCCACAGTCGCCATCGGACGACGGTTCTCGACCAAGACTTTTTGGAAAGAGGTGCGCGCTTCCAAGGCCACCATCATCCTGTACGTGGGCGAAACGTGCAGGTACCTCACGGTGGCGCCGCCCCAACTCGATCCGGTGACAGGCGAGAACCTCGATAAAGAGCACTCGGTCCGCGTGGCCATGGGGAATGGGCTTCGGCCAGATGTGTGGGACCGATTCAAGGAGCGGTTCGGGATTGATGTGAGTTGTTTGTTTACTCGCCTCTTTTGCCGTCTTTGACCACAAAGAAACGCAAAAACGAAGATGAAGAGGCACTGATCGAGATATTAGACGATCTTTGAGTTTTACGCCGCGACTGAAGGGGCCCTCGGGACTTGGAACCGCAGTCGGAATTCGTTTAGCAAGGGCGCCATCGGGCGGTACGGGGTGCTGTCCAAGGCCATCGTCAACCTGCGCAGCGCCACGGTGCGGCTCGACTACGAAACCGAACTGCCCTGGCGGAATCCACAGACGGGCTTCTGCCAGCGTGTCAAGAGCGGTGACCCAGGCGAGTTTATCGTCCAGCTGCCCAATGACGACGTCAACAAGCGGTTCCAGGGGTACTACGGCAACCAGGAGGCAACCAACTCCAAGATCATGCGCGACGTCTTCAGCAAGGGTGATGCGTGGTTTCGGTCTGGCGATATCATGCAGTGGGACAGCGACGGGCGCGTGTTCTTCAATGACCGCATTGGGGACACGTTCCGGTGGAAGAGCGAGAACGTGTCTACGGCTGAGGTGGCCCAGGTTCTCGGGTTGCACCCAGCTGTACATGAGGCCAACGTGTACGGCGTGCAACTGCCACACCATGACGGCCGTGCAGGCTGCGTCGCCATCGTGCTCAGCAACTCTGCCGTCGGGGCAGAGCTGTTGGCGAGTCTCGCAGCGCATGCCACGGCAGGGCTGCCGCGATATGCTGTGCCGCTGTTCTTGCGCGTCGTCAAGGAGGTGGGGATGCAGAATACGGGAACAAACAAGCAACAGAAACACGCCCTCCGCCAGCAAAACATCAATCCTACCAAGGTGCAGGGGGATGTGTTGTTTTGGCTCAAGGATGGGACGTATGCTCCCTTTGGTGAGAAGGAGTGGAGCGAACTGGAAAGGGGAAGGGTGAAGCTTTGATCTTGAGTACGAGTACATGTATCCTCAGGTGTTGCAGAGATGTGGCCCCAGTGTATCCAAATGTCATGGAGAACGCCGTGATGGGTGCCAAATCTTGCTCTAATAGACAGCAGAAAGACAATGTATTTATTGTATAGCCCAATCGTCTAAGTTTGGAGGTTTTCCGAACGACAGGAGCCTCATTCATTTTTCATGAAATAGGAGTGGAGTGCCTCTAATTATAGTGCCATGATTCTGCTGTTCACTCCACTAAGGATCCATCACCAAATGCATCCAGCAACCGAGCCCTCTTAGCTCAGGGGTAGAGCGCATCACTAGTAATGATGAGGTCATCAGTTCAATTCTGATAGAGGGCAATTAATAATGTTTTTGCCGTTTGCGTCCACTCGGGCAATTGTAGAGTCGGGGACCTGCAGATACAAACTTGCATGGTAGACTCCAGAAATACTTAGAAGCACAGGTTAGGATGATTGGAATTGTTATTAATGCAGTTGCAAAGTACATTATTGGGATCCGTGCCTTAAGGTATTCTAGTGGGGAAAGCTGCCTGTCACATTAACAGACCCCATCATAATTCAACAAAACAGCATTTAGGGCCAAAAATACTAAACCTCGCCGTCCTTCTGAGCCCGTTCCACTGGTAGCTTTTCCACCTGGGGTTGCTCCGCCTGGGGTTGCTCCACCTGGGATTGTTTTGGTACCTCGAATTCCAAAAAGTACCTATTAAAGTCTCCGTCGCCCCCATACTGGGCGTCGTTCTGGACCATGTGGTCAATGAGCTTGAAGCCAAGACGCTTGTAGATGTTGATGCCTCCCTCGAAAGCAAGGACGTAGATGTCGATGCCCAGCTTCTCCGCCATATCCATCCCGTGCTTCACCAGACGCGTGGCGATTCCCTTGCCTGCGTTGTCCGGGTGGACGGCTAAGAAGTCGAGAACTGTTTCCGTAATGCGATCAAGTTTGTCAGCTCTATGGTATCTCACCTCACGCACACGCACACTCTCACTCTCATTCTTTTCCCTACAAGAAACTGAAAATCAAGATCATGGCAAGTAGAAAATCAAAACCTACCCATGTATTCCTTCTTACTCTTGAGTTCCTGGTGGCGTTTGCTAAGCTCGGCATCCATCTCATGCATGTCCTCGCGCGGGTGAAAATCGGCATTCTCATGCCGATCGGCGATCCTTTGTCTTATCTCCTCGTACGATTCCTCCTCAGATGCTACTACGTCGGGCACCTGGGCCTCGTGCCACACGGCGTCGCCGGACCGCGACTCGGGCAGCACCCACCGCGCGTACCCGATTAGTTTCCCATTGTTGCTGTCGACGGCTTTGGTGTGCCGGTTCCTCTCGCGGTTCTGGAGCATGTTCCATGGCATACGGTCTGTGGCTGTGCTGATGATGGCGGCTAGGGGCTTTTGTACCCGGGTTTCTGGGTTCAGCCAGGTGATCCGCCATGTCGAATCCTCGAAGAAGGCCGACATATTGTTGATGGCTAGGTCGGAGGCATCGGCGATGGTGCAGCCGAGGATTTCCATTTGGTACTCCATCATGAATTGTTTATTGCTTAATTAGCCCGGGTCTTGGGAATGAGAAGAAGGGTGTGATTGAAGCAGATAGGTCGGGCAATTAGTTCTGGCAGAGGGCGTGGGAGCCGTCTTTATCTCCAGTCCAGCATTTGTTCACAGCTATTAATGTTGCAATTTCACCTCTCAACTGGCTGACGAATCTCGCCCATAATTGGTCGCTTGAGTCCTTGTTAGGAAGGTGAAAACGATGTCGACACCGTGGTAACATAGGACTGGGTGCGGGGCAGGAGCCTAAGGTGACTCATGACGCGGTTGGGGGACCATTGGTAGGGATAAATCCAAGGGGATATTCCCGTATTCCCCCTAATTATTCTGCTCGTTGGATTAAAGATATCAAAAGTCTGAGTGGACCACTGGAAAGTTGACAGATGTTCTATTTGCATTCATATCATTGGCATGGTCCATGGGAATGAGGGGGCTGTGACTCAACTAGGAGTCAGGGGGTTATGTTGGGGCTGTGTATCGTCCTTAAATCCGGCCATGTGAAAAACCGGGACCTTGTGTTATCAGGCGGAAATATCACCATCGTGTTCGTTCTGTCTTCGCGGCCCCTATTATTCTAAAGAACCAGAAAAAGGTTGAGGTGAAGTCACATATAAGTATTGTTGAACGCACAGGAATAGATATCTATAGAAAAAAGACTTGGGTATTGGGTAAATTCAAGTCAGATTTCTTTCCCTGAAAGCCCATGTTCTCAAAGAAATCCATGATCCAAAACCCATCGTAAATTGTCGTAATAGGGCCGTGTTGTGGGGTAGCCCCATTCCCAGTGTATAAACCAACTGACCAGCTTGGCCAAGTGCCAGGTACCTGTGATTTTGGTCCGGTGGTCAAGCGGTTCCCACAAGAGGCCGTGAATATTGTATAAAAAATACGCCCTTGTGAGACAAAGGGCATCCGGCGTCCGTTTTTGTGAACACATGGTTCCATATCCTTGGATTTGCATGTGATCCGTAGCCAAAACCCAAGCCACTTCAACCCATTAGGGTATTATGACGAATGCAAATCCAGTGGTATCGCTTGCGGTTGGTCTCAATCCTCCAATGCCTGGCCACCCAGCAGCACATCTCCTCCCCCAATAATGCGGAATAGTTGTTCGAGTTGAATCTTGGGTCTCGTGATCTTTTTCTTTATGTCTGATGCTTGAGTTGGAGATGGTGAACTTGTTTCTCGACCCGAGGCAGCACTGGCTCGCCGAGTCTTTGCCGTGTTGGTAACGACTGTCGCCAAACTTGTTTTTCGACTTGAGGGATTGGATTGCTGAGTCTGTACCGTGGGTGTGTAGGTGAGGACTGACGCCATATGCGTCAACTCTGCCTGAATAAAGGAGGCAAGGTCGATGATTAGTATTTTGAAGTCCGCCTAAGTGATATGAATGGTTCAGAGATCAACTTACGTCTGAAATGGGCTGACGGGTTTGTATGTGGTAATTGTTATGACGGATCTAATACATATAAGAAGTGCACAGTCAGCTTTGCGTCCAGGGATACCTGCCCGTAGGCACTACTCACCTCAATACGGAATCCCCCCCCTTTTGTTCAACTTGAGATATTCCAAAGCTCGTCATGCTTGACATTGCTGCCGGGGATAACTGTCGTAAATATCGGTCTTTTTGGTGTTGAGTCCATTAAGTCAATTATGTCTTTATTACAACCTGGGACACAAACTTCCTTGCTGCAATTAGCTGGCTGATTGATAGTAAAAGAAATGGGTGTTGTGGGTGGAGATTCGCAGTTGTGATGTATGTTAGGCATGACGGTGGCGAGAGGCGATGTTGATAATTAAGTACATGTAGCTGGTATGTTGTGGAGGGAGGCTTGCGGTGGCTCAACCAAGGTGAATTGCAATGAACGGAGCACCCCAGGCCGACGGCGATGCAACCCCTCTGGATAACTTTGAGATGAGGTCAGCCGAGGACTCGCTGCTTTCCATTGGAGACTGGGCCAAGCAGCTCCCGCCATCCGCGACACAGATTGTCTACCGGAGGAAGAACACGCTGTAGTGGAAGCTCTGCCTGCAGGGCCATGGTCGTCCACGACAACAACAAGTCAAAGTTTATACCCATACAGAAGCTTGAGGAAATCGTCACCCCTGAAACTGTCAGGACAGAGCTCGCCGCCTAATTTCCCGGACTGTCACCCCAAGACTCGGACATATTCGCTGAACATATCTGCAAGAGGCAACGGGTCTAGCTTCCGGTGCAATCCCGTGGGTGTCTACGGTCCCGGCCCGGTGATCCCAAATCTCCTACATACCGGTCTCCTACTTACAAGGTACCCAAGGCACGGCCAACGAGCAGTGACGGCAATAGTAAGCGCAGCCTGCGGCAGCACTGCGGACGACACGGCGACGTCAAGCCCGAGAACGTCCTCTGGTTTGACGACTCCGAGTCGGCGGCGGCCGATCATTCCCTCGGCGTTCTCAAGATCTCCGACTTTGGTCTGACCAGGTGGCACAGCGCCAGCTCCAAGATGGCGCCCGTGCCCGACCGCTTGCAGGCAACAGCGACCTACCGTGCCCCAGAAATAGACCTACCGAATCGCAGTCAATATTTGTAAAAGTTTGATATCTGGGCTCTGGGCTGTCTCTACCTGGAGTTTCTGACATGGCATCTCATGGGATGGGGTGCCGTGGAGAAGGAGTTTTGTCAGGGACGACTCGGCGACGGCGACGACCCGGAGTGGTCCAGTAATAAGTTTTTCAATATCATTGGCGAAGATGTTGATCAGCGAGCCGTGGCCAAACCTTCCGTCATCGAAGTTAGTTCTCCCCTTCACCAGTATTCTACTGACCAACCTAATTAAGGTACTGCTGACTTTGAGCACAGTGGATCAACAAGTTACACTGCCACCCGCGGTGTACTCGCTTTGCTCGCGAGTTTTTCGACATATTCAAGAACGAGATGCTCCAGGTGGACCAGAAGAACCGTATCGAATATTCTCAGGTCGTGAGCCGGCTCCACGGCATGTACCATCGCATGTGCACCTCCAGCGAGCGCCAGCGCTACGAGCACTGTTTGAAAGGACTCCCATACGTCCCTAAGATACTCCTATTAAAAGACAAAGACAACTCGGAATTGAAAGCCGTTGACACTGGCAACAACAACAACCTTGTTCAGGCTACAATAGTCCCCGCCAGACGCCTCGTCAGCTGGGCACTTCGCCCGTGGATTCGCGAGCTTTTGGTCGTGGCAGTCGTGATAGCGCTACAATGTTTCCTTACTGGTGTCACTATGCCACTGCTCGAGATTAATGGTTGGACGGTGGACATTTGAATACTATCATCCCGAACTGCTGTGGTAGTAGCTAATTACAAAAAAGCATAATGGGACCGGATTTGTGTGTTGATGTGGTCTATCTGACTCTTTATCATGTGTCAGAAGCCAAGAGTCGGATCTCAGTAAGTAATAGGGTTGAACTCACCGAGGTCAGAGGCTTGGGCACGATGAGGTGGAAGTAATCGAGTTTGATCTTGAACCCAATGTCAGTCTCGTTGATGGGGTAATATCAAAGATTCTTGGTAAAAAAAAAAAGAACTTACCTCCTTGATCTTGAACTTGCCTCTACCATATATCGCTTCAAGCTCCCTGGCCAACAGGTCCTTGTCGTTATACGCAATGGCTACCTGCTGCTCCACTGTGTACTTCCTCCTGCTAGACTGACGAAGACATGGTGGCGATTCTGGGTGACTGGTCTCTGCCTGACGATTTGGTTCATCTATTACAGTGCAAAGACCGGCCTGGGGAGCAGTGAGCGCTCCTGTTGACTTGCGATGGCGGGATCTCTTCGCGGGCCTGTCTGTCTCTCAAGAAGTGAGCAGGAATGACGGGAAGGGGGAAATTTTAATAAAAAACACAACGAACTGGCGATCCGAACACACAAAATCATTGCTGCTGATGTAAACGGTGACCAGTCATCGTAAGCTCCGCCGTGCATGATGCACTGCACTGATGGGGCACGACTTGGGCACTAAAGACGCCCAAGTCCCAGAGCCTTGCGATACGGTACAGCTTTCAAAGTTGGTTTCCCCCCCCTCCCCCCCCCAAAAAAAAAGGAGAGTTTGGGGGCCATTCCCAAGAAACCAGGACTTGAAATGCACATTCAGCACGAGGTCGAGGCAGGTTTGTGGTAAGCGGTGGACCTCGACGCCCTAGGCAGCTATTTTTCAGGCTCCCGGACTTATCAAAAGGTAAAAAAGGGCTAATTACGCCCTTCCAACGTCGTGCTTGGTGTGACAGGCATCATGCACAGTCCGGGGTGGCTGAAGTGATCTCTGTGCAGGTGGTGCAGCGTTTCATCGTCTCATTGGGTGATGGAACCGGGCTCAAAGCCTTCTCTCGAGTTCTCTCTCGGTGCAGAGAACCTGAGCGAAACACAAACCAAAAAAAGTGAAGCGGTCGGGAAAGGACTGGTTTTGGTGTTTGTTCTTATCACCCTTCTTCCATCGCCCACCCTGCTTCTCCCAGATTCATTTTGTTACCTACTTGACTCACCCCCAAATAATTACGACATGGATTGGATCAGTCAGCAAACGCACCATTCCAGACCCTCGAATCCTAAAGTGGGGCCAGCGCTCAAGTACCGTGTTGAAACTTGTCCACAACGACCCAGTGAGTCGACTCGTTGGGGGTGACTGCATGTAAGAGCCGGCACATATGATTGGCTCCCTCTAATTAATGTAATCCCAGAATCCAGTGAGAGACGACCTCAAGACGGACGAGGAATGGGCCGACTGGCTTCACAAGGTCTGGTTTCTGCCCTTCTTTACATCCACATGCATCAACTGACAGGGAATATCACTACAGGAGGAGGTCTCAGACCCTTCAAAATTTAGACATGGAGCTGTGGTTGGGTACGAACTTCATCATCTTTTAACTTGTGAATGCCATACCTAACACCGTAACAGGCTGGGAAACCGTGCTGTCGAAGATGACGACGTCATGCACATGGATTGATAGACAACATCATAAATCGCGGTGCTGCCGTGTTTACTCGAGGTGCTCTGAGCCTGAGGAGCCCTCCTCTCCTAGCTATAGAATACAACTGCCGCTCGTCACACTCGTGGCCGGGAGACATGGCTCTTTCCACGACATACTTTCCATCAACCGGCTCTACCTACGCCGTGTTTTACGGATGTGACGCCAAGACAGCAAAGGAGGTCGCTGGCAGGCTGTTAGAGGCTCATGATCACAACATTGTGCTACACCCATCGCTGATACTGGGGATCTTTGCCGAGATGGAGCGCAAGAGACAGTTCTGCCTTGTCGACGTCGCACATCTGAACCTGGTGCAGAATGTGTCGAGGCTGAACAACCGAGAACCCCGCGCCGCCTCGCCGCTAGACGACGACGAAGACAACAGCGAATACTACTCGGTTGACCCATGGCTGAATGTATGTCATCTCAAGAACGGACTCGAAAATTGGGAGGAGCAACTGGCCAGAATCGTCGAGCACGCAGATGAGCTCGCCGAGAAAGACGACAAATTCCTTGCAGGGAACGGCCAATAGGTCGGAGCTGGGATGGATAAGGCTATGGTGTTGGTGATGCGCGAGACCGTAACCAGGGTCAAGATACGGCTGACCGAGATCATCTGTGACTACAACGAGAAGATCAGAGCGTGTAACATGATCATGGACGGAACAACGCTAGAAACACAGCTTGTGAGTTCATCTGTTCTTGTCGTCTCTGCCACTCTGCCACTAACGGCTTTGTCCAGGCTCACACAAGGGCAAACATGGAAATTGCGCTCCAAACCAAAGAAGATGGGAGTCAGATGAAATCTATTTCTCTGTTGACAATGATTTTTCTTCCTCCCACATTTGTAGCAGTGAGTGTCAAGTCCACACCGGACCTTGTTCCAAGGTCAAACATGGGAGCGAGGCTAATAATGAATGTTTGGAGCAGACACTATTTTCCATGTCCTTTTTTAGTTGGCAGTCAAGGGAGACGAGGTCATCATGTCTCCGTGGCTCTGGTTCTACTTTGCTATCGCGGCCTGTCTGACATTGATCACCGTGGCCTTGTGGTATCTGGAAAAGTTCCGAAGGCGGAGGCGCAGAATGGCGTTGCTCCGGGCCGAAGATAAAAAGGTGTAAAATACTGTGATATCTCAATGTATAACCGACTCAGCTTTGCGTGCTTATCCACCACGGCTCCTTGATATTGAATGAATAGTGGCACTGCACCCACCAAAAAGCCTCAACAATGGATGAGATCCGATAACATCACGGAGATCTCTCGGGCCGTAATCAACCATCCACCGAAGCTGACCAAAAGCCGTGAAACACGAGATAGCAAAGGTGCTTTACCCGCAACGCCAGAAAATAGATTTGCGGTGTCGTCATTGGCCTGTCCAAAGCCAACCGCAACTGCTATCTCCGAGTCCGTTTTGGTGGAGCGGGACTTTTATGCCATCTTGGGCTTAGCGTGCCGGGCTTCCCACCGAGGACCTTCACGCCAGATCAACAACCAGAAAGTACCAGTTATTACCAGCAGTTCTTATGACACCACAATATACATCAAACGTGTAGGCTAATTCACTGGCCGTTGCAACTAGTAGAGCACGCAAGTAAGTACCGTGCCAAGCTCCCCTCAACTGATGACAACATGATCAAATTCCAATGTTCCATCGCTCGCTAGCCTGGCCATGAAGAGACGAGTAACAGCCTCCCGCTTCCTTATTCGAGGCAAAAAGTGCCCAGCCACCAAACACCACTTTGACGCCTTGGGGCTCAACTTTAGGGGATCTCAATTGCCGGATGGGATTTTAGTTATCCATCTCTTTCATGGCAAGCCTGAGGACTAGACTACTTGTACTTAAAGCCAGTTCTTCGTCACTTTGTCTGTCCTTTTGTCCTTCCTCGCATATCACGTCTACGCAACTACATCTTCAGTCGAAATCTAAACTCTCAGCCCTTCACCCAATCTCTCTTAGCCAAATACTATACTCATCTCACAATATGCCTCTCACATACAAGCCATCAGCACAGTCAGGCGCGCTGCCTCTGCTATTCCCCAACATTTCCAATGCGTTCCTCGGCGGTAAGTCACATTCCAAAATATCCTCTAATTACGTGTGCAATATCTGACGTACTTCACACCCTGCAGACTCGGTGGCCACCACGTCGGAGGCACCCATCGCAGCAGGCTTCTTCCGCATGGAAAAGGGCGTGCCATTGGTGTACGAGTACACCTATGACGAGGCCAAGCTCATCGTGGAGGGCGAGGTCACCATCACAGACGAGACGGGCGAGTCGGTGGTAGGGAAGCCGGGAGATGTGTTCCTGTTCCCCAAGGGCACCACCATCACCTTTGAGAGCAAGGACTACGCGCTGGCGTTTTACGTTGGCCAGAGACCGGGGCTGTAAATAAGTCGGAGTTGGTAATGATGGAATGTGCTAGTTCAGAAAACCTAGGTAGGTAGACCACTCGGCAGCTATAATGAATATCAAAATATTGTTTATTTTGTTGGGTTCATTGAAAGAAATGGTATGCTTGATGATAAATGTAACATCAAGTACCGGCATACTCTTGTGTCTTCTCCACGACAGGATATTACCTCTGGAGCTTAGTTCTAGTATTTTGATTTCAAAAACCATATTATCCTGAATGGGTAAACTGACACCCTCGATTAAACTCCGAGTACAATTGTTTCGGTTCTTTTGTGTTCATGCTCTTATGGGGTCTCGGATTCGGTCGTGAGACGACGCTTGAGCCCTAGAACCTTAGCCACGTTCGTCAACTGTTTTTGTCATTGCAGTCGTTTATACTGAGCTGTCTGAAATGACTACATGCAAACACAGCCGCCGTCATCCTTTTTGGGCTTGTCCCAGTACAAGTTGTCGCCCTCCAGGTCATGCTGTTCGGGCGTCTTGGCCTCGGGATCATATGGCCTGGCCATGTCCCAGAGTTCAATCTGGAATTTCTGCCTGGGCTCATTGACATTTGCCTGGAACCTGTTGTGCAGCAAGCCGTCGCCGCCAACCTCGAGAAAGGTATGAGTTGCGTACCCAGATGCAAAATGCATGCCGTACTCGAGGCGGAAGAGCCCCTCTGGCGTGGGATATAGTCTGTATCGGCACGCTTCCACGGACCAACTCGAGCTTGGGAGATTGTCTTGTGCCGCCGAGCCACTCAGCGCGCGATGGGCGGGTCCGAGGATGTCGGGTGTGACGGAGAACCAGTGCTCATTGCCCATGTTGGTGTCGTCGAGCGGCGGATCGGGCTTGGATGAGCTCGTGTCTGCGGGCAGCGGCACCTGGGTAGCACCGTACCGGCCGAGAATCCAGCGGTAGCCTGGGCTGATGATGGGCCGGACGACTCAGTTTTCCATGCTGGCTTTGGACTGCCAGACGAGAAGACCGCGGCCGATGTTGGTTCCGTCGTGGGCGCGGAGCGTTATAAACGTCTTCTCGGTGCCGTGCTGGCACATGTGCTCGGCTAACCGCCGCACGTTGACGTGCAAAAGGCTGTCGAGCTTGGCTTGCTGCGCGGCCACCATGCCCCAAACCTTTTCCATGGTGCCGTCGTACTCGTAGGGTCCAAACTCGACTGTGTCGTCCTGCTTGGCGAGGTCGAACAGCACTATGGCCCTGGCCTCGACGAGGAAGTATTTGAGTATGGCAGTCTTGAGAATGCAGTATTGTGCCAAGAAGTCCTTGTTGTCATTGACATGAGCGGCGTGGAGGAGGTGAAGGAGACCTTGGTCGTCCTGCCCTACCAAGGCCGTGTTGATGTGCGTCAGAGCCGGGTAGACTTCCTTGACAACCTGCTTGCCTACTGTAGTGCATCGATGGACGCAGCTTTGGTACTGGTGAGGATCCGAGGCGTACGTCTTGGCCGCTCTGGTCAAGGCGGTGGCAGCATTGGTGTATTGGTCGTACAGGGCTTGGATATTGTCGATGTGGTTCTGGACCTGATCGACTTTGGAATCGATGCGAAGGTCGCGAATCTGGATAGAGACGCCGTGTATTGACGTCTTGATTTTGTCGAGCTCTCCCAGCGCTGCTTCTAGCTTCTTCTTGACGGGTTCATTGGGATCGGATTTTCCTGCGACGGCGTCCGCCACAGCCTGGAAGACTTTGGTTCCGACCCAGCTGACACCCGCAAGACCTAAAGACTTGCCAACCTCGGCTAGAGTGAGGCCGACGATGGGGACTAGGATTTGGGTCATGGTTCATCTGAGAGGCGAAACGATATCTCCCCAGGATTCCAGTTAACAAGTCCACCTATCATGCCAATATATAAGCTGGTACCTTGATCATTGAACCTGCCGTGCTTGAGCTCATTGAGATATTAAGTGGATTCTAGGTAGATCATTGTACTAGATGGCGGTCTAGATGCGCCTAGGTTAGCCTAGCCTCATGCGCAACGCAAACTAGTGGACTAATATTGAGCTGAGCAGTTCAAATTCGTATGGTTTCCACTTGAGCTGCAACTCCATCTGGCCGGAATGTGTGCAATCGCTAGTTCTGCTGAATTCGCTGTATTGGACTTGGCACACAGCTCAGGTAGTCACGGCCAATTCGGGAGATAACGCCAAACGGAAAAGGGGCTGCATCCACAACTGCGGACGATGTCAAGGGATGGCTTGTCAGCACCCCAACCAACCACACTACGCGACATTCCTGCAAGAATCTACTGTTGAGCTGAGAACTTGGGGTGAGATCTCACACAGACCTAAACCTGTTGTCTTCAAAAGGGATTTGTTACTATTCGGGATTTAAGGTTGGGACCCCTTTTCTCATGTCAGGTATTTGATAGCATTTTTTGTAATAAACGTTAGGTAGGCATGGGTAAAATCATGAATCACGTGGAGTGAGAATTTATCATTGGCTCAAAACAGGTACCTTTCTTTACCTCACCTTTTGAGCCGATGATGTTGCATGCGGGGAAGCGAGGCAACGCGTGATAATTTGCTCTAGTTTCTCACACTTTTCCCTACTAATTACAGTCTGATTTATCAACAAGATCAAAGGCCATTGACAGCCTTATCATTGTTGTCAAAATGGCCAAACAACCCGTTCTAGCCTTCACCCATCCCGACTTGTGTTCGACCTGTCAAAACATACGGGTTGACTGGTCGAAACCTATCAAGTCTGAAGAGTACACCGCCACTCAGGGAGATGAATTTTGGACTCATATCCAGGCAACTGTGAAATATGGCGGCATCGAGATAAGTTACCAAGCCTCAGCTGTCGGCCTCCGCCAAGGTGGCGACACCGGATGCCCCTTGTGTCATTATCTAGTCCGGCGCATGGATGCTCAATATAGTGACGGGCCAAACTGCCCAGACGACTGGGCGCTCGAGATGGTATTTACCGTTCCGTCAACCCTCCCTACAGATTACTTACGTGGCGAACCCACATTCGAGGAGAGAGTCATGTCTGCCTACGACATTCAGCTTAACTTTGGCCGTGCTACCGCCATCGCAAGCTACAATGCGGAAGTCAGGCGCGAGGTCGGTGTGTTTTCCTCATTAGCAATCGAAGCATGTTTCTCCCCTGTCTAATTAGCAACTGGATTTTACTAGGACCCGTTCCAGTTTACGTCTCCTAGCCCCCAGGGATTTCGACAGACAAGACTATCGGGGCGTCCGAGAAACCCGAATGGTGAGACTCTCATCTGGCATGTCCCTAAGACGCATTCCACTTGCTGAGACGGCGGATTCATTACACTAGAAGCGCCTCCTAACGTGTCGACTTTTGACGCCTTGAGCCAACGCAACATCGAGTGGGCCTTGGGCTGCCTCTCCGACTGTGCGCAAAGCCATCTCGACTGCAAGAAGCCAGCGTCAGGATTTATCCCTTCTCGGCTCATTGACGTAGGAACTGGCGATGCAGCTGCTAGTACTCTGTATCTCGTAGATTTAGCCAATGCGGTCGACTACATTGCGCTGAGTTACTGCTGGGGAGATGTTGATCTCCTCATGGAAAACTTTGCCACCACAAGGGTCAATCATCACGACCGGTATTGCCACGGCCTGCCTCTCCACTTGCTCCCCAAGACGCTTCGCGAGGCCTGCGAGGCCACACGGGCACTAGGACTCCGGTATATATGGATCGACAGCCTCTGCATCCTTCAGGATGACCCGGATGACTGGAACAACGAGTCGGTACTCATGAGCGGCATCTACACAAACGCATTCATGACCATTGTGGCGACTTCGTCCCATGGCGTCCATGACGGCTTATCGCTGTCCCGCCCCGACACCGAGGTCCTTGACGTCCCCATGGTCGCCCTCGGCGACTCCTCCGACGTCCTCATGGCGCTCCATCTCGTGTCCCCTTTCCCCAGCACCACCTGGCAACAAATGGGAAACATTGAGTGGAAAAAGCGCGGCTGGACACTCCAGGAACACCTGCTTTCCCGCCGCCTTCTACATTTCGCCTCCCGTCTCCTCTACTTTGAATGCCGTCACGACACCCGGTGTGAGAACTCTCTCTACGAACCCCCACTTCCCACCCCCTGGCTCATCACCCCGTCCAAATCACTCCTACCACCGCCACAGCCCTCCGTCCGCTGGCTTAACCGGCCCAAAGCATTGCAAGCACTTGTGCCTCGAAAAAGCGCACACAACACGTGGTACACCATCATCGTCGCATACTCCCGACGCCACCTAACTAACCCCGACGACAAACTCACCGCCGTGTCGGGCCTCGCAAAGGAGATGCAGCGTCTGGTACTACTGCAAGACGAGTACCTGGCAGGACTGTGGCGCCACGACCTCGCGTACGGTCTGCTGTGGAGGTCGGACAGCGGGATATCGGTTGCGGAACCGCCCCCGAGGTACCGCGCGCCGTCGTGGTCCTGGGCGGCGCTCGGCGATTGTAGAGGTTGTGAGTGGCGCGTAGTGCCGTCGTATGAGACTAGGATGGAGGTTTTGGAAGCGCGCGTGGAGCCGGTGGGGAGCGATGCGACGGGAAGAATCAAGGGGGGCAGGTTAGTGGTCCGGGGGAAGCTGATGGATGCGGCGTGGATTCATGAGCACGAGGCTCACGCCGCCCCTTGGAGCGAAGATGAGACGAGAGCAGGCAACTCATACATGGACGGCCGGGGATTGCACGGTCAGGCGAAGTGGAGTGTAGGGGGGTTAAAAGCGCTGCAGGTCATGACACACCCCTACGAAGGTAGGCGAGATCGGCATTCCGGGTTGCTGTTGAGAAAGGTTGGGACGTGCCTAGAGGGAGACTTGGGCCAGCGGCTTGGGGAGCCTAGTGAGATGATGAAGGCTGGCTTGGATGTCTTTGAGAGGGTGGGTGTTTTCGAGCTGGGCTCTCGCCGTGTTGATTGCGAGAAGTGCAGTATTCCGTTTGGGCTGCCGCCCGAGACCCTTGTTATAGTTTAGGAGGGAGACATGGTTCAAAGGCATCGCGGCTCCTCCTTTTTAACTTAGTTGTACGGGATAGTCCTTCGCAAGCTCTCAACCAAACCATCGGAATTATAGCAGGTAAGCATATTGAAGCGGAGTATTAGCAAGCTATTATGACATTCACAATCATTATACCTGCTTCCCTACTGCTATATTACTCGTAATCATTCCAAAACCTTCCAATTGTATTATTAACATTAAACCCTTGTATATGCTTAGTATACTCTCCTCCCTTATTTTCGATTTTGGAATTAAAGGACGAGGAAAACGCGAATTCGGGTTTAACGTTATAATCCACGAATCTGCCTATGTTATGCATATTTAGTACTACTTCTTTAGCATTAGCTAGAGTTATCCTCTTATTAATCAGTAGTCTAGTGCATTCATTGTTGTGTTTTGGTTTTGTTAGTTTTGTTAATGTTCAGTCTCTAGTATAATAATGTCAAGCATATGCTCTACATGCGCTCATTTTCTTTTTTCGTAATATAATATACTTTCCACTTTGTGTATGTTTTGCCCTAGTTATTTTATTGTTAATTTAGGTTTGTTTGTCTGCACTAGCCTAACATACGTACGACATATGCTACAAGTTGAACATGGGTAGAACGATTCTACCCATGTTGCTTTTTGAGGGTTAGGGTCTTTCTACCCATGTTCAACTTTTTTCTACCCATGTTGAACTAATTAAAACCTGGGGGGGCTTTCGGCCACTGAACCACATGGTCCCGCCACCTCCCCTCCACACCTCGTCACCTGCCGCATCACCGCCGTCGCCGTCGAGCGTGTCCGCAGCCTTGTCCATACGCGTGACTCTCGTCGCGTTCCTGATCGGGACGTGTATTTGTCTTACCAATGTCTACTTTGGCCTACAAGCAGGCATCATTAACGCCATGCAAATGCAGGCGGCCCTCGTCGGCTTCGCTACTTTCAAGTACGTTGCTGGGGCAAGCCAGAGTAAGAAGCTGACACCAATGGAGAACACCGTCATTCAGGCCATTGTGGGCTTCCTGGGCGGAATGCCCTTCACCAACGGCGTGACCGGCCTGATACCTGCGCTTGGGTTCCTCATCCCCGAGACAATAGGCTCTCGAGTCTCTTACTCGGTCGGCCGCCTCATACTGTGGTCTCTGGCCGTGTCTTTCTTGGGCACCGTCGTGGCCGCTCTATTCCGAGCCCTGTTTATCCTGAAGCAGCGCCTACGGTTTCCGTCGGCGAGTGCCACAGGCACACTCATCGGCATGTTGCACCATGATGTGGCCATCGCCGATAGGGCTGAGGCTTTTACCTCGGATTCGTTCGGTGCTAAGAGAGACTCCGACAGTCCGGGCGCGGCGGCAGTTACAGAAGAGGGCGGCCACCTCTACCAAGAATCCGACTCGGAGACAGCAGCGTTTCACGAGAGAAAAACTGGCAAGGCAATCGACGTCATAGTTAAGGGTTTCGTTGGCTCATCTGTCTACGTTTATGTTCCCTGGTCGGCTCCGTCCTTGTGCAAGTGCTGATAACACTGGTTGCATCGTAATTAGAGCTTCGTTTCGTACTTTGTTCCCGTTATCCGAGATCTACCGCTGTTCGGGACCGCCGCTGCACGAGATTGGGAGTGGAGATTTGACACTTCGCCTGCTTACATCGCCATCGGCATCATCGTCGGTCCAGCTACATCAATCCACATGCTCCTTGGCGCTATCCTCGGCTGGGGAATTCTCTCGCCCATTGCCAAGTTTAAGGGATGGGCGCCAGGAAACGCCAACGACTGGGACGATGGAGCCAGGGGGTGCATCTTCTGGGTTGGCATGGGCTTCATCTCGGTGACTCGGCCATCGGCGTCGCTTGGCTGGTTTTGGAACCGCTTCGCTCCGTCCTGCCCAAGTTGCTTGCCCCAAAACACCATGACAGTGGCTTTTTTGACAGCGGTGGGGAATACGACCCTCTTTTGCGTCAAGAGAGAGAGAGATCTCTCCCGAGCCTCAGCCAAGCCACAATTTGGCCCCAGACGATCCGTGGCCCCAAGCATCTTCAGTCACCAAACATCTGTCTACTTGGTAGGTCGCTGGTGTTTTCGTTGGCTCTCTTCTGGCCCTCGGCTGGCTCTACTTCGGCGTGATACCCTGGCACGGACTTGTCCTAGGGGTTATCCTCGTCCCCTTCGTCAGTCTGGTTTCCATGACATCGCTCGGTGAGACGGACACCGCGGCAACAACAGCAATCGGTCCGGCTCTTTCTCCCCTTTTAGTCCTCGTAGCCGATTCTGACTCCCGAGTTAGGACGCGGTGTTCAAGCGCTCTATGGCGTCCTCATACCAGCCTCCAACCCGAATAATATCATTATCAACTTGGCCATGGCCGGCGCGGTAGAAGCCGGCGCTTGGCAAGCATCCCAGCAGATGGGTGACCTCAAGACAGCTCACCTAACCCGTACGCCACCTCGAGCCATCTACTTTGGCCAAATGCTGGGATCATTCGCTGGCTGCTTCATTGCCACCTTTATCTACAAACTCTATGCCGCTGTCAAAACCATCCCTAGCGACGAATTCCCAGTCCCGGACGCCCATATTTGGCTTATCGGGGCCCAGCTTATGTATGGCAAGGGCCTGCCGCTCGCAACGTTTGGCTTCGCTCTTGCCGCAGCGGTGCTCGGCTTCTTCTTTGGCACCCTGAGAATTGTCGGAGCAGGACAGCAGTGGCAGGCCTTCGTGCCTTCGGGAATTGCGGTTGCCATTGGTAAGTTCTTTTGGTCGCTTCATGTCTCTAGGACTATTACAAATCACTAACGGCTTGTGATGTTGAAAGGTATGATGGTTCCACCAGCCTTGACGTTGCCGAGATGTGTTGGCGCGGTGATATACATGTACTTTCGGCATTGGCGAAATACAGATGAATTGCAGCTCACCTGTGGCGCAAGTGGGGTCATCCTGGGACAAGGAGTTTTCAGTGTTGTAAATCTCCTTCTCGGGCTCTTGCAGGTTCCTCACCTTTAATACGCAGCACATCGTGGCGTTTCCAACTCGCCAAGTGCCTTCCTCTGACTGCGATCCTTTGTGTTCCCACTCGGCGGTGGTGGGTTCTCCGAGGTGCTCGCCATTCCCCATTCCCCGGTCCCAATGACAGACAGCAATAAAACAACTTCCTGGCTGCCATGAGAGTGTCACTATCGCAGACCACGAAATTCATGACGACGATTTGAAACTGGGGCGGAAGCTAAACTCCCTTGGGTTATTGGGCGTTGTTCTCTTTCCAGATCAAATTGGTATGGAAGGTTGCGCTGCGCGGGCACGGACGCTTCTTTTCTTCCCCGGCGTTGTATGATCGCCACACTTTATTTCTGGGTGGACACTGAACCGAGCTTGGGATGAAGCACACTCCGGGGTTCCATCTCAAACGTCCGTGCGTGGAGATGCTGAGTTTTGACCAACGGGGATCACTTGGCCATTTAACAGTATTTGCAGAATGCCTATCAAATGAGAAAGATGGATGGCCCCAAGGACTCAGCTTGAAAGAGAAGCGTGATTTTGGTGTGTTTATTAGGACTTGCTATTTTGCGAGGAGGGACCCCTCATGAGGATATGGGCGGGCGTAGACGACATTACCCGGATCCTGAGAATATCGCAGGATATAATCTGGCCACATCGGCAACGAAAACAGATCCTGGGGCTGTCAACCCTCTATATGAGGAGAAAAGTTCATTCGCCAATCGACCGGTCTGCCTGAGCAGTGCTCACGGGCCCTTCCACGGCTCCTGCGCGGCTCTTGGTGCATCATGCCATATCTGGAGCCGCAGAGTCCCGTCCGCCCTGCATGTGTCTCAGGGGGCTGCCGGATCGACGGCTTCTCCGCAAAACTGCGTTACCTGCCCATCCAATTCTCCGTCCCCATACCGCGCAGCATTGGCGCATTATGCTCCCTATGCCGCCCTGATACCATGATCGCCAATATGTTTGAACATCAAAGTCTTTGGCACACCCAGCCAAAGTCTTTGGCACACCCAGCCAAAGTCTTATTATTGTCTTGGTGGGCCACCTTGTCCCGTGTCGTGCATCTTTCTGGGGATTCTTCCTTTTTTTTATTTCACATCATGATGATGATGCTCCCGTCTTTTTGTATCACCTTGCACAAGATTCAAGTTCCATATTAATTCTTCATAAATCATTCAACTGTTCTTCTCTCTCTGTCAGCCGGGCCTGGATGCCCGAAAAACAACAATGAACGCATCGATTGTGAACTCGTCGTTTCCTATCTCTGTCAATGGCACCGACAACGACACCGATAGGAGGAACTTTACTACCGGAGGATTTCCAGGCGGCTTCTGGAGAGCCCGGCTACAGAATGACGACCTCGGCCCAACCACAAGGGTGTCGGTCTGGATACTGGTCGGGGCATCGTTGCTATTTGTGCTCATGAGAGTCTACTGCAAGATCATGCGACATCGGAGGCTACATCCCGACGACTACTTTGCAATTGCGGCCTGGGTATGTTTAATAACTACTGAAGACCGGAATACTGTCAGTTTATACCCATGGGGCCGCTAATCTTGTTTTTAGCTGGCGTTGCTGGGGAGCGCAATAACCACCAACATGGCCATCGATCTGGGATACGGCAAGCACTTTTGGCAGATCCCCTTCAAAAACATCAACGACATGTTCCTCATTGGGCAGATCACCGTCACGCTGGCTATATGCAGCCAGGCGTGGAGCAAGACGTCGTTTGCCATCACGCTGCTCATGATCTCAGATGGCATTCACGGCAAGACGAGGATCTTTATTTGGTTTTCGGTCGTATCCATGAACCTATTGTTCGGCATCTCGGCCATGCTTTTCTGGGTCGGCTGCACACCCCTGGAGAAAGCGTGGCACCCTTTTATGAAGGGCACGTGCTGGAGCCCCAATGTGATTGTTACATATGGCATCTTTACAAGCGGTGAGTCGGGCTTGGGCGCAGAAGACCGAAGCTCAGCAAGTACTGACAAGATTTGGTCAATCAGCATATTCTGGGATATTGGACTTGGTGCTTGCAATAATCCCGTGGAAGATTATCATGGGTCTTCAGATGCAGACAAAGGAAAAGATTGGAGTTGCACTGGCAATGAGTATGGGCGTATTGTAAGGCTTTCTTCTTTTGCTTTGTTTGATATTTGAATGGTTTCTAACCCTTTTCTATAGTGCCGCCGCGTCGGCATTCATTAAATGTTCATCTCTTCCCGAGCTCGGCGGGCGCGACTTTCCGCGTAAGACTTCCCACTCGGCCATACGACGTCGTCCAGAAACTAACACAAGAATAGATGATGGCGTTACTCTCGTTATATGGGGTAATGCAGAAGCCGCTGTCACCATCATGGCCGCATCGGTGCCAATGTTGAGAATGCTCGTGCGCAGCGTCAGGCCTTCGCGAGGACGCCAACGCCCAAGCCAAAGCAGGTCAAGACGGCACCTCGTTGAGACGACAGTTTCTTCCAGGCGGAACTATTACAATCGGCCAAGGAAGGACCTGGTCACCATGACTAGTTCAACATGGACCAGTGAGACCCGCTGAGAGGTTTGGGTTGAGATGCAGTTAATACTGGTAAGGTGACAGGGGGTCACTGTGTCAAGTCAAGGCGGGGGATGGAGTTATACACACAGGACCATGTTTGGCTTTATTCTAGGGCAAAGTGTTCTCGGCGGTGGACATGGCGTTTGCGGTATATTTTTCGGTCGTACACGCAGGGCCCCAACAGCAGGTAGGCAAGGAAGGCAATATGGTAAACTTGAACATCAACAGAGTTGCATATTCAGATACGCAAATAGAAACGGATACCCCACAAAAGACCAGATTCATGGTCTCTTCATCGAGCAACTGACCATCTCATATTCCATTTTCGACATGCCAAGACCACAAAGTCTCGATAAGGTGGCCATTTCGGATGGTTCCGTATGCCGCCATCGCCAATTCCCCAGAGCCAAGCGTTATTTATAGCCTGTTCCTGATTAAAGTTCCTGGGAAACTGGAGGCGCAATATAGCCGCCAAATTGGCGTCGACGGAGGATGCCACGCCACTGGACGACTAGACTGCAACGCCAATATCGCGGCTTTATACAGGTCGCACAAAGCTCGGCCTCTGATTGGACAATGGCCGATCTCAGCTGCGATCTGGGCTTGGGAGGGAAAGATAAAATCTGGATTTCACCCAGGGACCTGGACTGTAGGGCAGTAGCGGATGCTACTCTCAGCGCCCCCCACCTACTACCCCAGCACTCACCTCCCTCAAAAGAGATGCTCCGTGATATAAATGCAATATAAATTCAACTGACAGAACTTGGATGCCAAGATTCTCGTCTCCAACTTTCTTGTCGCCAACTCGTGCGGGAAAGGAAAATAAAGATAAATTCCTCCCCACGCTCCCCGAAAAGAAAATGATTGAATCTGCATCCCGTTGAAGTTGAACAAGCTCGAATTTGCTCAGATCAAACTATCAGACCAAAACAGCTCTTAAGATGCATTCCACGTTCATCCTCTCCCTCGGGCTCCTCGTGAGGTAAGTACCTGTGCGGCAACCAGTAGCATTTCCAAGGCGAGACTGACCAAGACTTTAGCGGTGTGCTTGGCCAAGGCATCACACTGACCCCGACAACAATCAAGGGCGGGAGCACGCAAACTGTCACTCGGACCGTGACGTCGGTCAGGGTAGTGACGGTTTCGGCAACAGTGACAGCGACGGCGACGGTTTCTGCAACAGAAACCCAGACAGTCTCAGCGACAGAGACACAGACAGTTTCTGCAACTCTGACACAGACCGAGACGGCCATTAGCACCACAACTGCCAGCTATATCCAGAGAGAGACAGAGACGGTAACTTCTTCCATTACCGCCACTGTTACTGCCTCCGTCACGGATACCGTCACCAGCACAGTCATTTCTTCCACCACCAATACTAGTATCATCATCAGCACAGTTGTTTCATCCATTACAGACACCGTGACCAACACAGTCACCAATACCGTGACAGGCACCGTCACAGACATTTTCACTTCTCCCACCACGGCTACTGTCACAAATACTTTTACCTCTCCCACCACCGCCACCGTTACAGACATTTTCACTTCTCCCACTACGACCACTGTCACAAATACTTTTACCTCTCCCACCACCGTCACCGTTACAAACATTTTCACTTCTCCCACTACGACCACTGTCACAAATACTTTAACCTCCCCCACCACCGCCACTGTTACGAACACTTTTACTTCTCCTACCACTGCCACGGTCACAGAGACGTTCACTTCTCCTACTACCGCAACCGCTACCACTACCGCTACAGTCACTGACACTTTGTGGGTCACTGCCAAGGTCACCAACACTGTTATATCCACCAGCGCCGTGACAACCACCCTCCCCGCTTCCACCGTCACCAGCACCATTCCCGCGTCGACTGTTGTCAGCACCATGATTGGCACCACCACGGTCGTCAGCACCAAGGTCGGCACCACCACCGCCTACATCACCTCGGTGACCACCGCCCCCTGCGTGGCCCCCGCCTGCCCGACCATCACGTCGACCGCGACGGCATGCAAGACGTGCTTCGTGCCCGGCTGCACCACCACGTCGACCCTGACCCGCCCTTGCGGCTGCACGGGCGCTCTGCCCACCGCGGTCGTCAGCTTCCCCTGCAGCAACGCCGACTCGTGCGACCTGATTGGCTGCACGACTGCGTATGCCATCAAGACGGCGGCTTGCTAAACATCTATGAGGGACGGGACGAGTCTGAAGTTTTCATGAGACGAAGGGTGGGGTTAGGGAGGGGATGCTTTCGGTTTCCAGGTAGTTTCTCATGTGTCGGGGTTCAGTTTCTGGGCTATTTCCATATTGCATGTTTGGGAGTGTTGGCACGGCATTCCCTCTGAAATAAAAGTGAACCAGCAATCCTCGGGCTGGATTTCTCTCAAAATCTCAACTCGCGTTCTCCTCAGTGCATGTTGGTAATTACCTTCCATGTTTCACACCACCACAAGCTGGTATCACACTCGTGCTGTAGCTCCAAGAGTCTCATCGTGATAATTATGGAACAAGGTCGCACCAAGGATGGGGACAAATGTGTTGGGCGCAAGGGCTCCTGCAGAGCAATATATTGGATATTTAGCGTGCCAGAATTTCCCTGGAATTTTTTCAGGAACGGTTCCCTTGGCGAGAAGGGTTGTATATTGCGGAACCCACCGATCTTACTGACAATACCACCCTTCTGCTGTGCGCTTGTTTCTCACTCCTTCGACCTTTTTATGCCAGAATATGAATAACACAAACAATGGAGAGTTAGTAAGAGTACCCTGGAACCATCCTATCGAACTCATGCCTTGACAAACACGTCCTTCAGGTAATCAAAAGCGCCAATCGGCACACCCTGCGTCCGCATGATACAATATGCCGTCGTGAGATGAAAGTGGAAGTTGGTAATGGCAAACTCGGAGACGTAGCTCTGGCCGGTGAAGCGAAAGTCGCCGGCCTTGCTCTCCATGATGACCTCTGTGTCCTCGACGCCGTCCATGCAGGCCGGGTCCACGCCCTCGAGGAGCTTGATCGTCGTGTCAATGCGCTCTTGCAGCTGTGTGAACATGGTTTCCGTGTCCTCGAGGACCGGGAGATCCGTACGTCCCCCGACGCGGACGGCGACGAACTTGGCTGTGCTGGAGCAGGACTAGACTTGGTATGGGATTCTAGCTCATAAATATTAGTTTGTGCCTTTGCAATCGCTCACACCACGAACCCGTACCATCTCATGTCCTCAATGAGGCGGAAGTTCAACATGTCTTCATGTTTGATCCCCTTCTCGTTGGCAAACTTCTCGTCCTTGGTCAGTAGACCGGAAAGACCTCGCAGGTACTTGATGAAGACGAGGATCGATTGCTTGTATACGGTCGTCATTTTGGAGATGTAAAGCGTAAGATTGGAACCCGTGTTTTCTGATGAGAGGAAGGAATTTTTGCTCAAGAGTTCACAGGGCGTGGTGGGACTAAAAAGCTGATGAAGGATCTAACAACGATGTGTTCGGTCGAAGTTCACCCAGCAATCCGAATAAACGCGATGTTGCATTGTAGGAAGCACTAAATATCCTAAAAGAAGCCAGGGACAGCCTTCCACAGCCTTGATTGCTATTCTTTGACTTTTTGATCTATTCCCATTGTCTTCATCGAAACTTATCTTGAGGTGGCATAATATCCGCATCTTGATTGTGAAAAAGTCGAATAGTTAACAGGGCCAAGACAAAAGTGAGCTTCTTCACCGGGAGTAAAATCAGATTTAATATATATATATATATATATTGTTCACAAATGACAATAGCGACTGGGTTTAATACCGACCGACAACTGAGAAAGTGGGTCTCGGGGTAACACGAATTAAACGTGAATGCAAAGGGGTGATAACAAAATCGACGATGTATTAAAGATCGAAGGATGATTTATCCTTGCGAAATGCTCCTCGATGTTGAGTCTTGTAAGGAGTTATCCTTGTCTAGAAAACTACTTTGTAGTGTAGTGTACTTTTAAATTCAAGTGAATAATTATCTCACGGCATGGATCTTCATTTTCGCTGTTTGAAAGAAATCGCGCTTCCTCCCAGTGAACAGTGCCGGCTCCATAGTTTTGCAGTTCAGGTTCACATCTTATACGCGCATAATGTTCCATATACAATTACAACGCCAATATTCGAGACCTCTCGGACTGGGAGTGACGAGGAAGTTGTTATACCCAGGCACGAGTGCGATGATCTGCAATCAAAAAGAGAAAGCTTGCGTAAGCCACTATCAACAAAACACGAAACTGCCATCCGATTGGGCCAAGACATGGCAATTGCTGTCTCTTGCTTGCAACTGCATTTGGTGACGACGCAGTTGGTGCAAATCTGACACGTCCGTAGAGGGCGTCCACTCCGAAAATGGTAACGGTCTGCCGCTCGAGAGTAGGAAAGTAACTTGAAATATAAATTGCTTTTAGTTTAAAGTTCTTAATGACCAGGAAAAATATTTTCTGTACATACGTGGAGCCTTGCCGGGACTTGGCCAGCAAAATGGCGCTGGAAGTTGTTCGTGTGGCTGGCGGTTATTCATGTTTCCTGACCGAAGCAAGTGGGACTGCAAACCTAATTTGGCCCAGTGGAAAGGGTCTAAGCCGGAGCTAAACGCTCAGGTGCAGTGGTCGCCTGCAGGCAGTTGGGCTGGCGAGCCTGGGCAGGCTCGGCAGGGTCGCACGTGTCTTACAGCCGTGTGAGGGATATGCTAATTCCGATTATTGCAGCACCGGCACCACCGGCTGGTCGCGACGATCCAACACTCTCGGCTCAATATGGCCCAACATGAACCAACATGCACTGGCGAGACATTATGTTCAGTTCCAAGTCGAGGCAGTGGAAGGGCAGCGTGGTCAAGATAAGCTTTCGAAGGGGAGCTCAAAGGGGAGCGAGTGACGAAATAATCGAACGATAATCCAAATTTCTCCTGGCGAGCGACAGCTTCACAGTCAGCACTTAAACCGTGCCAGCTGCTGTTTCTGGGATTGCGCTTACCAGAAGGCGTCCCGAGGTTGGTTTGGGATGCAAATAGGCATTGCGATTGGGCGAGGCAGAGCTCCCCAGACGCTAAAAGCGGGGCGGGTAGCTCGGGAGCTGCATGGAACCTGTGTCCGTCGCTCGCTGCCTGAAATCTTCCATGTGGATGGATGGAGTGAAACCTTTTGCTCGGGTGCATGGCAGGTGTGACCCAACAAGATGAGACGAAATAGGATTTGGCCATTTCGATTTTGTCTGTTTTGTACCACAAATCCCATTCCCACCTCATCACATCCATATAATAATAACCTTCGATCAAGGGCAACAGGCGCCATCCAAATTGGGGTCGCCTGGAGGGAGGCTGACATAGCCCACACCACCATCCTTAATTCAGGTTGGCACTGTGCGTGTTGAGACGGTCGCCAAGACCCTAAGACCCCAAGACTCCAAGACCCCTGGGCAGTAACTGGAGCCAACCATGCCCATGCCGCCTCTTCACTTGATCGACAAAGCCTTGGTGACCATGCCGTGCCATGCTCCCACAGTTCTGGGTGCCCAGCGGGCGCCAGTGGGTGTCGGTGAGTGGTTGTGTTTCTCTGCCACGTGTGTCTCGACTTCCATATCAAATAATAGCTAATGAGCCTGGCTGGCTGGTTGCCTCCCTGGCTGGCTGGCTGCCTGCTGGGCACGAGTCCATAAGAACTGGAGCATTCGTCCTCCACTCATTCCCGCTCGCCACACGCGACAGGTCGTTTCACAGCGGAGCAACATTGACCACCCAATCCGCACGCTCCCACCACAACCGACCGTTTGGGCCTGACAAAGTCGGCTTGACACTTCAGGCAGGCTGACTCCGACCTCAGCCCAACCAGGCTCAAACGCGATTCCAGCATCTCGATAATTATAATTAAGCAAGGTAGCCGCTCCAGGCCCATCAGCAGGCAAGTTCAAAGTTTATTGTGCTGTTGTCCCAGCCGGTCCCAGTCTCGAGCTTGAAGCGTCCATGGTCCCTGAGCTAGAAATAGCCCAAATCGTGGATCCACCTCAATCGCACAAAGAGACATACCGTCCTGCGCCTAGCTTCATCTCTTTGTCAGACCCTTAACCGCCGCGATGGCCAAAATTCCCACCTTCCTGCTAACAAAGTCGATCGATGCTCAGGCCGGAGGAGAGACATCGTCTTCACGTCAACGCCCATCACCAGACGACCGCGGATTCTCCCCTTCGTCCAGATTCCCAACCCGCCTGAAACCAAGCCGAGCTAAACAACAGCAACAACCGTTGTCTGCGCCAGCCATGGCCGGCAGCAAGGTACACTCGCATTCGTCGGGCGTCTTCAGCTTCCGCCGCCGCAGCGCCAATCCGCCCGGAGCTGCCGACGTTGCGACCTTCACCACTGTCACACCAGGCGTCAATGGCCCCGCCACCGAGCCCCAAGACTTTATCCTCTTCCCCAAAGTATACGAAGATGCTTGGGGCGGCGCCAACTTGGCCCGGACTGACATGGAGCGCGCCCGCGTCTTTCTGCTGCGCATCGCAACCATGAGCGGCGACCAACACGTCAACAACGGCGTTCGCGCCATCGTGGGCAACCAGCAAGCCAACCATACCATCCCGCGCTTAGCCTTGGCCATCCAGATGGGCATTTACGGCAACCGTCACGCCGACTTCAGCGCCACGCCCGTCCTCCAAGCCGTCCGCTTCATGCTGATCAAGGCTGGCATCCCCGAGATTGCCGCCACCGACCGCAACAGGGCCATTATCGACTTCTTCTTCGACCCCACTTTGCACAGGAACCTCGACCCCCTGCCGCCCGGCGAGCTGGTGCAGTACAGGTACCCCTCGGGCCGCCTGCGCGTGTGCATCGTCGGTGGCGGCCCCACCGGGTTAGCCTCGGCCATCTCACTCGCCGAGAAGGGGGCCGGCAAGGTTGAAGTCCACGTGTACGAGCGCCGCTGGGTCGTGACTGAGAACGGCACCATTGACTATCCGCCCACGGCCAAACGCCGCGACCAGGTCGTGACTCTCCAGGATACTGTCACCACTTTGCTGAGCAAGGGATCATACGAGGCGCTCTTCGCTGGCCGTCCTGAACCTGTGTGGCCCGGCTCTGCGAACATTCAGATTCGCAAGGTCGAGGACAGGTTTCTCGAGCGCTGTCAGGCCGATGAGTTCCGCGGCCTGATATACCTGCATGCTGAAGGCGTCACGAGGGAGGAACTCGCCGCCGGCAAGTGCGGCGACTTCCATGTTCTGCTGGGCACCGATGGCGCCGCGTCGTGGGTGCGCAAGAGCTACTTCCGTGGCTACGAGAAGGAACGTGGCAGGAGCTATGCCCTGGGTCTGGCCTTTGACCGTGGCCCGAAGAACGGTCTGCCGTGGAGCCAGCCGCTCAACATGTTCTTGACGCTGGGACAGACGCGCTACCTGCTCAACGCGAGCGACTTTGATGGACGGGGCTATCTCAACATGCAGCTGACCGAAGAGGAGTGGGAAAAGATGTTGAGCGTAGACGGGCAGCCCATCCATTTCGGTCGTCCAGCATGCCTACGACGGCCAGACGGCAGCATTCCCCCAGGCTTCGATGAAGGCCGTGTATTCGCCCCCTCCGAGGACAGGAACTCCCCGCTGTGGAAGTCGATCGAGGACGGGCTGAAGCTGTTCGGCTTCAAGGAAAACGAGGTTATCAATATTGTGCGTATTCCGATTGTCGTGCAGGCGGTGCGCGAGGGTGTGCAGCAGCTGCCACTTGAGGACTCGCGCTTTGTCAGACGACCACATGCCCTCGTGGCCGTGGCGGGAGATGCCGCCATGACGGTGCACTTTTGGCCAGGTCGTGGACTCAACAGCGGCATCAAGTCAGGTATTTCTCTGGGTGACGAAATTGTGCACGCCCTCAACCACGGCCGATTCGCTGGCCTGGAGTTGAGTGCCATGAAAGAGTACAACGACTTCATCCTGAAGCTTCAGGGCCGCGAACACGACAAGCGCAGTATACCCATTCTAAACCAGTCGGGCTCGCCCGAGATGCTTGGCTGGCTTCTGAGCAAGGCGCAGTCAGTCCCTGATGAGGTGGCTGTTGACTGGCTAGTAGGGGCCATGACACAGATCGCAGACCGTCTCGAGCGCCGCAATGACTGGGCCTTCCCTCACGAGGCGAACATTGAGCCGCAAATCCGCATTGTGCTGCGCCAACTCAACAGTCTAACTCTGCGCGAGATGGCCGTCAGCTTCCCCTGGCCGACGCGCGAGATGGCCGGCGCCG
Source organism: Lasiosphaeriaceae sp. G1095 (assembly GCA_027569635.1). Taxonomy (NCBI): domain Eukaryota; kingdom Fungi; phylum Ascomycota; class Sordariomycetes; order Sordariales; family Lasiosphaeriaceae; species Lasiosphaeriaceae sp. G1095. The sequence goes on from JAPDFK010000050.1 coordinate 109,133, forward strand.
AGGTATTGCCCATCCGATCCATGAAGCCTGAGGAAAAGCAGAAATGGCTACAACAGCTGTGGGGCCTGCTCACAGTCGAGAAGAACAAGGATTCGGCGAGGGCAAAATCGCTCGGCCCGCCAACCTCGTCATCCGGCCGTTTCGAGGCGCCGCGCGTGAGGTCCCCTTCGCCCAATCCCATGAGCCGTCTGCGTCTCACAGGTTCACCAACTCTGCCACCGACCCAGAATAATAACGATATTAAACCCACCGCTGATATCAACTTGTTTGACTCAGCGTCTGGCAGCCTGCGGCGAAGCAACGCAAGGAGCAACAGGCTCTCGTCTCCCCCTCCCGCCGAACGCATTCGGCGATATAGCAACAATCTAGGCCTGCCTGGAAGTGAAAATAGTTACAGCAATGGCACAGGTGATAGTGGGTACGCCAGCGGCAGCGATCGGTTGGGACGCCCACGGTCACCGAGTGTCGGGAGCGACGTTGGCTTGACGCGGCTCCTCAGTGTCAAGAAGCCGAGTGGCTCAGTTCTGTCAGAGGCCATGGCCCTGGCACTTTTCCGGGTGGATGAGTGAACGAGGACATGATTGGAATGGTCAGACATTGGTTGAAAGGGTATTATTTAATATCTCCCTGGTGATTTACGAAACTCGTGACTTGATGTTGCTGTGATGAATATAAGATAATGTGGCAGGGGAGGCGTGGAGTGGGCAATATTGTGATGGTATATATTACTAGAAGTAAGGTAGATTGGCAGTTGAGACAGTGAAACACGCAGCTTAATTATGTGAACATGATGAATGATAGGCAGAGGATATGTGAAGATATAAAAACCCCTCCGCCTCTCTATCTCATGTTAATTATCGTATGCTACCGTCCTTTATAAGGCCATACTGTGCTACGGAAAGTAACTTTACAACTGGGTTTCATGGCGCGCTGTGTGTGGTCGGCTACCGAGATTTGTGAGGTGGTCTGATGTGCGGCTTGTCTTGCCCATGAGGTCGGGATTCGGCCGATGGTATTAGAATAGGTATCTACGCAACCTCAGGCGAGCTGGGAGTTTTATCGAGGCTGCCAGCATCTTGCCGGCACTCGAGGGAAGGTGCTTATGCCTATTGTGACGGCGTGGTGCGTCCAGATCGCCGTCAACGCATCATTATAAGTCACTTTCAGATCACAAGTTTACCGACTGGTGATTCTAGCATCCTTTTTGGGGGGGCATGACCCCGTCAATTTATGTAACTAATATAGTACTACTATTACATTTTTACTTTTCCTTAGCTACCTACCTTATTGCAAGGTGGTTAATCCTCCCCTCTAATTAGTGAAGAGGGCAGCTCTCTTTAGCCTTTCTTTCGACTATTTTATTGCCTTTTGTAATCTAGTTTTTGCTATTAACCTACCGGAGGGTCCTCGGTCAGTCTAGTCGACCAGTCAGTCAGCCAGTTAGTCTTTTTTACCCTCTCGTTGAGATGGTAACCTAGGTAGGTACCTTCTAGCATTTGTATGTTAGTTTTTCTTTTCTCTCACTCAGCTTCTTCTAATAAAGAGTGGCTCGGCTGCCTTTCGATTCGAAGGACATGCTTTTTCAAGTGCTTTCTCGTAGAGGTAGCTTTTAATTCATGATATTGATTTCGTTTGTTTTTGCTATTGAAGACTACGGGCAAACACAATTTATAATTTGTAAAGTTCATATTGTTATTTTAATTAGGTAGGTAGGTAGACTCGTTAAAGACACAACAGTCGGTTTTGTTTAGCAGTTGAGGATCTAGATTGGATAAGCGCACGGGTGTAATAAGCCACATGCTGTAGCTGAGCTGAGACTACCTTACCTAGGTAGCCACCAAAGTCACGTTATATAGTTCACCAGGTGTCGCGTTGTGTGACCGCGTGTCGTTCTTGGTGGCGTCGCTGCCTAATGCTTCCAACGCTCCGGCCATTCGACCCGCGCTTCATTTTTCCCCTGATAGCGCATATTTCTAGGCGTTACGTCGTATCTCCGTGTTTATATCGTCTTTCTCTCTTCACAATTCCCATGGACAGATAGTCCTGTTCCGCCTCCGGTTTACTGGCTCCCTCCGTTGTTCAACATGGCCCCGTTGTCCAAGTGACACACCTTCTCCGTCTTGTCAATATTACAGCAAGCATTGTCTCCATTATATATAACTTTCTCGCCTCAGCTTCAAATGTAGTAATCCCTTGTTTATAATATAATACCGGGTATTATTCTTACGTGCGACCTGGAAGCAACTCTCAGATATAGGTGCAGCAAACTTGGATCTCCCGGTTCCCACTTTTCGCGTTCTTCACGTCTGAGGGACGGATGACTCAGTAGCCATCCCCATTACCAGTGTCATGGACTCAATGAACCCTCAAGTCCGGCCCCCAACGGGCTCAGCGATCTGCTGGAAATGCAGTGAGATTCAGTGGAGACTTCTCTTCCCATACAGTCATTCTCTCGCGAAAGTCAATGCGGCATTGAGGAATACAACTTGGTTCTTTCAACAACTCGAGCTTGGAACAATCAATGACCTCAAACTCCGTGCGGCCACCTGCCCTCTCTGCGCACATCTCATCAAGGCGTTAATGGCTCACCTACGGACGAACCCTCGGCTTAAAGAGGAATCTGATGGCCCCTCCAAGTGTTTCATCACAAAGCAAATGATCGGAAGTATGATGCTAGTGGTTGGTACCGAGTTGCCAATTACCGTCTCATCGCTAGGGCGTGCTACTTCAACTTCGTCAAATATAACACATGAATTCTTGGTCCCAAGCATCGTGTTCAAAGACACCACCGACCCCGATCCCTACAATCACCTGGATGGCGCGTTCAGCTCTGCGTTGCTCTCGGGCACCTCGACGGATTACGCTGGTCGACAGCGGCCCGTACGCTGCAACTTCTCTCTCTTCCGCGATTGGATCCACGCCTGTGGCCGCCTTCACGACTATGCAGCATGCCATCTACCGCGGCGGCAGGGGGTGAGAGCCGGGGGCAGATTCCCAGTCATCGATGTGGAAAATCGCTGCCTGAGATCCTTTAGCGACGGTGCTACCACGAGTGGCTTGATCTACTTTGCTCTCAGCTACGTATGGGAAAAGCACCCGAAACGCTGCTACCTGCTCACTCGGGAGAACACCCTGCGTTACCATAAGCCTGGAGGCTTGGGTTCGCTTCCCAAAACCATCTTTGACGCCATGCGCGTTGTGCAATCACTGGGGCATACTTATCTTTGGGTGGACGCCTTGTGTATCGTCCAGGACGACCCGGCTGACTATGCCCATCTAGTCCCTCTCATGAAAGACATATATCGAGGCGCATATATCACCATCATTGCCGTTACGGCCGACTCTGGAATACCTGGCGTCGGCAGCGACCGATGTGATGTGGCAAAGGCTGATGTGGGCGGCGGCTTTGCCATCATTGAGACGCCGCTGTTCACCGAGAGCGGCGTAGAGCTTGACGGTACACCGTGGGGGGCACGAGCCTGGACGATGCAAGAGTTCCTGCTTTCGACCCGCTGTCTCGTCTTCTTTGACCACCGAGCGTTCTGGGTTTGCCCTAAAACTCATTAGCTCGAGGATTTCGGTATGGAAGTGGAGCGCATCTTCTCCTCCTCCCAACTGGACTTGCCCTATGACTACCGGGATAAGGACCACGAACTGCGAGTCTCGGGCCTGGTTGGAGTAACATCCAATTTACTACGGCTGGAGAAATTTAGGGACCTGGTTGAATAGTACACAACGCGCCGCCTAACGAACCCTGCTGACGTCTTGGACGCCTTTTCTGGCGTCCTCGCTGCTATCCCCGACACAGAATTCTTCTGGGGCGTTCCTACCGCTGCGTTTGCCGAGCACCTGGTATGGGTGGAAAAGGGGTTCGGTCGCCACGATTACGACTTGAACGACGAGGAACCGCGTCTCGAATGGCGAGACTGCTACGACTGCCCAAGTTGGAGCTGGCTTGCCTGGGGCTGCGACGACCTGGGTTTAGCCTTTGGGGACGACGACATGCTCGCACTGAATTATTACTATCGACTCGACGAGGCATCAAACAAGCTGGTATTAATCTCAAAACCGGGCACTGAGCATGCAGCCTGGTTTGTGGATACCATTGAATGCAAGAGAAGCGATGTGCCCGAGAATGTGCGGCTCACAAAAAACCATCTCATTTTCTAGGCACATATACTAAGTTATAGTGACAAACACTTCATTGAGGTTGCAATGGGTGAGTATTTTACTTACAGTCACGATAGGGAAGGTATCTTTATGGAGATTGAGTGGGGTTTGGACGGTGTTGCAAAACGGAAAAGGTTAATCAGGGAGCGCTATGTGCATGGGAGTCATCCCGTTACCCATAGGTATCGTGAGCTAATTGTTCTTGGATAATTTACTTGTTGAACTGGACTGGGGTAGGCCGAGAGCGGAGCTCTCTAGGGGTAATGGACTGGGCTCCGGGCGCTCTGTTGAGTCTGGTTAATAATGAGCTGCTTTTATAATTCCCTATCCTGTATTGAACACGTGGAAGCCTCGTCTTCCACAACACGTCGCAGGCCCGAACAAAACGCAAGACAAGGCTAACCGTAGGCTAAAAATGAAAGAATATAATTCCATGGTCATAAAAATACAAATATCCCTTATAGTGGGCCTTGAGACCCCAGTGCCATAGTTATCCCCAAGTCACCATGCCAACCAGTCAGTGGTGCCAACTTCAAAACTGTTTAGAAATTAATTAGTACAGTAAGCAATTAATCACTGATCAACTCAGATCACCGGATGTGAGGGACATAGTGTACCAATTTCAGCTTCTTCTGGGAGGACAGCCTGGTCCCGTTCAGCATGGCCTGGGTCCTCTTGGGCCGCGCCTGGAGTCTCTGGAAGGCCGTCCGGACGTGCCGTGGCTCGATGGGTCCCAATGTCGCCGCCGTCGCCGCCGCCGTCACTGCCACCGCTGCCGCTGCTGCTGGTGCTGCTGGTGGTGGTGGTGGGGGTTTCTTTGCGCCGCCCCCCAAGTCTCCTCCTCCCACTACTCCTCCTCCTTCAGCTGCCCCTTCAAGTTGTGCGACGGCGGCGCCGTCCATGTCTTGGCCAGTGCTGCGCATGCCAAACAGCGAGGAGCTAGAATACGCACGACGGCTTTGGTTGCCATGGCTTGTCTTGGACGACGACGACGATGACGACTTGGACGTGGTGGTGAGCCGCAACTGGGTTTCCTGCCTCTGCACGCGTAGCGCCTCTTCGGTGAGTGTCTGCACCCACTCGCTCGTCAGGAACCCAAGCATCTCCAGCACGTCCTCGGTCGCGCGGTGCTCGGCGATGGTGCCGAGACCGCTCCACTCGCGGAAGACTTTCTTCTTTCGGTACGTGAAGGACGCGGCGCGGCACTCGGACCACGTCTCGTACTCGGCCGCCGTCATGTTGCGCGTGCGCTCGTCGTGGCACCGCAGACGCGCGAGCTCGGCTTTCGAGTATGTCTCGCCTCCCCGGCCCCCGTCTCCTCGTCCTTGACCTTGGGCTTGGTAGTGCTGCCCGCCGCAGCCGCCGCCACCACCACCGGGGAGGCCATCGTCGATGATGTTGCCGCCGCTGCTGCTGCCGAGGAAGTCGAGGTTCAGGTTGTGCGTGTGTTGGAAGTACGAGGCGATGGACCACGGGAGCAGAGGAACACCGGTGTCGATGGCCGCCTTTTTAGGGCCAATCTGCTTGGTCATGGCGGATGGGTTGTTGTTGTCGTCGTCCTTGTCGGCTTCGTCGTCGAGCGCGTTGAGGAGCAGGTCCTCGTCGTCGACTAGGTCGAAGAGGTCGTCGCCTCCGCCGGCGGCTTCGTCTTTGCTCGATGACTGTGCGGCCCGCTTGCGGACCTGGCGGAAGCGGAGAAAGTTGCGGAGGCGCGACACGCGGGCGGCGTCGTGCCGCACTTGGAAGAGGATGTCGTTGATGGTGAATCTGATGGACCCGCGACGGGTGGCTAGGTCATTGGCCGTGACGAGCTGGAGGAGTCATGGGCTGGTTAGCAGCATGCCACTAGTTACTACAGCTCGGTGCGAGGGTGAATATGGAAGGATGGATAGGTCCTTACCAAATCCACGACCTGGTCTCGAACGATATTCTCGATGAGAGTCGTGGTCTCTTCTGACGGTTCACCAAGTTCCCCGGCCACAAACATCATCTGTTGGCACCATCCATGCGCATGGCAGTTGTACAGATCAGTCACATTGGCACAAACAAAACATGTGGGTTCCCGTCGTGGAGAGACATGGGGGGGGCGCTGTCTCATTGTTGTCGCGGTTCGTGGCATTGGGATGCACACGCCGATAAACGAAAGGAAAACCCACAAAAGTACCAGTACTTGTAATAATTAGGCCATGACCGAGCGAGATATAAAACTTACACGGAGGATTTCCTCTCGGTATTTAGGGCCAGTTTTGCTCATTGTGGGCGGTTGGGATGCCGAATGGAGTTAAGCGGTGGAAATGGGGTAATATATGGGATGTCGCCAGACGGATATGATGGTGTCAGGTGCCAGGTGGTGGTATGGAGGTGGTGATAGGGTGGCCGAGAGGGAATGAATCATGGAAGCAACGACAAGTTACAAAAAGTTATAATGTGCGCAGAAACCACAGTGTAGGGGGAACGCCTCAGAAGGGCCAAGAATCGAAAGGAACCAAAAAAGGATGGGGAGAGAGGGCACTGCCCTCCATAATTGCTTGTTCTTTGTTCCCACAGTGTGTCATCTCGTGGCAGCGTTTTTATATCATGTCTATACGGCTAACAATTTTACGGACTGTGTGAACCCAGGGGGGCCCATACTGTGCTGTCTCACGCGGCGGGACGCAGCAGGGCACAGCAGGGCCGTTGAAAGAGGGAGCACGAAGGGGTACAAGGGGGTTGGGGGGGGACCACTTGACCTCGCTCAGAGCAGAGCCGTAAGAAACCTTACCCAGGGGAGGTCGAGGTGGTGTTCCGACTGGTTTCTCTCCTGGATTTCGGATTCCGCACCCCCTCTCCTATCCCATTGGCTTGCGGAGCCGACAAGGTGTCAGACGGGCGTTAGGAGGTGTTGGTAGTGAGACAAGCATGGCCGAATTCGGAAGTGAGGTATGGCCCAAATTTGGGAGTGAGACACATGGGATTCATTCTTTCATAATTTAATCAAATTCGCTAATTACACACACTGGCTGGCATCATTTCCCGTGCACGTAAATACACGTCCTCGCCTCGTCTTCACCACCAGCACAGGGTTCAAACAACAGGAGACACGTGAATCTGCCAATAACTACACCAATCCCACCACTCACCCTCCTCCTTCCACGCGTTTCTCTCGGCCAGGCTCCCACATGCCCAGCCCAGAACCGGCATTATACTGGGGAAATTCTACCCGCTCAGCCAGCAGCCCACGCTCCTTGCCGTTGGCGAGAAACGCCAGGAAATCCTCGGCAACGTGCACGTACTACTTCAGCCCCTGGTACACGTCGATCGTTGCGCCCGTCGTAAAACTTAACAAGGAACGGCTCAAGCAGCGGCGCGTCCGTGACAGACGGGTGCGACTTCCTAGGCGATGTCATGAACCATGAGGAGTTTCCTCGCTTGTTATTTGCCTCGGCAACGTCCTTCACCGTGTCGAAGTGCGCGCGGCCGTCGTAGAACAGGCTGGTGTGGCTGCTCCACGAGTTGCTGTGCATGACCAGCGCAGGGACGCTGATGTCCTTGTTGAGCGGCCCGCTGGACTTGCCCGGGTCGAGGATGATGGCGCCCTTGAAGGGCCTCGTCTCGGTTAGTCCGTTGAGGAGCACCTGGGCAGCCTGGCCTTGTCCGGCTGGCCTTTCTTCTTCATGATGATGGACCCGGGGCCAGATCCGTCGCGGTGTTCTAGCTGACGACGACGTAGCCCCGTGCCACCAGCTCGCCCGCGTAGTGTGAGTAATCCGTCCGTCCGGCTGGATACAGTGCCGTGGGAGAAGACGGTGACGGGGTGTCCGCTCAGCTCGCTCGCCTGAACCTCTTGCATGGTCTCCTTGTCCCACGACGTGGCGAACTTGGACTCGCGGGATGCATGATCGCTCAGCGGGATATCGACAGCGGCGGGGATGGTAATACTCCCAGCCAGAGCGTGGGTAGCGCCTGAAAAGATTGCGTTGGTGGCCCAGTTGCTGATGTGTGCGCGGCCTTGGCGTACCCTTGGGCTCTGAGCGCCAGGGGTTTCGGGATCCACGGACGTCTGCGTGCGTGGGAAGAAGCGGCGGCGGGGTACGTCCCTGGGTAGTATAGCGTGAACAGGACAGTCTGCGGCTCAAACGACTTCTCTGCTCCCTTCTTGGATCGAGCTGGGCCGATGGCGTGTGTGTGCCGGGGAGACGGGGGCCTCGATGTCAAATGGCACCCACGTCATATGGCCCAGTGTGTTTTGGCGAAGGGTGAGCAACGAGAGGAAGTGAGAATAAAAAGCAGTAGAGCACATATGCTATGGCCACCGCGAAGCCGACATATTGCCACTTTTTCAAGAGAGACAGACCTGCTGCTGCAGAGGAAGACAGTTTCCCGACCTGTGGGACTTCATGATGAGAATGATGAGATGGCTTCATGATGCTGAATCCTAAAAATAAAAAAGTACAACAAAGAAATTGCTAGCGCAGCGTAGCTGTTACCAGAGGGTCGGGTCTTATTATTGTTTTCATGGAGAGAGAACCGGCGATGAGGCAATAAAATTAAGACACAGGCTGGCCCGGAAAGCCGGTTTTGGCGCAACACCCCCGCCCACGCGGCGTCACTGAGACAAGCCTGAGATCAACGAAACTCACTCCTAACCTCTTATTCGCCCTTCATCTAGTGCTTTTATTGCTTTAATTTCATAAACTCCCGGACGAATCACTGGCGGCCAAATGGGTAGTTTGATACCACCAACTACTATTTGTTAGGCTTGGTTTTGACCTGCTCGTCTGAAGCTCCCCGTGGCTCCGTACCCAAGCAAACCTCAGCTGGTCCAGCATGCCATGGGAAAATGAATCAATATTTCGCCCATCTGATCAGTGAAGCCAAACTCTACTAGAGTCTACAGCCGGCCGCACTTGGGTGAACTTTTACAGCGTGGAGGTGAGTACATTTACCTGGATCAACTCGGGCTGCCGACGAAGCTATCAGCGAGGCGCAGTGGCGCAATCCCATGCACTACATTGAATAATTAAATAACCCCAGAAAAAACAATGCATTTAATGCAAATTTCTGGTTTTAGAATGATATCATTTAGTTTCTTGGTTCTTCGACAATTAGCTTTCCAGTTGCGACTGGAAGACTTAGGTGGTCTGGTATCTCTTTCCATCTCTCAACCTCCCCTCACACATCAGATATATATAATAAGCCCTGTCCGAGTTTACCATTCGTCTTCAAAACTGCACAAGAAAAATAAACACGCCAAATGGTTGCCCCATACCCCCTTGCTTCACCTCTTTTCCAATGGCCGTCTTTATAAATATATCCGCGCTGGGCACTGTCTGTCTTGTATGCAACACCACGAGTAACTCCAAAGCTCCAGTCGCCAAGCCAAAGTAGATTGTTTTGTAACCTGTGCGATTTCGCTACCCTTCCCAGATGATGAGACGCCAATTGTGTAAGGCAAGATTGCAAATGACTCCCAGAAAGAAAGAAAATAGAGAAAATAGATCTGTTACGGACCAAGATGGCAGACTTATCGTCACCGACACAACTTGTCACCGCTCTCTGGTTGATCAGTCGCTATGTCAACCCCGACCGAAGGCAGAACATTCGCCGGTTCCAAAACGGCCGGCTGGTCAGTGGCTGCAACGGTAGGCGGATCGTCGACTGCAACTGCCGGCTGGTCAATGGCTGTATGGAAGTTCGGCGCGTTGATAACTGCCGAAGGCGGCGGGCTTTGGACTGCTGGCGGTTCGATAGCCTTCGGAAGTTCGGCGGGCTCATCAAAGCCCCTGTGGTATCTTGTCCTAATAAGCCACTTGCAAAGAGTCTTGATGAGATACTTCTTGTCGACGGGCTTGGGGATGTAGTCATTCATGCCATGCTCAAGGCAGCGTTCCCTGTCGCCCTTGAGTGCATAGGCAGTCATGGCTACGATGGGCACGTGGATGCCGCTCTCTCTTATCCTGGAGGATGCCTCGTGGCCGTCGAGAATGGGCATGTTGATATCCATCAAAACCAAATCATAAGCGGCGGGCTTGCCTCGCACCATGTTCACAGCCTCGGCCCCATTGCACGCCAAGGCCACGTTCTTAAATCCCAGGGAGCCGAGCAAGCCGAGCATCACCTTTTGGTTGATAATATTATCTTCGACCAGGAGCAGGTTCTTTGCCGCAGAGACACCGAGCAGCTCGGCTTGTAGGGTAAGAATGTCAACAGCTTTGGCGTGTGGCATGGGGGATCCGTCTCGGCGTTGTGTCTGGCGTTTCCAGTCCTGGATCTGTTCAAGACTCTTGATCTTCTTGAACTTGGCCGTGAACCAGAAGATGCTGCCGTGGCGGTCAGGGTTCGGGCGATAGCCGATCCTACCTTCCATTAACTCAGCCAGCGATTTCGCGATGGAGAGTCCCAACCCAGTGCCCTTGTAGCGCTTGGTGGTGGTGGCATCGAACTGGGTGAAGGGAGTGAACAAGCCAGCCGCAGCCTTCACTGGGATTCCGATGCCCGTGTCCGTCACCTCGGTCAGCACCACGTAGCTATCCTCATCCTGGGACCGTACCGAAGCCCTGACGCGGATGCTGCCCTTCTCTGTGAACTTTGCGGCGTTGCTGATGAGATTTTGCAGGATCTGGCGGTAGCGCAAGGGGTCACCTTGGGCCGACTTGGGGAGTTCGGGGTCGAGGAAGAGCTCAAAGTGAACCGAAGCCCCAAGGGTGGGCTGGACGCTGCGGGCCACCGAGGCAATGATGCTACTAACACCAACGAGGTCCGAGGTGATGCTAAAGCTGCCCGAGGCCAACTTGGAGTAGTCGAGGATGTCATTGATGACCTGCAGCAGGACCTGGCCCGAGTCGTCCATGATGCCCACAATCTCGCGCTGCCGTTCGTTCAAGTGCGTGTCCAGCAGGAGCGAGCAGGCTGACAGGATTCCGTGCATCGGAGTGCGGATCTCGTGAGACATGTTGGCGAGAAAGTCGGACTTGAGCTTCTCACTCTCTTCGTAGGCCGAGATCAGGCGCGACTCGGCCGACTTGCGCTCTGTCAGGTCGCGTGTGACCTTGCCGAACCCAACATGGACGCCGTTCTTATAGACAGCCGTGATGACGACATTGGCCCAGAAGCGCGAGCCATCTTTTTTGTAGCGCCAGCCCTCGTCCTCGACTCGGCCCTCGCGCAGGCAGATGTCGAGCTCGACCTCGGGCTTCCCTATGACAAGATCGTCCTTGCCGTAAAAGACGGAGAAGTGTTTTCCAATAATCTCTTCGCGAGAGTAGCCCTTCAACAGCTCAGCGCCCGTGTTCCAGGTTGCGATGCGACCCTTTGTGTCAAGGAGGAAGATGGCGTAGTCCTTAACGGCTTGTACGAGAATGCGAAAGGCCTCGTCGTTGGAGAGGCCGAGCTGAAACAGCTCTTTGTCGACCCAGACGAGCGGGCCCTCGTGCCACTCGAGGACGATGGCCAGCAGCTCTTCCCCCTTGAAGATGGGCAAGACACGGGCGGTCCACGACGAGGAGTACTGGGAGTTTATGGGCTTGGTAGTGCGCTCGGCGCGGGCAGAGACTGCGTCGTCGATGGTGGAGATGACATGGCGGGCCGAGAGGGTGCTGGATGGCCTCAGTTGGGTGGTGAGAAAGGGAAGCAACGGTTTGCCAATTATGTCGTCGGGATCAACCCGCCAGTCGGAGAAGAAGCGCGCCGAGGCTTTCAAGATGCCGCACGGGGGCGACAGGACGAGCAGCGGCAGTGGGGCAAGGTCGAAGAGGATGTCTGCAGTGGGCGGGTGGTCGTCGGCCTTGGGTTTGCCATTGTCGCTATTTGCGCCGGCGGCGGACTGGATTTGGGCGGCTGGGTGCTGTTGTGTAGGGGTACGGGCAGGAGCAAGAGCAGGAGGAGGAGCTGGAACAGTAGCTATCGGCGACGCAGGGGTGGGGTCGTGGGAGACAGTTTGGGCGTCGTCAGAGGGACGGTCAGGTTCTTCGGGTGCGTCAAAAGAGGGCATGCTCGTCATGTTGTGGCCCACGGGCAGCCAACAACCAACCTGTCGCGTCGATGGGAAGACGGCGACCAGGGCTGTGCAGGCTGGGAACTGCAGGCCCGACTCGATGTGCGTGTCGATTCGCCGAAGGTGCTGTCGGTTGCGATCGCGACCGGATTATGAGGTTGTGCTCGTACGATTCTGAGGCGTTCGTGCCTATGGTTGGCAGACAATGCGGGGCAGGTGTTTGGGACAGACAACCAAGGTACTGACACTCCTCACAGCAACTGGACGTGTTGATCTTCCAGTGCTTCTTTCTGTCGAGTGGCAGGCGTGGCAGGCGTGTCAGGAGTGGTGCAGGCACCATTCGGAATTTCGGATGGCTCCAGCTATACTAGGTCGGTGCTTCCAGGTGTCCCTTAGTTGGCAGGAAGGAATCGCCCGCCTCATGCCCCAGTTGCCCCACCATTTCCAGCAATTTCTTTGGGCGGCGGGGTAAATGCCAGCTGCAAGCGACGTCATAAAGCACTTGGCGCCAGGGTTTTTTAGCGGGTACAGCCTGTTTGAGACAGGGATTATGGAATCGTCTAGACCCAATTCGTGGAAGCGAGGACTGCTCCACCCAGCTTTTCGTCCCTCGATCCCCATTTCATCAGACGAAACTCAATTCGACGAAAGAATTTGTTCAGGTGCGACTAATAAATCTATACTACAACTCCTCATCCCTAAAGATTTCTCTTTAACCCCCCCCCCCCCCCCGGTATTTACTTCATGACCGTCATGGTGTGCACATAACGCAGCTTGCCGCTCTCGACGCGGAACTCGTGGCTGTCCGGGTCGTTCCCCCCAAAGCTGAAGAAGACGTCGGCCGATCCCAAAACCTCGTCGACTACATAGCGCCGGTTCGTGTTCTTGATACCGCTCGGGACGCCCACGTTGCAACTGGGCTGCACGTAGCTGCCTCCTTCCAATCGCGCGCACGGGTTTCCCCATGGCACCTTGACGCTCTTGTCATTGAAGAGGTCCAGGTACGCGTCGGCCGCCGCCTGGATCACCGCCCGCGTGTCGCGCTTCGCCTCGGGGATATCGGTCCACGCCTCCTGCTTGGCGTATTTTGCCGTGTTGGCTGGGTTGAAGAGCCAATCCCCCGTCGACGTGACAATTGTCTCCATCTTGGAGAGGACTCCGTCGGTGAAGCGCATCTGTGTGCCGATGACGTGGGCAGGGCTGGTCGTGATCACCAGCTCCGAGAAGGTGGCGCACTGTGTTGTGTCATACTGTTTGACCACGACAGTCAGCATTTCAAGACAAAGTCACGAGTACCGGGAGTGTGTTCTCACGGTGCTCCGGTTGTTGTCGATCTTGAACGGTGTCGCCAGGATGCCCGTCGCAAGCGAGGCTGTCTTGAAGTTTTGCGTATACGTGACGTTGCTCGAACTTGTTGTCAATGTGTCCACTTTGCCAGTCGTTTGCGCCGCGATATATGCCACCACCTGTGCCTGGAGGAAGTCTCGATCACATGTCACTGCTGCTGCCGTGGGAGCTGCAACTGTCACTGAGGCGAGCGACAGGCACGCCACAAGCAGTGAACCAAGCATGGTGAGTGTGTTGGTTTGTTGGTACAGGATTAAAGATACTGGAAGGAGCTGTGCGTTGAATCTCCACAGTCGCCATTCAAAGCTTCCCGTGCCGTTCTCGGCCAACCTTATATGGCCAGCTTGGTTATCTTTTACCTCCCGTGCAATGTGCCGAGCCATATATTCCATGATAGTGGTGCGGATATTGACATTGATTATGCGGGGTTGTTGAGTCTCCAACACAGCCATTTTTACCATTCTCCCCACCGTTTAAACTCGATTTATATTACCCCTGCCTCGTCTTTGCCTTTATTTGGCCATAGAAGCTCCAGAACAAGCTCTGGAACAAGACAGCAATAAATACCCCTGATTTCCTACCCGATCTAGTCCCCAATCGAGTTCATCAAACTCAAGAGACCTTGATACTAGTGTTGCAGCAGGACCTGGCAGCCCTAGATTAGCGCCGGAGCAAATCGCACCCCAAACCAGCTCAGTGTCCCCCAGATCTCTCGCTGGCCGTTTGAGAGTCACGGGCTGTTTGTGCCGTGGTCCGAGTCGGAACCCGCCATAATTTGAACCTTCACGTTCAAATAGCTTCTGGCCGTTTCGTTGTTTCTTGCTAAACCTTACACCTATTTTGAGTTTACAAAGACTTCCATTACTTTCTAAAAACCTCAAGCCTAAATTCTTCTCCCTGTCAAAGGCCACTCGACCCTTCCAAAGACGGCCAGGTTCACATAACCTCGGCGAAGTAAAAGAAGTCTAATTCTACGACTTAAATAGGGGCAGTTAGTCCTGAAATTCTGTGAATGGTGGTTCTCACTAATTATGTCCACTATGTGAGACAGCAGTTCGTTAGTGTCACTCAAACCACCAATTCAAGAATTCAACGTAAGTAAGCACTAATTATATTAACACAATAATCAGTATTTACGAAATGGAACTAGTCGTAACAGAAATATTTAAAACTAAGGTTGGCCATCATCCTAATTGCGCTTATCCTCCAATCCATTCCTTTACAATAATTAAGCCTTGCGTGAGGCGTTTCAACTTTTTTCTCAATTTTCTCACTTTCTTCACATTTGTTGCCCCTGGTGGCCTGCCAGGAAAATCGGTAACCTAACCTTGAGTTTATTAGTTTATCTAGACTTCCGTTTAACCTTGAACATTGAGAGCTTTGTGCTGAGTATTTTCCAAAAATACATGACACCTACCAATGCCAATACTTGAATACAAGTCTTCAATGGGTCAGTCTGCTCATCGGTCAGAGAATACGACGCTTGATTGTTGATATTGCAATTAGTTCAAAAAGCTCAATAGGTCCATGTACTTTCTTTATTGCTTTTATGTCTCATCCTGTCGTGTGTCTCATAAGCTCACGATCACAACAGACATTGCTGACTTCTTCCATCTCCGTCCTAGGTCCAATCCCACCCTACATCTCACCGCGCCCCGATGGAGAGTATCAGGCCATCCCCCGCATTCCAAATTTCGGAGCGAGATCATCGAGCCAGTGCTAGGGCAAGACCGGGGGCCATGGACCAATGGCGGGCTGTGAATTTGCCGTGCTCCGGGGTAGGAGCCCTGTCTTGAACCTCATGACCCCCAACCGGACCCCAGGATGAACGGCAGGGAGCGGGGTCGGCAGTTCAGGGGGTTGATTTAATTGGCACCTTGGGGCTTAGTGCTGCAAGTGCTCGGGCCAGTGGTTTGCGTGGGCTCACTGTTTTCTTTCACGACGCCATCCTCGCGGGGGCTTCTCGGAGCTAAAAGAAACACCGGTCATCAGTCCATCATTATTACTCTTGCTCTTGAAGCTTGCCCTGTCGTTGCTTGATCCGGGGCCATTGCACTGGGTATTTGATGTCGTACAAGACCTTGAACTGATTGATATTGACACCTGACCCCTGGACACCAACCAGCCAGCCCCCCCCTTTTCAAGCATTCCAAAAAATAAAATCATGGCCAACAAAATCCCGCGCCTCCCGCCGTCGGGAATCAAGGTCATCGTCGTCGGGGCGGGCTTCGCCGGTCTCGCAGCCGCCATCGAGTGTGACCGCAAGGGTCACTCGGTGACACTCCTCGAGAAAGTCGACAACATTGACGAGATCACGCGCATCGGCGACATCATCAGCTTCGACCCCAATGGGTCCAAGGCGTTTGAGCGGTGGCCCGGCGTCATCGAGCAGATGGAGGCCATTGCGCGTCAGACCAAGTGGCTTGACCTGTACCACCACGAGGGCAAGTTCGTGACGCGCCAGTCGTTTGCCCACGAGAAGGCCTGGGGCCGCCGCATCAACGGCCACCGCGGCCAGCTGCACGACATCATCTACCGCCACGCTGTTGAGCGCGGCATTGATATCCGTCTGGGCAAGCGCGTCGAGGACTATTTCGAGAGCGACAACCCCCCGCAGGCCGGTGTCATTGTCAATGGCGAGCGGCTGGTTGCCGACGTGGTCATCGCCGCCGAGGGTGTCCGGTCTCGGGGCAGGAAGATTGTGCTGGGCTTTGACGAGAACCCCAAGTCGTCCGGATACGCCGTCTACCGCGCGTGGTTCCCGTCAGACGAGGTGGCCAAGAACCCCATCATCAAGCACCTGGTCGTCAACGGGGACACGCACCAGGGGTTCATCGGGCCCGATATCCACTTTCTCGCGTCGTCGATCAAGGGCGGCAAGGAGGTCAACTGGGTGTTTACCCACATTGACGACGGAAACATTGAGGAGAGCTGGCAGTTTCCCGGAAAGCCAGAAGAGGCGCTCAAGTATCTGGACGGCTGGTGCCCCATCGTTCACGAGCTGGTAAAGTCGACCCCGCCTGGGCGACTGATCGACCACAAGCTCGTGTACCGCGATCCGCTTCCGACATTTATCTCTCCCAAGGCCCGCATCACCTTGATCGGCGACTCGGCTCACCCCTTTTTGCCAACGTCGATCCAGGGCGCGAGCCAGTCGATCGAAGACGGTGTCGTGCTGGCCAGCTGTCTCGAGAAAAGTGGCAAGGACAACATCCCCCGAGCGTTGCGTGCATACGAGAAGATACGCTATGGTAGGGTGCACCGTGCTCAGGCAATGGGGCCCAAGACGCGTGAGAGGTGGCACAAGGCCGACTGGTCCAAGGTCTGGAAGAACCCGGAGATGATCCACCTCGTCAGAGAGGAGTGGTTGCTCAACTTTGACGCCGAGAAGGACGCCTACGAAAGATATGACCAGGTGGCTGCCGAGTTGGAGAAGCCCAGGGCCAAGATCTGAGTCAGGGGGGCTGTGGCAGCATTGTCTTTTAATGATGTTCTCGTTTGTCATATTATTTCCATGTGTTTGGCGTCTCCGGCGGTTATAAGACGGAGTGTTAATCTAGGTGCCTAGACTTGGCTTGAGACTAGCATGGCAATTGCATTTGCCAAATACGTCTCGTCTTGCATCTCTCATAAGCTTAAGCAGTGAGTAACAAAGTCCCACACGGGACGAAGATGCCGCCCGACGGAAGGACCATTCCTTAGTTAGCCTATTGGTAATACGAGCCTGTGTTGAAGCTGGAACTAGGCTCCCTCGAGCCGCCAAGAAACCGTTGGTAACCCTTCACGCAACCCAACCGGGGCAGTGCTCCAGGCTTCTTGGCTGGCAGACAGACACGGCCCTGCCGCCGAGGTAACAATGTCGCCATTGCCAAACACTGGTTCTGTGAAACATAATAATTTCCCCTGCTGCCCGCGCTCTGCAAATTTTATACTCTTAGTTTATTGCACAAGAGCCCCCTTCCCGCTTTCACAACCCGCGACCTGCAACCTTTAAAGAACCAAAGGGTACTACCAACGCAAACTTTACCAATCTTTCCAGTGGAGCTCAGCTGGATTCGCGACCATGAGTAGTGCAGCGAGCCTGAGCTGGCTTGAAAAGGCCCCGGGCTGGGCCACCAGGGCCGCCATCATCGGCGTCCTCGTCATCCCCCTAGGAGTCTTCTGGGGCATTAGCTTGAGACGGGTATCACAACATTCGGCACCGCTCAGGTTATCCCAGCTCCTCCTTCGCGCCGCTCCACCCATCTATATCATGTATGTTTCAAGTCCAGTCGTCCCCGTTCGTTTTGTGACGACAGCCTGAGCTACTTAATTAATAACAAATATATTCCAGCGGCTGCCTTCTTTACGTGGCCAATGCGGCGATTAAAACGTCCATCTAGCTCGGGACACTGCGCGCCAGCTCTAGAGTCGGCCATGCATCGTTTTACATGTCCATCATCGGCACTTTCCTCCTCACCACAGCCGCTATTCTGATCGCTGCGGCCCTTTGCTTCAGCAGTCTCGCCGCCCTCTATCTCGCCTTGGGCAAGCAGACGGGCTGGAAGGTGCTTCGGGTCGTGATACTGGCGTTTGCCTTTGCGGCGTTCGCACTCAACGTCACGGAATGGACTATGGACCTGTACGACGCGTGGTATTACTTCAAATATGGGAGCCTCCGTGGTGGGGGCAACGTGAACGCCACTGGTACCATACTCACTATATCGATTGCGGTACCGCTCACAGTGGCCCTCCTTCTCTTGCTGCTTGCTCTCGGGGCGGTAGGGGTCGACATCTACGCCGTGCTCAAGCTGCGGAAGAACAACATCAGGGTCAGCGGGCTTGTAGGCAATGTACGTCCCCTATTTAGCTTTGAACTACCTAGGTCTTGTAACCCTTGCTAACAAATTTGCCAGCTCCACGGCCTCCTCCTCGCCGCCACCAGCCTCTGGCTGTTGCGCTGCACCTTTGTCCTCACCGTGACCCTGAAGGGCTCATATGTTAATTTCCCCACCCTTTACTGGAAGACCCCGGCGGAGTTCTTGGCCCAGCGCCTTGTCAACCCGTTCCTCAATCTCTGGGTTGGCACCGCCGTGCTCGCGCTCCTGACATTTGTCAACCGGCGGCACCCCGCTGTGTTCCCCGACGCTGTGGTGGACAAGCAGGTGCAGCACCAGCAGCAGTATGCTGAGCAATATTCCTAGTAGTATCCCCAGCACTATCTCCAGCAGCAAGCTCAGCAGAAGCATACTCAGCAGCAGCAGGATTATCAGTAATTAAACATTAAGTCGAGAAAACGCTGTTGCTGTTGGCGAATTTGGCTGGCGCATATCGCTACTTTCAGCGGCTTCGACAGTAAGGGGTGCTGGTCACTATCATGTACTCGGTGCCTCCCTCCCCCCCCCCCCCCCCCCACCTGTTAGCCCCTCCAACCAACCGAGGTTGACAGCCGCCGCCTTACTGTGGCTTTTTGGCGCCCAGTTTTGGGCATTCAGTTTCTCAAAACTGTCTCGAGCAACCGGGATTCATTTCGACTTGGCATCCATTTTTAGCTCCCCAGTTTCAGAATGATAATTACAAAAGATAGTGTCTCTCGCACGTTTCGCTCTCCTCGGCTCTACTATACTGGAGTCGGAGGCACTCGTATTCTAAGTTTATTCTATTCCAAAGTATGGTATTATGTGCCCTTGCTCGACTGCTCCCAAATAACCGCTAGAGTCAACATATGGATTTTATCCGACACTTTACACAGCAAGAATCTAAGTTGCGGAGTAAGGCCCTTACAGCAGTATAGTATGCAACTTTATATTGTAATAGTTTAATGGATATAAGAGGCAAAGCTATAAGGAAATACACGAAATTTGTGTGGCTCGTACCAAACTTACCTCTCTAACTTATAATGCGAGTATAAAAGCGTTAGAAAGGGCCCTTGACTTTACAAAAGGTACTCCAGATACGATATAACGCGTACGTAGTCTAAAGGCATGCCTAACATTGATTTGAACCTCGTCGGCGATGGCCTATAATGGTTCGTTATTGACAAACATAAGGAAGGCAGTTGCACGCTGCTCTTTGGTAAGGTAGCGAACCATAACGCGCAATATATGGATCAATGCGCCGAAGAAAGAGCATTCGATTGGGGTACTTTTTACGCCAGAATCATTCTAACTGATTGCATTGTGGTTGAAACGTGAACTTGAAGCCAACGCGTTTCAAAATGTGTGGTGGCAGCACCCTCTAGTCTAGTCTACGAGCGCTGTTGTCAAGGAATGACCTGATGATTTCAAGGCATAGCAAATATCGACTAATTATTAGCTCTATGTCCGCGGCCGGTCCTCGAGGAGAGTACTCAATTGTCACAGCCTGGTTCCGCATGATATTACCGTCGCTTGTCCGTTCAAGATGCTTTTATCGCTCCTGGAATCAGCTGGCTTCCAGGCGTGGTCAGCATCGGACGAGCCTCGCAATTCCACATCGTCGTCAGAAGCGGCCACGACGCCGACGCGACTCTTAACGTGCGACTGGGCGGGCCTGCCCACCTCCCCGCCACTCAGTTCGTACTGGCGGGCCGAGGACCGGACCTCGCGGATGAGCACCCGCAGAACGGGAATGGAGGCGGCGATGATAGTTACGGAGGCCTCGGTGAAGTCCCAGACCATGAGCTGGATGCCCTCGGCTGCGAGAGGGTCAGCATGGACTTCACCCTGATTTCCCTGAAGAGTTGAAACTTACCCATGTCAGAAGCGTAGAGCTTCGGAATGTTGACAGTCTTGACGATGGCGGTAATTCCAGCGCTGTAGCCGAAACAACCGGGTCAGCTCCGAGCAAGGCTTGCCAATGGCGGAGGAATAGACTCACAGAACACCCATGCTCATGGCAATTCCGGCGCCGATCTTCTCTCGACTTCTCATCTGGAGACTCATGAGGAGCTTCCACGGAAGCAGAGCGAGGAGGAAGTCCATCGCTGCCGAGTAGGCTACGGTCAGCCAGTCAGCATTGCGTTGCCACGCTGGGTCAAACACCCCCCCCCCCAAAGTAGGGAAAGGACTACGTACCGCCAGAGAAAATATTGTAGTCACGCGTCACGCTTGTCGGCCAGCACGTCCCATTGACTGCCAGGTTCCAAGCAGCCTCGAGGGGCGTGCATTGGATCCAGTACAGCAGCGCGCTTAGACCCAGCGCGATATTCATGGACACGATGACGAACCAGATAAGCTTCTTGGTCCAGCCGTCGGTGACGCGGAGCAGGGTGATGGCGAAGGCCGTCTTGCTCCACGTAATGCACACAATAGCGAAAGTGGCACGCGTGATCACGGTAGGCAGGAACCTGGGCAGGTTGGCCGGGTTGAAGTCCCAGGTGTGCTTGCCCAGGCCGAGGCTGACCAGGTACGTAGTCATGGTGACGTCGATGACGAGGACGACCTAGACGGGACAACGTTTTAGCAAACGACGCGACTCGCGCTATTAGGGTCGTTGACGCACGAACGAGGCGATGAGGACGTAATCGTCCCACCACAGACAGCGACTGTTGATGCGCTTGCAGTATATGCGAAGGCCGAGGAAAACGCTCGCGAGGCAGGTTAGCACCCAGCCCACGGCCATGAGCATCGGGCCTTTGTCATCGTGTGGCAGCAGGGCGAACACCTGGGGCGGGATGGCCATTGGAGGAGCGCCTGGACCAAGATCGGGGAGAGCCCCAGACGGCAATGCTGCGTCTGCCATTATTGTCGTCGTCGTCGTCGTCACGCGAACGGAACCACCGAGAGTGATTGCTGGTATAGAGATGTTGTGCGAGCAAGTCGACGACCGACGACTCTGACTTGGTTGGCAACGATGAGAACCTTCACCAGGCTCAGATGGTGTTGCGTATAGATATGCCCCTTCGCGGACAAAGGCATTAGAAAGCGGTCCCTTACCAAGGCCCACGTCAAACCCGTCCTGTCGAGTCTCGACTCTTATATGGCCTCCAGGGGAAAATGATTATGGCCACAACAGGCCATTATCGCCCAGCCCGTCCCCGCTCCGGGGCGAATCATATTCGCAGTATCGATTCGGAGCCCTTCCGCACAGACCCTACCTGGCTGCTGGCGTTCATCAGTGTGGAGGGTGCACGGCCATGGCTGTGCATTTGATCTGTGCGGAGCGAGCTAGCACGGACATCTCACCCGATGGTCTTGACCTCGCCATGATTGCAAGATTTCTTCACTGACACCTGAGCTGCTTCCGCAGAGGTAATTAGCTTGCGAGCCTGCGGTGCCAACAGGAGAGGTAGTCTGATATGTTAGCTCCTCCAGCAGCTCTTCAACTTACTTGTCATCATTTAAACCCAAAAGAACACGTCCATGTCGTTAGCATTGTCCACCATGAGAAGCCATGGGCCGGCGGCTTCCAAACTCAGAGGTCATCGTACTAATTCCTAGGGTCCTCGTCCTCGCTACTCTTCTAGTTCGACAGTTTCCCCGGCCATCTCAACATATGCCGGTTCGAAGGCAGCACCACCACCCAGGGTCGGCATCCAGAAGCTAGATTAGGCTTCCTCTCCTTGCCCAGTATGCCAGTCCAAGAGCGATTTTGGGGTTGCCTACGCTACCTAGTCCGAAAAGCGGGGACTTTCAATGCTTTGGGAGGCGTTGAAGACGGCTGATTGGTCCAAGAAACCCACACGCCGCGTTCCGCAAGAAAGAAGCGCAAAACTGCGAGACTTTCTAATACCTCCAAATCCTCTCAGAATTTCGCTCCTATCAGTTGGTGTATTTTAGCGAGTCGGGCGACAAGCGGGCTAGCGTCAGGCGCACGGACGAGCGGGAGCCTGACACGGTAATTAAAGTGCCACGACTCCAACTGGCTGTGCTCAGAATCCTTTCAATTGAGGAAACGGCAGAAGCCACCGCCGATCGCCTCAAACATTGTCAACATCGTCAACATCGTCAACATCCTCGAATTTGTTATTTCCCACCGAAAGAAGGCTTTCAAGGCCTACCGTATCTACGGCATCAATTTCTTCATGGACCCCTAATTCTGTTTCCTTTTCCCCGCGCGTTTTCCGAATCCACTCGTACCAAATAATGTCACCTTGCTCTTCCTCGCCTTCTTCGAGAAGTGGTAAGGTGACTGTACTGTCCTTATTATACTCATTCCCGCTAGCCAACGGAATTACCTACTTAATATTAACTTCCACCGTTTCCAAAAAGCATAGAAGCTTTTCAAGTTCATAGTTCTTTCATATTCTAGTCTAGTCTCTCTCTAATTCCTTCCTTAATTATGGAACCTTTTGTTTCCTGTATGACAGCTTTACCCTCGCCCAAGGCGGCTCAATATCGTTGAGGTCAGGGGAGTTGACTAGCCAATCCAGAACTTGGAACCTATTCTCTTTTTAGATTTTCCAATTCCAATAAAAGGTGTGCGAATTGAAGTTATCTTCCTGAACAATATAAAGGGACCCGAATTCCTGCCTTGGCTTCTATATAATAAAGGGGGAGGTATTTTGGTAACAAAACTTCCTATTTGTAATGCATCCAGTCGATCCCTCTTTTTTTTGCATTAATTATGCACTTGCTTGTTTTTTCTGTATATTTCTACTTTGGCTTCCTTCCCGGCTTATTCCTAGCGATGCTAATACGTTGCAAGCTGCTCTCGAGCTCCTACATTTTCCAATCCTCTTCTTTATACTCGGTATTATCAGCCTTCATCAACTTCTTGTACTTCCCTTTTCATCTTCTTTGTTTCCTTGCCCTAGCAATGAGAAGGACCAATTTTGACCCAGGTACAATAACCCTAGGACATAAACGTTATATACCCCTTCCAACGGCGGGTACTGCAGTGGCCCTCATTGGTTTCCTTCGTCCTAAGCTGGGGGGTTGCTGTGCCCAGCTCTCTGTAGGAACCAGCCGTATTATGACACACCCCTTGAATGCTATTACATCTATACATTAAAGCAAGGCACCTCGCCAATTAATGTGTCGAGGCAACCCGTGTTGTTGTGTCAAATAATATGTGGACAAATAATCTCACATAGTCACATATATCCAGGCAATTATGACATCAAATAAAGAACAAACGCGTGCTTTGATTTTGTACGACATACCATTTGATATGCCAAGGCAGAACTATATACAAGAAGATGCCAACTCAAAATATCCTTCCCTCTCGTTGGCCGAGGTTTGGCAATGGGATCTCTCGCCCACCGAAAATCATTCAAGATCCAGCCACGCCACCTCCTTTCTACCCCAATTCAACCCTCGTCGAGTTGATTGATAGGTGCAGCAGGTGCAGGTTTACAAGCACTGGCTGTACCACTGGTTGGAGACCTTGCAAGTCGAGCCCGAGGCGCAGCATGTCAAGCCGGTCCATCCTGAGCCTCCGCACTGTCCATATTTGGCGGCGCAGCTGGTGCCAGTGCCCGTGCCCGTGGTGGGCGCAGGGGTGGTGGCAGCAGCCGTGGTAGTAGTAGGCGTGACGGGAGTGGTTCCAGAGTCAGTACCGCTGCCCACAACGATCTTGGACGAGCCGCTCGAGAAGTATCCCTCGGTGGCAACGATCTGGTAGTCGTGGGTTCCGAGCTTGAGGCCCGAGGCGGTCCACGCGGCAAAGTGGTTGGCCATGTTGACGCTGCCGCCGGTGCGCTTGACGGTGCGGACGGACCAGTACTGCTCAAACGTGGCGGTGCCGACAATCGACGGTTGGTTGGTCCGCGTCGTCTTGTAGATGTCGTAGGTGCCGCCGTCGCTGTTGACGCTGCCGATCTTGGTGGCCCCCGTCGACGGGTTGTACGTGCCGTAGTTCTCGACCACGTAGTACTCGACCAGCGGCGACTTGGTCCAGCCGTAGACAGAGAGATACGAGTTGCCATTAGGCGAGTAGGTGCCGGAATATGTGATGGTTCTGAATGGTCATGGTCAGGATTCGTTATCAATAATTAATTATGGAGAAAAGGAGAGGGGGGGAGTGTTTACCTCGAAGTGCCTGGCATCCACCCTTTGCCGCCAACCCAGTTTCCGTTTCCAGACCAGCTCGTGCTGTACCCACCGCCGGCCTCGTTGGTGTACTTGATGCTTCCGGCGCCGTCGGTCCAGAACGAGTAGTAGTAGCCGTTGTTCGTGCCCGTTTGGCTGGTCGTCAGTGTCTGGCGCTTGGACATGCCCGGCATCTCGCCAGGTGCAGCCAAAGCACCGGCAGCGGCTCCAAGCGTAAGGAGGATGGATGAAAAGGCGACCATTTTGAAGATTGTAGGCAGTGATGAATCCTTGAACCGGTGGTGACTGGATGGGGTGACGAGAATGAAACAAAAACTGGCTGGAGTCTGCTCGAGGTTATATATCCATTTTTTTTGTTCATCTTCGGGGGGCCCGGGGGTTTTGCTCAATGGAGAGCTGGTTCGAGACTGATTCCTCATAGCTCTGCATCCCCGTCATTAACGCCCGTGTTGTTTCGCGGATCTCGTCTCCCCTGATGCTCCACCCGGAGTCCCTGTTGTGCCCCTGGTGTTACCCCGGACGAAAACTGAATTGAGAAATAAAAATCCTTCCCCGGCTTTTTTCTTGCTTCCAAGTTCCCTCCTATCCGAGGCGATGTAACCCGCCTGCGCATGGACGACACTCGATCGTGATTTGACTACGAATGCGGAGAAAATGTCAAAGCCCCTGACTTGTTCGTCCGAGCCAAGGTCTGTGTCATGTACTAACATATGGCCCGCTGTCCTACTTCAGTTAGCTCCGTTCAGCTGGGTTAGGGCCGTATTGTATTATAAACAGTCATTTAAACAGTTCAGGTGTTTGTAATTTCTGGTCCTCCTTCTCTCTGCTGAAGACATGACACGGAACGCGTCGTCGAAATGCGGCATCCTTCGTTCGGAAGCCAGGCCGGGTACTCCCAGCAAAAACACTACATCTGACGAGCTAGCTCCCGCAGCATTTCTCTCGTAATTTCAATCACCCGTTATGCGGGTTCCCCATGACCTGGGTAGCACGCGCCATGGGTCTTAATGGTCGACGTGGCCCACCCAGAAACCGGGTTCCGCATTGATGATGAGGCGGCACCGTTATACCAGTACAAATGAGAGGGGAGATCAGCCTTGCGTCCAGCTACCCCAGGTCAGTGAGCCAGTGGAGAAGCGCCGGTAAAATCTCACCCAGGAACTCCAGGGAGTAACTGCCGTTTTACCCGGCGGCTAAACCGAGTTCACTGCGACGCAAGCTGCCGTTTTGCGAGCCTTCGCAGCATGCCTTTGGCCTCCAATTTGGGCTCGGCAACCTTCCGAAAAGGCAACCACGGGGATTTATTGCCCGAGTTTTGAAGAAAAGTGAGTTCCTTGAGACCAGAGAAATAAGAAATGATGGCCCCGTCGGACCAGAGGAAGAGAATTGCATTGGGTGAGCCCAAGACAAAACTGGAGATGTTGAGCAGTCGGAAATCCGGTCACCCATATCAGCACCAAGGATCAGTATGAATGGGCGTTGGGGGGGGGGGGGGGGGGGGGTTACGTCATACGCTTGCGAGTGGTCGCGCGAGCGGAACGGTGGCATCCAGAGATCAACACCCAGCCGCACAAATCACCTTCAGATCCGAATGACTTGTGAATAACATTAGGCTATACTCTTAGTCTCTGTATTCAATGGCAGAGTGCCATTGCAAAACGGGGTCATGTTCGTGGTTGATAACAATAATACGCGCTCAAGATATACCAAAGGCTACTCACTGTATATTGATTTCTGGATCTTTCTTTTATGAGTGTCCCTCAAAACCAGAATAATACGTGAAGGAGGGCCTGACTGCTTGGGAAACTCTTTTTCACTGCGAGAAAAAGGGTCAACGAAAGAACTCTGGCACACCAGTGTTAGTAGTAGACCAGTAGGGCCTAGTTCATGGGGCCACCAGAATTAACGCGGCTGGCATAAAGACATCCTCGTCTCAGTCAAGTGTCCATCCACCACCCGAGATCATATTAGCAGCTTTCTCGCCAAGAGAAATATCTTTGTTCGCGATCGTCGCCACTGGGAATACCCCCTCCACAAGGCTGCACCTGGTTACACGCCGTCGACAACACAACCCCTGTCCCTCCAGTCGGCAACGTGCCGTAGTTCCCGAATACTGGAAGCCGCGGAGCACTGTTTCCCTGTGGACTACATTCCTGTTCGTTCTTGGACGATGGTGGGTGTGTCGCGGCTGGAAGATCGTGCCGTTTCCCGCGGAACAGATCGGCGATTGGGAGGCGCAGTTTCCAGCTTCTGCATCTGACGTGCGGTGGTCCGAGTGAGGCCAAGTCCCAGCGGGTGTGACTCGTA
This sequence comes from Lasiosphaeriaceae sp. G1095, assembly GCA_027569635.1. Lineage (NCBI taxonomy): Eukaryota > Fungi > Ascomycota > Sordariomycetes > Sordariales > Lasiosphaeriaceae > Lasiosphaeriaceae sp. G1095. The sequence goes on from JAPDFK010000050.1 coordinate 135,881, forward strand.
TGAGAGATACTACTACTGTGGGCCGAACAAGTATGAATGAATCCAGGGGCGCGTGTACACCGAATCACTTACGTAGCAGGTCCTGCCACCTGGCACCACCGTTGAGTGTTGAGTTCATGACGAGGTACCAAGTACCTACCCATTCCCCCTGTCTTTTTCTTTGGGGTTAGACAAGGCGTTAAACTTCTTCCATGGCGAGGTAATTATAAGGTCAACACTTAATTACTTAAGGTATTGAAGCAATGGTTGGTCAATTCGGGATTTTTCGTTGCTTGTTCTAAGTTAAATTAATCTATATTTTCCGCCCCCTAAATCCTCCCATCCTGGATGGGTATCAACCCTAACCCTTCCCGGATTGGCTGGTGTGTCCTTTAGGACAGGGGGAACCAAGCAAGCTTCGACTTTGAAGCTAACCAACCAAAACCAGCAGATGGCAGAAAACCACCAGGATCTATACCTATAGTTAGCTACTAAACAAGTCTTTTTCATAAAGAACTTGTCCAACCCAATTTATAAGTAAAACTTTATAACAAATAATCCTTTCCATAACAGCACATAAAAATAAACCTCCAACTTTTCCATCTCTCTAATTCTACAGCTTTTTATAATTCTTCTTTATCCCAATCTTCTATCGAATAATCTCCTAAATTTACCAAATATAAAATATTTAAGTTAAACCTATAAGTAATAAGCTTAATAAATTAATTTATTATTTTTTTATTTATTATTATAAAGCCTTTTTTAATATAACCAAGCTTATTGCATTAAATAGGCCTATTAAGGTATAGCTTTAAATTGTTAATATAAAATTTGCGCTTTAAACTAAGTTAAAACGTATATTTTATAATATATATTTATAGGGTAAGCTTATTTACAATCTTTTAAAAGCTTATTTACTTTAAGTTAAACTTTAAATAATTAATGCTAAGTTTATTACTAACTTTTTATACTTACTAATTTTTTACAAAAATTTAAAGGATTATTTCCTTAGTAAGATTTTTCTTTAATTTTACAATATAACGCTTAACCAACTACAGTTAAATTTTAGCTTTTTTATTAATATAAACAAAAGTTCTCTCTTATACGTCTTTATCCTCTTTATTATTATTTAATAAAGTCTTTTCTAATTGTACTATAATACAATTTTTAATAATATTTAATAAAACTTAATTATAAGTAAAATTAAATTCTAAAAAAGCTTTAGCTAGCAAAGTATTTAAATTTTAAAAGTATTAAATATTAATATTAATAATTATAAATACTAGTGCAATATACTAATTAGTTAAATTCTAATTATAATTCTTAATTATTTACTTTATAATTTAAACTTTAACTAAACAAATATATTTTTTAAAAAGTCCAATAAAAGCTAAATATAATACTAGGCTAAAAATTATTCTAAACTTATAATTTTCTATAATAAAAATTAGAATATAATTTTTAAAATAACTACTATTATTAAAATAGGTTTGTTTTAGCTAGCTAATAATAAAAAACTAGACTTTTAAAAATATTATTACAATTATATACGCATTTACTATTAATAAAAATTATATAAAAATAAATTAAAAAAAATAATTTACTTTAATTAAAATATATTTAAAACTATTAGCTATAAAAAGAATTAGTAAACTTATAAAATCTATATTAAAAAATACTATAAAAGCAAAAATAATTATAATTCGTAAGCCTAACTTCTTTACCCTTAAGCTATATTATTAGCAAACTTTATACAATAAATAAAATGTTTAAATATTAACTAACCAAATTAGCTACTAAAATTAACTACGCAATTCTTTTATAATAATAAAGCTAGAAAAATAATTATAACTATTATAAGCCTAATATATAAAAGCTATTTATTAAAATAAAAAAATATATTTTATTAACAACTTATTTGCTTTTAAATAATATAAAACGTTATATAAAAAACAAAATTAAAAAAATTAACGTTTTATAAATTATTTTAAAGTTTATAATAAATTTGCAATTCTATTAAAACTTTAAATTAAAAATTTAAAAATATTAAAATATTATCTTTCTTTATTTTTATATTAAAATAAAATATACTAAAGCTATATACTAGCTAATTTTATTAAATTAATAAAGAGTAATTTAATTGCTATTTAGAATTTTTATATTTATATAAGAAGAACTTTTATACTAAGCTTTATAAATTTTACTATTAATCCATTTTTAAAATTAAAAGCTAAAACATTTTAAAATAAGCTTTATAACTAAAATATTCCATTTACAATTCTAATAATTTTATTTATATTTAAATAATAATAAAAATTAATATTAAACTCTAAAATTTTATTAATCTATTTACTAACTTTTAAATAAATAAACGCTAAATTTATTATAATTTATATAATAGCTAAATAATTAATATATATATAAATAAAATATTTAAAAGTTTATATTATCTATTATATTTCTTTTAAATACTTTATTACTACTAATATTTCCTTTTTTAAAATAATATAGCGTAATTTAGAATTAAATAAAGCAAAAAACATAAATAAGTTAATCTTAATGTTAATAAAATGCTCTTTTTTAACGTAAATAGTTTTTAATAGCAACTTTTTATTTAACTAAAATATAACTCCTTTTAATTTAATCTAATTAATATTATAAGCAATATAAAAAATTTTATTATACATAAGTCTATAAATAGCGTTTTTTTAAATTAAAATGCAAATTCTTTAAACGATTTTAATATAAATTTCTGTCCACTTTGGAATTTCTCTCTCTTTCTATTTTATTTAAACAAACTTCTTTCTAATAAGAGTAGTTTTCCCAATTTCGTTAAAAAAAGCTAATTTAAATTTATAAATCAAATTTGCTCGTTTTAAAATATATTAGCGTAAAAATAAAGTAAAATAAACAAGTTGTAAACAATCTTTCCAAGTCTTTAAAGGATTCTTCGCCCATTCTTTAACTTACTTTTTAAACTTACAATAATATTTTTAATTAAGCAAGACTTATTCTAATTTAAGGGAGAATCTAACTATTTCTAATATTTTGCAAAATAAGCTTATTTTTGTTTTACAAAGTAAAATTAAACTAAAACTAATTTTAAAAAAATAATATTCTACTAAAAAATAGAAATATATCTAAAAATTAAACCTAGTTAAATAATAATTGTTAATATAAATAGTAAGCGTATTTTAATAAGCAAGATTAAAACCTAATATTAATAATTCTATAAAAAACTAATTTTAATCTACTTCCTTATTACTTTTCTCCAAATACTTATTAATAAGTATTAACGGAAGTTGTACAACCAAAAAAAATGCTAAAAAAACCTTTAATAAAGGAAGCTTTAAATTAAAAAAGCGTTAATAACTTATTATATTTTTAGGTTTAACTATAATTAGCTTAGGTAATGTTATATTACTACATTAAAAGTACTTTCGAAATAAAAGTATAAAATAAGGGAGTAAGAAACCAAATGCTATGTTTTTATAATGAGCGTAAGTTATTAGAGAGTTTTTAAAGCTTTAAAGCATATAATAGTAATACTATTAGCTTTGTAATATTCGAAAAGCAATAGCCTATTCATTACTATTACAAATAAGAACAGCCTAATACCCATTTTTAGCGTTTATCTTACTATAATATATTAATCGTTTAATATATAAATTATTAATGTCCATATTTATATTATAATATAAATACTATAACTTAATGCTATTACTATTAATAAAACGATAGTTATAAACTATCCTTAATAGCTTATAAAGTTTAGGTTAAAATAAAGTGTATGCAACATAAAAACTATTATTTTAAAAAATAATTCCTAACATTTCTATTATAAAGAAAATAATTTGGGCGTATTCTCTATTAATTTAGGAATATCTTAAAGTTTAAATAATTTTTAAAATTGAACTAAAAATAAAATTAATTAAATACTTAATAATATTTATAATAATAAATTCTTTAAAAATTATAGCAAAAAACTCCTTCTAAGTATAATATAAGCGTTTAGCTAGTTTAATTTTATTAAAAATATTTGTAAGTTTACTAAGCAAAATCTTTTAGGTTTTAAACTACAAATTAATCGTATTTATAAAGCTAGTTGAAATTTTCTACTTTTATAAGCGTTTTTAAATTTCGAAAGGGTCCTCCTTTAAATTTAGTTTCCCTATACAAAACTACTTGTACCTCTCTTTATAATTATAAATAAAAACCCTTTTAAAATTTTTATTAATACCTTTTCTACTAACCCTAATAATATATATTTTGTACTAAAAACCTACAATACTATTAACTAAAAATCTTAAATTACTACAAAACCCATTAAAAAATTCACAAAAATTTAATAATAATAAGATTTGCTTACTATATTGTAAAAAACTCAACCTATTCCAACTTATTATAACTTCGTCGTTTTTAAAAAAGGTTTTATAACTATAAAAAGTGCAACCCATTCCTCAATTACCACCTACATACCAAAAGCAGGCATAGGTGTTTTTATTCAATGTAATAACAGCTTCGCCTACTAATTCCAAAAGGCAGTGCTAGTAATTATGTATACTAATGCAATAAAAGCTACCTACTAGTATTAGCTAATGTTTTTAACTATCTATATGCAAGTTTCTAGGTTCAAGGGTTATTAGGTAGGCTAGAGCTGGATCTCGCTAACCCGTAATTAATAGCTACATAGCCCAACTTTATAGAACATTGCGCCCCAACGCTATAATATAATAACTTGTAACGACTTTATTAATATAAGGATTTGCAGGTTCAATTTGTACTATAGCTAGTACAAACTACTATAGTAAAAAAACTAAGAAATATACCATTTATGCTATAAATACTATACTTATTGCTAAAGCTAATAAAATAATAGAAAAGAAATCCAAATAAAATTGGGTTGTAATTTCAAATAAAAAGGCTAACTTCCCCTTTTAATTTTTAATATTATATTTTAATATAAAAACACTATAATTATCAACTTAATCGTCTTATTAAATAATATAAAGCTAAGCAATATAAAATTCTTCTAAATTTAATAATATAAACTTATAAATAGCACTTTGCACTAGAATAAACTTTAAATTAACAATAAATAAAAGTAGCCGAAAAGATTTAAAGTATTGCTAAGAAATTAAAGAACTTGGAAAAGTTAATAGCTTTGTTTTTATATCTATTATAAAAAGATTTTTCCTAAAAAGTAGCACTTTAGCAAAATAATAATAATCATAGTTTATTAATAAGCTATTTTAAATATTTTTAAAAATTTAAAGCATTTGTTTAGTTTTCTCTATAAAGTTAGAAAATAATAAATTAGTTTGCATTTTACCTAATAATTTCTCCTTTCCTCCATCTCTAGCCTAATTATACTAGTCTAAAAAATCCTTTTCAAAAATTTCATATTGCCCATTTAAATTAGTATAAGCTTAAATCTTATAAATAGCAAAATTTAAGCGTTATTGTTTTTTAAATTGTTATTCTTATTATTTAGCTTTAAATTTAGTAAGTTAGCAAACTTAACTATAATTAATAATATTTAAATAATACTATAAGGTTAAACTTTATTCCAATTTTTAGAGTATTTAAACTTATTATTATCCTTATTATTATTATTATCTTTGTTAAAGCTAATGTTAATAAATAAGTACTTAGCTAGTTAAAAGAAAAACAAAACCGTGCCTTTATATCCATTTCTACCTCGAATAATAAAAAATTAAGATCCCCAATTTTGAGTTGCGTTTACTTTTAAGTACTAGGACTAAGAGAAGAGCATATTAAAGCTATTTTTATTATTATAAATAAAAGCTATAATAATTGCTAATACTTTTTTTATAACGATATTTATAATAATATAATGCTTAATTTAATTAGTTTTATTATTGGCTAATGTAACTTTCTATAGGGTAAATAGAGATTGGAAAGCTAAGCTTAGCTATTAATAAAAACTTGGATTAATGTATTTAACTATTACTTTATTATTTAATATTAAAGCTTAGGTAAATAAATTATTAACTTCTCCTTTAATAAATTCAATTATAACTATTCTAATATCCTTTTAAAACAAAATTATATTATAATATTTAATTAATATACAATAAAAATAAGTTCTAATATTAGCTTTTAGCTTAGCAATAATAAAATTACTAAAAGTAATATTTTTCTTTTTTTTGTTATAATTAGTATATATTTTTAATAAAACAAATTAATTTAAATTAGCTTTAAAACGAAAAGTTATATTTAAAATTAGCAAGAGGTTAATAGAAATAGTAATCTTTAATAAAACTTTACTAATATTTAAAGGTTAAATACTATATGTTTTTATAATAATAATATAAAAGCGAAAGCAATGCTTTTAAATATTTAACTTATTATAAACTTTATTTAAAACTTTATTTATATTTTTAATATTATAAGGGCTTAACTCCTTAAAAAATGAAATTAATTTAAATAGTTTAGCAATTATAATAAGTTTTAACTTAGGAATAAAAAGTATTTTTTTAGGAATAGGAGGGGCTAAAAGTGTTTAAGGAGTTTTGGTAGTTGGTATATCCTTAGGAGTAAGAGTTATTGCAACCTTAGGAGGAAGTAGGGAAAATGTCTTCCTAACCTTAGACGTAGCTATTTTGCTAGGATATTAAAGAACGACGGGGGTTGCCTTTATTATTTTAGTATTATTATTATAAAAAAGCAATTGAGTTAAATACTTTTGCTATTTAAATAATATTAATAGAACAACTTTTAGTTCATTGATATATTCGTTATTACTATTAAATATAAGAATAATAATTCTTTTTTTAAATAGGTTTATTTTACAATACTTCCTAAGCTTAATAGTTAAAAAAGCTATTGCTAGTAGCAAAGTACTATAATATTTGAATATTTTCTTTTTTTATTCTACCTTCTTTTTATTCTTAACATTTCCAAAAGCTATAAGTTCTTTCTGCTAAACTTTAAACAAAATGTTATAAAGTTAAACGCTTTTAAATTAAGTTTAATTAACAAATGCTATTAAAATTACTATACGCTACTTAATAAGTTTTTAATTTTAGCTTAACTTATTCTTAATCTTCTTCCTAACTTCCTATTTAAAACGCTTTTTTTTATTATAATTTCTAACTTTATAGGAAACCTTTAGGTAAAAGCACTCCTAAAAACTATAAGGATAAGGATCCTAAGTATTACAATTATTGCAATAAAAAGTCCAAAAGGGAGGTCTTTAATTTAAAAAGCATAGTTAATAAATAGTACTACTTATAATTAAACGTTGGAATAGGCACGCAAAGGGTAGTGTTTAAGTTAAGTGCTTTATTGCCAACGTTATAAATAAATTTATTATAATTTTAATAACTTTGCTAATGTTTTTTGCTAAAAACTTGTATTTATTATTATTAAAATCGTTATCTTTATTTTTAAACAAATTAAAAAGTTTGCTAAATAATGCTATATAAGCTATAATATTATTATAAATATTATAATAAAAACAAGTTTAAGCCAAATTTTAAATTTTATAGCGTTCCAAAACAATCTTGCCTAATATTATTAAATAGTTTTTAATATACAACTTAAAGTTAAGGCTATTTTTGCTATCCAATATTTTAGCAAGCAGGTTTTTTACTAGCATTCTTTTATAATTAGGCTTAGAAAGCTTAGTATATAACTTATTAGTTCGCTTAAAATAAGCGTTTAACGTTTTTCCTTTCTTTTTAGCAAAGTTAAAAACGTTTATTAAAATAATAGAATTGTTATTAATATATTTAAGTTTTAAAAAGCAAACTAAAAATACTATTTATAATTAAACAAAATCATTCTTTTTTATAGCAAAAACCTTTATTATTAGCTACAACTTAGCTTCTTTCTTTAATTTTTGTTTAAAATAAAATTTTAAAACCAAATTAATCTTATTAATAATAATATTGCTAAAGGTAATATTTACTTTAATAATATTAAAGTAATTTTAAGCAAATTTATATCGCTTGCTAAAGAAGGTTAGCTATGCGTTTATAGTAAAGATTTAACGTTAAACTAGAATTAATAGAACTATAATCTTTAAAAAGGAAATTAGTAATACTAATAATAACGCAAATTATAATAAAGCTTTTAAATACTTTTAAAGCAAAGGAAGCAATTCTAATAACAAATTAAATTCTAATAGGCTATTTAAACAATTATTTTGCTATTAAAAATCTAGAAAAGGAAGCAACTTTAGGAAAAAATTTTCAAATTAGCAAACTACTAAGTAATTATCATTCTCTACATGTGTTTAAATCTCCAAAATTAAAGGCTTGTTAATTCTACAATATTAAAAATTAATAAAAATAGCTAATATTAATATAAAAGTACTAATTGCAAAATTTGCCAAATTAGTATTAATTAATAGCTTTATAAACTAAAATAGGTTAGTAGAAGTTGTGCTAATAAAGTATTTAAAAGAATTACTACTTTTAAAATTTTATTTAATTAGAAAGCTTTTTAAACTATTAAGCGTTAAAAGCTTATTTTGCTCGCTAATAAGCTTGCGAGGGGTGCGGAATAATATAGAATAAGCTATAATTATTGTTAAGGAGAAATAAAGCCTACTAGCTTTAAACCTTAAAATAGAATTTAATATAATTAGCTAGAGATAATTTAAATATATTATATTAAGGAATTAATAGCTTATAATTAGTTATTATAATAAAAAACTTAGTTTTAAATAACTATTAAATACTAAATTGGATTGTGCAATCTAAGTTTTATTATCTATAAAGCTAGCTAAATTGTTAAAAATACATATAGTTAACTTATTAAAAGCCTTAATTTTTAATATTATAACAAATACTAATAAGAAATTGAAAATAACAAAGAATTTACAAATAACTTAATATAAATAACCTAACTAATAAGCAATTAACTAAAAAATAAAGCTTAAAAAATTTCCTAAAAGACTTTAAACGAAAAAATAATAATTATAAGCATACTAAAACTACCTTACTTTAATAAACTTTCTAAAAAGCTAAACGAAAAATCTAGCTTAGCTAACTTAGTAATAGTTAAATAGGTATTGTTTATTACAATATCTAAATTAAATAGAAACTTTATATGCAATTAAATTCGCAATTTCTAAAATTTTTTGTTAAAAAGTGCTTTGCTATCTTACTATTTAAAATTTAAAAGTTTTTTCAATTTTCTTAAAAGTAATTTTAAATGCTTAATTAGTTTAAAGTAATGCTTTTTTCGAATTTTTATTACTTATTTCTTTACTTTAATTTATAATAAATATTATAAGCTAATAGCCTAAAACACTTTAAAATTAATATTTTAATAACTAAAGAAACTTAAAAAAATAATTTTATTATATAGAATTTAATTAAAATTTTAATGCTATTAATTAAAAATTATTATTAATATATAACTTAGTAATGTTAAATATATTAACTTTTAAAGTAGGTAGCAACTTTTTTTACTAGTTTATCTATTATCTAATATCTTTTTAACCTTTTTAACAAAATAAATATAAAGTAATTAAAAAATTAATAAAGCTAATTAAGAAAGTGCTAATTTCCTAATAGAGTTTTAAAATGTTTATAATAGGATTTTTCAATTCTAAGGGTAATAACAACGAATTATAGTATGCTAGCTATTATCCAAATAAATAAACTCTAAATAATAGCTAATACTAAGCTACCAACTAATATAAACTTAAGCTCCTTAGGACCTGCAACTCTAAAGCTAATTAAAATTACTAAATGCAAGAAAAAATACAATTGCTAACTACCAATTGACTACCGCAAAAATTGCATAAAAAGGGTTGTTTTTAGGGAGCTAAGGAAAACAAAGACTAGGAAAATAGAAAAGGGTTCTAATTCAGGAGAGTCGCTTTGGTAGATTGGAACTACATTGGCAGTCTCGCCGTTAGCGCCATTAAAACAATAGTTGGTTAATTCGGGATTTTTCGTTGCTTGTTCTAAGTTAAATTAATCTATATTTTCTACCCCCTAAATCCCCCCATCCTAGATGGGTATCAACCCTAACCCTTCCCGGATTAGCTGGTGTGTCCTTCAGTATATTAAGCGCTGCTGAGCTTTAACTTTCCATGCCAGGCTTTCTGATACGGCGCGCTATGGCTAGAAAGATAACACGCGCACAATGCAAACGCTAATAAGCACATCTCAGACCTGCAGAACCAACTATATATCTCCACGGCCCGCCTCGCACTGTATGGCGAGGTGGCCATAGCAGCCGCCTTGACAACAAATCTTGACAGTTTTTTTAACATGCAACCACGGCGTGTAGAATTTATAACTCGCGGGCCGGAGAATGGTGAATACTATTATCCTGATGGCTTGAAGTCTATTATGTAGTCCTCAACATAAAACGGATTTAAGGAGCAAAAGAAATTGATCAAGTGAACGTGCCCTCCTTCCTTTAAAAACGTTTTTGAACATGTTTTATTCATCATCATTTAATGAATAGACATCAGACCAAGTAAGTCTATTTGTCAGCTCCCAAGAATCATATGCCTGATATATGTAGTTATAGAATCTGATAATTAATTACGCAGGTTATCATGGCAGACTCACCGCCTGTCAAATGCGATCCCCCTCGGAGGATACGGCGGCACCGCCAATCCCCCCTATCCAAACCGACGTTATCCATCTGGTTGCCAACCGAATTATGTGGCTGAGATCAACTACGGGATGGCAGTACAGCGAGGAGACCAGACATGGACCAGCCGACCACGCAATGCGCGCATTTCTGGCCATGGTCGACCGGGGAGAGCTCATGCAGTTGACGCTTGTCTTGCTGGGGCGCATGTGCATCCTGCTCTGTTTCAGAGAATACTTGCTGACGCGTGTCAACGAGCTTGTGCACGCCATCGGGCTGTCTTGGCAACTCGTATCTTGGCGCCTCGAGGAATGGCTACACCAAAATCCTAGCCGCCAGGCCCGCTTTCGGGCCATCGAAAAAGAGCTGCTGGGCAGTTCTGGCGGCGACGGGGTGTGGAAGGACCCATGGGGTTTCTTCCACTGGCCACGGTATTATCTTGCCGCGGCAGTCTGCGAGTTGGACGAACGGGGCGTGTCCACGGACGAAATACGGAGCCCGGAAAGGCTGCAACTGGCCCTGAAGCAGCAATAACATTAGGAGTGGTTGGTTGGAGACGATGCCCCACCCACCACTCGAGATCTTGAAAATACTTTGAGAGCGCAGAGAAGCGTCGAAGCCCCTGAGCTGCCTGGCCATTAAAATATGTGGTGTCCTCCACTTTGGAAAACACCGACAAATTTGCATGGACTGACCATGCCTACGCAATATAATGACTTGGGGAGAAATATGGCACTGGGGTCTGAAGGTCCACTAGACTATAAGGGATGTTTACCTTCTCGTTGGGAGGGTAACCTACCCTCTAGAATACCCCTTGGATGTTGGTTTCTTTTTTATTTATTTCTTAGCTCAGCCACTTCTTATAATTAAAGAGCAGCTCGACCACCCTTCAATGGAAGAAAAGAGATACTTTTTTTTTAAACTGGGAACCAAGTTACAAAGGCAACGCGAAAATCTATTCTCAAAGTTCAGACAGCCGAATAAAAGGCTAGAGATGCCCACTCCTATCTCAGAGGGCTCGACCAGCCACCGCTTTCAATTTACCACGCCCTTGAATCCCAACTGCCAATAAACACCCCTTCTTGCGCCCATATGATGTAAGATATGCGGTTTATGATGCTGCATCAAGTCCACTGTGTTGATAATTCCCACCCCCGAACGCTTGTGCTCTCAAAGCTCCTCCATTCCCCAGCCCCTTTCGTTGCCAGGCCACTGAATAAGGGCAATATTCTTTGCCTTGGCAACTTGACAATGCAATCCACTATGAAGGTGAGTGTCTGGAGCCATAGGCCGAAGGGTGGGTAGGTAGGTAGGTAGGTGGTCTTACTTACAAATAGTATCGATTTCTGCTAGGACTTGAAGCAGTATGCGCAGCTTTGTGTTCGGTGGTCCATGGGTTTGCCGCAGCGAGGGCACTTGTGACAGATGCACTCTCCATTCCCTGGAATTGCTGCCGGGAGAGGCACATTTCTGAAACAGAAGACGCAAATGTGTCGTCCACCTGCACAATCGCTGGGCTTGGCCGAACACATGTCGCATCTTGGACATGCGCATTCGGTCTGCTTCCTTTCACATTTGACGCACTTTGGGCAGGCGCACCCCGTTGGAAAGGGTGCCACGGTATCGGTGCAGACGATGCACCAGTGACAATCGCAATGTTTTCTGGCCAATGTGCAGACCTTGCATCTCCAGCAACCATCGCATCCAACATAGCCTTTGGTGCCTCGTTGGCATCGGTATGTTCGATTCTTGCCGCACGTGCGACAGCGATGGTCTTTTCGGAGCCCAAATTGTCGTGTGGCGCAGTGGTGGCAATGTATCATTATCCAACAGCCTGGGCATTTGTCGTACCCGGGGATGTGGGTGTCGCATGGCTCATACGGCGGTCTATTGCAGCCGGGGCACCAAGCGACGGGTTGCTCAAGCCGGCAGCCGCAGTGACAGCAACTGGTCAGGGCATTTTTTTGGTTAGACATGTTGGCTAGGGAAACTGGGAAAGGCGGATTCCGGGTGTCAAGTTGCGGTTTGAGGGGAAAGAAAAACAACGGTCGGCTTTAGAGAAGTCTGGCTTTTGAAGTCCCTCTTGCCCAGTTGCTCTTCCCTTGAAAACGAAGGCATCACAGTAGGAGAGCATCACAGCAGGAGGATCACGGCAGTGAGCATCACGAACATATGGAAGGAGCCAGTTAAGAGCTCATGTGATTCCTGGGCTTTGGTTGGCCAAAGTGGAAGTCAACAAACCATTGATCCGTTCGTGGCGTTGACCAGTTGTCAATCAAGACCGAACAGCGGTGAATGAAAACCCGTGCCACCACAAATCGAGGAAGCCCACAAGGTTGATAGACTGGAGTTTTGAGGGTAGCAGACAAGTTTCTAGAGAAAAAGTAATTAACTAGAAGGGTCTTGCTGTGAGTCGAGGCGTCTCCCAAGCATTAACAGCCTAACCATCAATATCACGAGTCTGAACACGTTCAAGCACAAATGATCGCGCATCACCAACCAAGCCTCATGTATACTACTATCATGCCAATTTTTTCCCGTCAAGGTTTTTCAATGGCGATTATGTGTATATGTCAAGAAAATAATAACTTGGCCGAGGTAGTAACTCGAGAGTTTGGTGTTTTCCAACCTGCTTCCTATGCTCAGCATTGAAGGATTCTGCAAACAAAAATATCCCATATCGCCAACCATCCCTTAACGTATCACGTCATTCGGCAACTTCGAACTTGGCATTTATTTAATATTAAAAAAAGAAGGGTAGGGAGGAAATGTAATTAGAAAATAAATAATAAGAATATACAATATTAGTGATTTACGAATCGTTATTAACCCAATTAACTATTATTTTAACGGGTATAAAGGTTATTAAGAAGACGAAAAGAGGCTGAAAATAGAAAATTATAAATTCCCTATCACGGCCTTTGAGTAGTCGTGAAACTCTGCGTCGGATGCGTAGAGAGCCCCCATAGCCAATCTTGCGGCGGAAACGTCTGGATGGTCAGGTGTGAGTCGAGCCTCCCTGTTAGTTACGGCGCGTTGGAGATGTTCCATGGCCATCCTTGAATCTCCCAACTCCATGCACATGGTAGCCATTTGGACTACCACTGATGCGGTCAGCGGATGCCCTGCACCAAACACCTTTCCTCGGCCGATAGGGGCCTCCTTGCGCTTCTCATCTGCCGCGTATGCCGAGGCGAGACTGACAATGAGCTACAAAGTTTCAGGATGAAGTTTGGCTTTCTTTTCTGTGAAATCCTTAAGCTTGTCGTGATACTGCTTGATCTCAGGGGTACCGTCACCCTTGTCACTGATGATTGATGAGACAGGAGGTGCCATATTGCCGCCATTGCTTGCTGCGCCGCTTGTCGACCCCGCCGGTTCCTTAGTTGTGTCTTCGTCTGTGCTAGCACTCAACTCTAACTCCTTACTCTCGATCTTCCGTTCTGAAGTTTGTCAATGTGCTGGGAAAGCTGTGTGTGGATTGCTCTATCGAAAGGAAGCTATCTACATACATGCGTGCACAGAATCCATGTGCAGGTCATGGCCTAGACTACGCTAGTGGTGGGATGTCACGTGCTGCCCCGCCAATACAATGCCTCTCCAACTCCTCCACCATCTCCGCAACCTCCTCCGCTCGCCTAACTCCAGCACCGAAAGTTGCCTCCCTGGTAGCAGCAACTGCCTCACAGTCAGCAATTCCCTCAACATCTGCAACCCGGCTTCATCCACCTTTCTCGCAGTAACTTTTGCCCTCTCCCACCTCACCCTCACGCAATCCATCCCACCTCCTCCCCTGGGCATACTCCTATACACACCCTCCAACTCCTCCAAATCTTTCTCCCCTTCCTCTTCATTCCCGGCCCTAGTCTTGGCCCTCGCACTTCGTCGCCAATGTAGTCAGTCGGATGCTTTGCTCCAAACTTCAGCTTGGCACCGTCATCATCACCACCGTCAAAGCCTCCGCTCCACAGCCACAATCCAATGCGCCAAGGCATCATCCCAGAGCCCCGCCAACTCAAACACCCCCAGCAATAATAGCATCCAGCACAGTCAGGGTATTGGCGTGGCTGGGGCCCAAAAGCTATTCCGTTAATTATCACCCGTGATTCATGAAAGTACTCCAGCGCCTGCATCGTAGTCCTCAGCGTCTTGGCACGCCTTGGCGAGAACTTACATTGCCTTGGCGCCTTGGACGGTATGGAGTCCTGCCCCTGTAGTTGAAGCGCCGACTACGGCGTCGATGAGGTCTTGGTGGTGAGGCGTGCTGAGGGCTTTGATGGTTTCGAGATGACGCTGCACGGTCTGGCCTAGTGGACCGGAGGCGCGGCCGCGAGCAAGTGCTGCGGTGAAGCGCTGGCTGCTGCCGGGGATGGGCTGTTGTGGTGGTGGCGTGACGGGGGCTGGGGCCTGAGTGGGCTCTATTATAAAGGAAGGGTTCTTGCTGCGGAAGCGGTGTCCAACTGGGGTCCTGAGTCTGGGACGGGGTCTGTTGATGGTTCGAGTGTCTTGGGGGTTTCAGGCTGCCGTTGCTGGTGGAGAGTGATCAGGTAGTGGTGCAGAGTATTCTGGAGAGAGGCTATCTGAGACCGGATTCCTGGTGCATCGTTGCTGCCCACAAGATCAGGGTTACTGGTATGATGTGCTTACGAAGCCCAACGGTGGCGGCCGCGATGCCAACGGCACTCACGGGATCCATCTTACAGGCACTCTCAAGGAAGATTTGGTAGCAGTGTTTGCATTGGCTTTGGCAAAGATTGCAGAATGGATTTGACAACGTTAACTCGTGGTCGCCAGCCATCATCGTGTAAATGACAGTTGGTGTGGGAGCTGCCGGGCCCGAATGATCAGCTGAGAACCCCGGCTTTGGTGGCAGTCTGCCTGCTGCCAGCACACTCGTGCACCAAGCCAAGGCACCCAGGCAGACTCGTCCACTGATAAGAAATTCCCGCTTTTTGCCCGCCGCTCGCGCTAAGTCTGCATCTTTTGTCGGTGTGACGACTTGAACAGGAGACCCGCCGATCAGCCTTAGCCACGGCGCCTGCGGGCGAGAGCCAGGCCTTTTTGGTGGGTGGGAGCTGGTCGCTCTCCTTCAAGAGCCGTGTTTCTCTTACGAAAAATGTTCATAAAAGGGACAACGACTGTAAATTTATGGATGTTCACGTGAAGTTGAAAGTCCTGGCCAAGGGGTGGAAATGCAAAGTTTAATACTACCTTGCTGATTTGTAAATGTTAACATGATTACACGGGAGAATTCTTTCCATAATTATCGCCTTTGATCTTAATTACAAGCAAACACGAATTCACCAAACGGCAAAAGGAAGAAGCGGATCGGCATTGACTTCACAAGTTCAAAAAAGAAAATAACAAGGAACCCTGCAACTGATTAATATGTGGCAAGCCCGCAAGACTACGCACACACAAGACCACTGCACCCTCTTTGTTGGAATTCTGCAACTCGAAAAGTCATATCCTACGGAGAGGAAAGGTAGAGACAAGTATCAATTGAAGCGGACGGCCCTTAATTACACCGCAACGTCCTCCTCGCAAACTACAACTCTCTGCCCAATGACTTTAGTTTTGTCAAAATTCTCGCCGTTGAGATCTCCCCACTTTATCAACAGCGGTGAGATTACCAGTGAAACCCTACCACTCTCCACATCCCTCTCCCTCGCATTCACCATTGTTGTCGCGTCAAAGTCGAGATCAAGCACCCTTGACCCACGATTGCAGTTTCCAACACGTCCTGTAATGTACCCTTCTCCCATAGACACTTGATACCACGCCCGACATTTGGCCATATCCGCATCGAGACGAACAGCTTCGCTAATCAGATCTTCGAAGGAATATGATGAGTCTGCCTCTGTAGATTGGAAGGGAAGGAGTGTGGTCTCAATCTCATTAGCGACTGCGACGATGCGTTCTCTGTCGATGGCCTTTTTGGGGCCGAGGATCACATTCATGGCGGCTTTGAGTTTTTGATATTGCACCCGCGTAATTCCGCTGGGGTTTGTGCACTCATCTGCGGATTTTGGCGCGTGAGTATTTACTATGAGGTAGGTACTTCAGGGGGACAGGTGCTTTGCAGGACAAACAAGTCAATCATACCACGAAGAGCCTCAAGATACCTCGACCAGACATCGCGATGTGTGCCCGAGAGGTTATAGCCGTTGGCACTGAACCCGTGCTCGCCAAACACCATGTCCACCAGCTTCTGCCATATGAAGGCGCCGAACAACCACGAGCGATGGAGCTCACTCTGCAGCCACGCTCTTGGATCAGCAACCAACTCATACAGCAGCTCCAAAGGTTCGTCACGTCCCGGCCCGGGCACTACTGTGTATCGCTCATCCACAATGTTAAGGACAATAAACTTGAGCGCATCCCACTGCATCCTGACTTCCGAGTCATCCAGAAGCTGCCGCTCATCCATGCTGGCGACTATGAGCTCCGCCTTGAGCTCCTCTTTTTCTCCTTCTAATCGGGATCTCTCGGTCTCCAGATTGTGCATCTGCCCGGCCAACGCGGAGTTGTCGGCCGATAGCTTCTGGCAATGGTTTTGCCATGCAGGCGCTAACTCCATCGCATTCTTGCTCGACTCTCGTTTTGGTACGTCTTCGTCAGGGATCTCATACGACAGAGTCGAACGGGTTTTGTCTTTTGAACTGATATTAAAAAAAAAAAATGGTAAGCCATGACTTTCCATAATGAACGAAGATACTTACCTCATTCTAGCATTATTATTATCGCACTGTTGGTGGAGATCAGAACGCTGACGCTTTGACGCCGACGGCCTGTCAGGCCAGGCCTTGTCACGAAACCTGAGAACTTTTTGCAGGTTCGACTTCCCCATCAGTGTTTTTTTTTTTTTTTTTTTTTTTTTTTGAGAGGGGGGAAAGAGTCACTGTCTCGCAAGGACAGAGACAAAATGCAGGAAACAGTGGGCAAGCAACTTGAATCAGGCCCTGCAGTCTTGGGACAGCCGCCGCGATAGAGCTAGCAGGGCTTACATGGTCAATTCCAGACAGACCAACCCCGACAGCTGAACTTTGAAGATTTCCACGGGGCTTGGTTCGAACAATCATGATTAGTAGCCATCTCTTCTTCGGCCACGGATCCGGCCGCCTGCATGAGACTAGAAGTCTTGAGAATCAAATGAAATCTATCTAGACCATAACGTGACACATAGCTTTCAATCATTGGGCAAAAGTCACGCTCCGTTTTCGCCTTGCGTGAACGCCTCACCGCACGACTTTCAAGTGAAACCCTAATTAGCGTGGGGGCTGTGGGATGGTGGTCTCATGCTAAAGAGTCTTGTCCCAAGAGCGGTAATTAATACCTCGTTGCATTTCTACTTCGCCAGAGATGGACTCCCCGTTGAGATTGGGCAGTTTCACATCAAGTACATATTTTCACAAGGACTCACACACCCCGACCTGGAACACCGGGTAAGGCGAGTTCTCGGACAAGATGGCCGCCCGACAGAGAATTATCTTTGGCCTCGATTTCGGCACAACGTAAGGTTCCTTTGAACCCATATTATACCAGAATTGAACATGAACTCTAATCTGTTGACGTCTAAATTAGATACTCGGGCGTCTCGTATGGCCAGGCCGGGTTCAATACTATCACCACGATTTCGGCATGGGAAAGCATAGGTGAGGCGGAAAACTCCGAGCATGTGAAGGCGCCGACGGCCATATGGTACTCCTCGAACTCCCCGTCACCCCTTAACGATGGGGATGGCGATTCATCTTCTTCCTCGGACGATGGCGATGACCCGAGGCAGTCGGGCGAACCAAAATGGGGTTACGGGGTTCGGTTCGACAAAGATCCCCTCCGATGGTTCAAACTCCTCCTTCTCGATGACAAAGATCTGAAAACGTATCTGTCTCCAGGAGCCATGTCCCACCTCGCCAAGATGCGGACAATCATATCGGATAGTGGCAAGGACGTGTCGGACATTGTTGCCGACTACCTGAGACTTCTTTGGGCGCACGCGCTTGACGGCGCCCGCAAACACATGTCGAGGATCGTGGTGGACGAGTCACCCTTTACCGTAGTGGTAACAGTGCCAGCGATTTGGAAGAGCCATGTCAGAAAACGGATGCGCATTGCGGTGATGAAGGCGGGGATCCTCGATAAGAAAGACACGAACTTTCACTTCGTCTCCGAGCCTGAGGCGGCTGCACTAGCTAGACTGAAGGACTTGCGGGACACTAAAAGCGTCCAGGTACGAGATTCAGACTAAATGAAAGATGATGGGGGTTAGTTGATCCGTGGTAACTAATAACACATGGCAGAAAGGGGACTGTCTCACTGTTGCCGATTTTGGTGGTGGAACAGTGGTAAGTTGAAAGACCAATTGTTTTCCCCTGCTTTACCATCGGGTAATAACTCTTGGCCAGGATATAATCAGCTATGAAGTCACCAGCGATGAGCCATTCGCCGTGACAGAAGTGGTTGAAGGGAAAGGTATAAACTCCCAAAACCACATAAAGAAACGGTTTGAAGTTACATAAACTAACTCCGTGATCAACGACTTTAGGAGGACTCTGTGGCGCAATCTTTTTGGACCAAGCATTTCGGAAGCTGATCATTGAACAAGTCGGCCAGGAGAAATGGGACAAAATTCCAAAGGTCGAGAGAGAGCTCTTCATGGAGCAGCAGTGGGAGAATGGGCTCAAACGGACCTACAAGCGAGGCAGAACCGCCACCTTCTGGCTGACGGGGACTTTCTACCGGTTGACGGGCCAAAGACGCCTGAAAATTGATAAGTATGTTTTTTTTGGATTAATTATGATCAAATCCAGTGACAAAGAAAATTTTTTTAACAAGAAAACAGAGAAACTCTTCTTGACTTTTTTACCAACAATCCTATCGTGAAGGACTCTATTAGGCTTATCAAGGACCAGACCGCAGCTGTCTTGGAGAAGACAAACAAGCCTCCAAAGGTATGGGAATCACCAAGGTTGAGCATTTTTAGGACCACACACTGATTATTGCAGTTTGTGGTGATGGTAGGTGGTTTTAGCGCCATGAGTTTCTTGAATGAGGAAGTTGAGCTGGCTTTGAATGGCGAGGTAGAAGTAATTCGGGGACCCCAGAAGACAATGTAAGAGCCCGTCCTCAATGTACTGGCTGTAATGACTAAATAGTAGGCTAACCAGCTCACCCACTCCCCAGATGGTCAGCCGTGTCCCGTGGAGCAGTTATGAGCGCTGGCGAAGGTGTTGTCGGTGAGAATTTTGCCAAGGTTCAAGCCCGGATAGCAAGAGCATGCTACGGCGTGAGGTACTTGGAGGATTGGATCCAGGGCTATCACGACCCCCGAGACAAATTCTGGTGCACGATACGTGCCCGTTACATGGCGCGAAACCAGATGCAATGGTTCTTGAAGAAGGTACTGACTCCCCGGACCGAATGAGAGGTTTTGAGTTTTCGGGTCTTCTAATGAACTTTATAGGGAGAGAGTTCGTCCAAACCGGAGCAGTTTGAGATATCGCGTCGTTGCACGTACAAATCCTCTGACCCCGAGAGTTATCCCCTTCATACCTGCACACTCTACACATACGAGGATTTCAGCCCGCCATCTAGGCAGGAGGCTGGTGTGAAAGAATTGGGCGATATCAAGATTATATCGCCGATCGATTTCGACAAGCTTCCAGAAACTAGCAATTGGGCAGGGGAGATGGTCAGGATATTCAAATTTAAGTACGTAGGGACTTGTCACGGGGACAGCTTTGACATTGGCATCGTGGTCGACGGAGAACGTATCGCCTACGAAAATTTCGACATTGCCAGCGAGGTGGCTCACAGGCCCGAAATACCAACACAAGAATGCTCAGAACCCCCGGCGTACACCGAACACAACTGGTTCCCTTGGTCTAATACCGATCCCGCTCCAGCTCTCGGCGGTACCTCTGCGGTCGAGCCAGATCGGGATCAGCTTGTATCCCTTTCTCAAGCCGCGGCTCAAGCTCAAGCTCCAGCTCTCGGCAGCGCCTCTACGGTCGAGCTAGATCGGGATCGGCTTGTGCCCCTTTCTCAAGCCGCGGCTCAAGCTCGAGCTCCAACCACTGGCAGCGCCTCTGCGGTCCAGCCAGATCGGGATCGGCTTGTGCCCCTTTCTCAAGCCGCGACTCAAGCTCAAGCTCCAGCTCTCGGGACCGCCCCAGTATTGGAGCCAGCGCAGCCGGCTGGCAACGGAAACGTAGAGGGCCAGGGAAAGAAGGAGCGCAAGAAATTTCCGTGGCTTTTCCACAGGAAGAAGAAGTAGATGCGTCGAAAATAATAGTTTTGAAAAAAGAGTCGGTTAGCCTACGAGACGGTGAGGAGGGCGCAAATATTGATTCATGAACCTGGCGAGGGGGAATGTTCGGCTTATAAATATATCCTATTAGACCGTCGCTCGGGGAAAATGACAAAGTGTTGGTGTTGCTGGAAACTCTGTTCACTAAATAGTATAATGAGATGGCGTAGAGTGGTCCGTCTGCAACCGTGTTGCTTCCATCTCGCAATGGCGTCCATGGCGTTGCTGCTCCCGTATTTGGTAGGGCGCTGTCTGCCTTTTATTTCTAGTGCTTTCGAGATCCCCCCCAAGATGTTTGTGCGATGGAGTGGCAAGGTGCGGCATCGCTTGTTGCATCGGGCTACTGCTTGCGATAGTAAGAAGATTCATAGAGCTGCCGCGGTCTTAAGACTCATCTAAAATAGACGGCCAGGCGAGTCAAAGTTAGACTGGTGAGGAGAGACGGCAATGTTGACGAGAAAATTGTACAAACAGGGGAAATCAACGATTTAATTCAGGATATTAACCGCCCATCGCAGGTGCTCAGACTTGGTTTTCCAATGTGCAATCTAATTAGTCCTAGCCAGGAGTCTACGGGCTGAACGCCTCACGCATTCTAGTACTGAAAAAGCGGCCTAAGAATTCCTCACGCAGGAAGACGAATTCCCTAAAAAAAACCGAAAACACCTTTGCCGTCAATCCAACCAGAGCGGAAAGTTTTATAAGGGGCCTATTTTGAGGAAGGGCCAGAGGAAAAGATAAGGAGGTAGCTCTCAGTGAGGTTGTAAATCTTCTGGATATCGCGCAGGATTTGCTCAAAGTCAACATTAAAATCTTGAACAGGCCATCGTTGAGCCCAAAGATCCGGCCGTAGAAAATGGGGAGTTTTTTCTGGGCGTACAACTACTGGATGCTAGTGGTCTTAACGACGTTGGGACACTGCTCGATGACGTTAACTTCGTCGGTAATAGCATCGAGCTCCTTCTCGTGTAGCCGATAGACATGGCGGATATTGCATAGCCACAGGTTAAGGATGCCCATATCCTTGTCGGTCATGGCGGCTTTGACACCGCCGCAGCCGTAGTGGCCGCAGACGACGATGTACTTGACCTGCAGGTGGTTGACGTTGTAGGCAATGGCGCTCATGGCGCTGAGGTCAGTGTTGAGGACTAAGTTGGCGATGTTGCGGTAGACAAAGGCATTGCCGGGCTCGATAGTTGGTTGTGACGACAGTGCAGCTCCATCGCCTACCCTCTATCCTCTCGACTTGGTCCAGCGCTTCAACAGGTCTGATGGTTCCGAGTTCCATGTCATCAGAGGGCAGCTGTTTGTTTGCATGCCGTCAGAAATGGATAACGGCCACGATACGAACCACGATGGCGTTATTACTTTTGATAACGTTCGCAACGACTGAGAGAGCCTGGCTTTATTTTCAACGCTTCTGTCACGCTGGTCCCAAAGTTTCCCGCCGCTTGTTAGTTGATTGCATTTCAGTTCAAGAAGTTGTTGGTCTGCATTGATTTTCGGTTGTTTCAGTTTGCTGCTTTCAGCTCGTTTATTACTTGGTTATGGCATTGGGGTGGGTAAGTAGGTAGATAGTTTGCTTAGTTAGTTCCCCCCTCCCTCGAGAGATAGATGATTCTCAGTTTTCACTTTTGCTTCTATCTCGCCCTTGGTCTCCTTTTTGTGATTTATGAACGCAAAAACATCGTAATTTGAATACTATCCTCTTTCTCTGTGCTTCGCCCCAGCCTCACTCCTTATCGTTATCATCCCCAACCAACCAAGGATGCTTGAGAATCTCCGAGGCAGTGATTCGCTTGCTGGTGTCATATTCGAAAATCCGCTGCAGCAAGTCGAGAAAGAGAGCTGCTTCCTCTTTTTGGATACGCGGGAAACTCTGTTCTGTGGAATTTTGCTCGGGTACTGTCCAGTACAGCTGAGACGTTTCCGGAGATTCGCGGTTGCTCGCTCCCAACGGCGATGACTCTTGAATATGGGAAGGGGGCTCATCCGTAATATCGTAGACTCTAGCCTGCAGGGTTTCCGCTTCCTCTGGCTTGTCTGTGCCGTACTCATGGACGGTGATCTCCTCGCCGCCGCTTGCACGGGGTGAGTTTACCGGCCACCCGTTGTCCCGAAACGAGATCTTTGTCCATCTCGTCGGCAGATTAGTGCCCGCGATGCAGTCAAAGATGTTGCCGAGAACATTGCACGCCATGTTAAAATGCCACCCGTCGAGAAGGTCTGAGCCGGAGCGCATGCGAAACAGCGTGCATCCAAAGGCCCAGATGTCCGACGCTGGGCCACCGAGTCCGTTGATGATGGCTTCAGGGGCAAGGTACAGAATGGGCGTGCCGAGATCATAGCCGGAGCCAATTGGAGTCTCCGCAGATAAAAACTTGAACGCAAACATCTGATCAAAGTCCATGACACGCAACGAGTCGGATAGGAAGCGGGGACCGAGTCGCGTCAGATCAGCCGGCTGCACGACGTACTCTGGCGCCCAGGGGCCGTGTCCCTGGTCGTCTCCATATCTTGCGACCTGATCCTTTGCTGGCTCCCGGAGGAGCTTGAGGAGATCATCTTTTGGTAGGTGGTCGAGTGAGCTGTTCAGGGCCAGCACAAGGTTGGATGGCGTGAAGTCTGTTTAAAACTAGATGTCAGTGTCTCTGCTAGCACCTGAAAAGTGGGATGGGCTTGAGCTACCTCCATGGCAAATGCCGTTTGCATGTAGATACTCTAATATTTTGGCAGCCTCGAATCCCAGCTTTTTGCAAACTGCCGGCCGAAGACGAAATGGGGCCTTTGAAAGCGCAGACAAGCTTGGACCCATGACCGGCATCACCTGGCAAAGGTGTGGGAGGCCATCATTCAGACCGGGAATATAGAATCGGCGCAGCTCAGTGACAAAGGCGCGGGAAGGATGCGCGTCCAGTATCGCCTGGACGGCAGGGGACAGTCGGTACGCGTCGGATGCGTCGGCGGAGATGATCTTGAGCGCAACGTAGCCGCCGTGAATGAGGTCATGCCCAAGCCAGACGGTAGAGTATCCGCCAAAGCCAAGCTTGTGGATGACTTGATAGCGGTAATTGCCAGGATTGTGAGGATCCTCGTCGAACTTGTCGTTGAGATGCACAGGAAGATAGCCGCCCTCGTGGTACTTTTCCAGGTTCTCCACAAAATCGAGGTCGGAAGGGAAATACGTGAACTGCGACGCCATTTTGAGGTTACCTATGTGGGGATGTACTGCAGTGTGCTACAAGCGAAGGAAATGGCGGAGAAGAAAAGTCAAATGGTGCTAAATGCGGATGATGGTCTATCTACCTGTTGCGCGACGCTACTATTAGTTTCATATGCATGGTTCATGCAGTCTCGTCTTGTCCCACTTGCCGTTTTTCACTCCACGTCTTGGCTCTGCCTGCCCTGCCCTGCATTCCCATCGGGCCAGATGTAGGCAAACGGCAACAGCTCCCTTGCCGACACGACAATTTCCTTGCCCCTCTGGTCCAAGACGATGACGTTGATCTGAGGGTTGTAGTCGAGTAAGACCTGTCGGCATCGCCCGCACGGGTTGATGACGCTGATGTCTTGGCCCGGCCTTCGGACGACCGCCACCATTGTCGTGAGGTCCGATGCCAGCACCCCGCCTGCTGCAGCCGTTCCGAGCACAACCAGCTCTGCGCAGGGCGCGCCGTTGAAATGGTCGACGTTGACGCCGACAAAGGTCTGGCCCGAGCGGGAGCGCGCCGCTGCTCCCACTGTGTGATTTTTGACGGTAGTGGGGATCAAGGCGAGGGCTTGCGATGCGAGAGCAATAAGCTCTTGGTCCATGGTGCAGATATCATGCATTTTTGCGAGTCTTTGTTTTGTGGCTGGCGTCGTTTCCAGGTTGTTTTTTTTCTCTTGTTCAAATGGTGGGGGAAGCGTTTCCCCACACCATCATTTTAATTTAAAGAAATCGGCATGACTCATTTGGTCAGACCCCTCATGGATCCGGGTCCAAGTTGGGCATCCGCGGTCTAGCCTTGGCACAGATCAACTTGGGCATGTCCATGAGCTTCAGGAGGGCCTCCTGGGCAGAATACTTGGGCGGGTCGACATCAATGTCCATCGGGTCACCGTCGGGAGGGGTCGGTTCTCTATCACGGTCGACGTCCATTGGGTCTTCCGGGGGAGGTGTTTTGTCGACATCCATCTCGTCATAGTAGCCCGGTGGTGGCTTCCAGAGAACCTCATCTGTGGCTTCTTTTCCAAGAAATGGAGCGAGAGCCAGGTAGAGGCCCGGATCAGGAAAGAATGGGCTTCTCATCGCTAATTATTTGATAGGCTGTATGTCAGCCTGGAAATAGGTATTATCCACTCTTCGGACAACAACAACAACAACAACTATCACTTACAAGTGATCCGGTCCACTTTATCATGCAACAGTATCTCGTCGTCCCCGATTTCGACCATGTCTCGTTCGGGAACTATCCGGCCGATTTTCAGGTGGTAGTACGGCTGAAAGAGGCCACGCCAATTTTCAGCACCGTGACTTTCAATGACTTTCTCCGTGGCATCGATACCAGCGTACTCCAGCAGAACAGCTTTCCCTCCTGGGTGCATGCTCAAATATGCTGCGCCATCAAATGAGTTCATGTTAGCTAGGTATTAGTGGTGTCGTCAATCCCATTAAAATTAGGGTAAACTTGCGTGTGAGATCCCACACCACGTCCTCAATGGCACAGTACACCCCTGTATCGGGCGTCTTGTAGTATTCCAGCTCATTAATTGTAAATGCCCGCCGGTCCTCGGTCGAGGGGCTCCTCACTGTCTTTAGCTGTGCGCATTTGAACGGCTCCAGCCGCTCCGCCACTCTAGCAAGAGTCCCAATGGCACTAGACGTATGGAGGGCGTCGGGGTACTCTGTCATGCTGGCCAGTTCCGACCTGCTAGCGCTGATGATGGCTTGCTTTTCGAATTCTGTGTCAAACACGACGTTGGTAATGTCGTATACGTATCGCCCCAGGTTTATCCATAGCGGCTTGCCATCCTCACCGTCATGCTCCATAACGTCCGAGGCATGATACCAAAGAAGCAGCTTTCCCAAGGCGGGGATGTTTCTGTTTTGTAACTGCCTCAGAATATTGCGCGAGTTAATCATGCGGCCACACCAGTTGAACCGAAAGTAGTCCTTACGCTCCCCGAGGCCTGGGGTGCTGTTCAATATGTCTGTTCTCAGAAAACATCAGCTGGAACTGGTTCCGAAGAAAATATACATCAGGAGGTAGGTAAAATAAAACACTATACCGGTTACGTCAAAAACATTATAACTCTCATCATCCGCTATGAGGTCTAACGCAAGACCCCAATTAGGATGGTCCCCGACTTCGCTAATAGTGTAGTACTTGATGGGTGCCGAGGGTGGCTCTGTGCCATAGACTGTCGCCGGCTTTGCTTGAATCAATGCCAAATCGCTGGCTGCATCAGCTAATATCTGATCTTGTTGGATATCTTCTTTGTTAGCGTCGTCTTCCGGTTGGTAATCGATTAGCTCGTCATTTGTTGGAGCGGTCTCCAAAAGCTCATTAAACTGGGCCGGGCTATAGTCTGGGAAGTTGAAATCGAATTTCAGCCACTCTTCTTCCCCCTTGTTCTCCACGACCACTTGTCGGTTGAGAGCGTTCCACACCCGCCTAAACTCGTCGATCAGTGGCGAGCTGATGATTTTGAAGACGGCGAGATACTCCTCCATCTTCCCCCTTATCAGCCCGAGTTCACCCCGCCTGTCGATTTGGTTCCGATGCGGAAACATGGCTGGTATCCCCTCCCCGACAGTCTGAATCACGTCGTTGGGAAAATCACGCCAGTGCGGCGTAGAATCCTTGGCTTCCCGGCTGGGCTCCCACAGTCGTATTCTGGTTGTTTTGGTCGTCCCGCGCCTGCCCGCTTTCCCTTCTTTGCGTCTGGGCAGTGCGACCCCCATGAGTCGGATTAACCCGTGGTAAAAGACTTGCGATTTCGGATGCGCCCGTATCCAATCTGGGCGAATGAAAGCAGTGGCACATGCGAGAACCAAGTCATTCCCTGTTGGTTCGTCAAATGACCGAGCAGCCTTTGTGAACTGGTCTACGATGTCGGTGATCTTGGTGTTCCCGTACGGGGTATGTTGCCATAACTTGTACTGGTCTTTGAACCTGGAAACCTCGTAGTTAGATAATGGTGACCGGGATGAGGGGGAATGTTAGCATGTACAACTTCTTACCACGGACGTAGAGATTCCCACTTTGCTTTTCGTTTCTCGAGGTCTTTCAACATTAAAGTGAAACTCGCTTTGGCTTGCACGTTCCCTTGGGAGAACCACACGAGGTCCGGACTGCGTGCTGAGAGTTTTGCCGGGTAAGCCTTGTCGAACCAGCCCCAATACCTCTCCTTGCCCACCAGGATCTTGGGAAGCTTGAGAACCGAGAGGCCGAACTTCTGTCCGTTGCTGGTCCAAAAGTCCTCCTTGAAATACACATCAAGCCAAGAGGTTGGAATCGGCGACGTCTTGGACTCAAACTTGACCGGAGGATATATTTGAGAATCCTTCTGCTTGAACATGGCGAGACTCCGGGAACAGCGTGTGGATGGGAAATCTATCAGCCCAACGAGACAAGATAATGTTGTGGGTTCTCGTTGCACTTGTGGCGACACCAAAATCATGCCACCAAAGTAATGGTTGGTCATGGAGTGCCCCAGCTCACAATACCATTCATCCATGTAGAACTAAGCAGAACCAAATTCAAGTTAGAATCCCCAAACTATGTATGTAGTAAAGTTCGGCGACAACCAATTTGCTTCTTACCGGCTCGTTATGTTTTAGTCTTTTTTCCCTGCCCTCCAAGCACATTTCGATGGCATGCTAGATTTTGGGCCACAATATGAGTATGAGTGCCTACCTAAACATGAACACCGTGAGGTAGAATTCATATTGAACGGTGCTCACCATCAGTTCATGAAGCATCTTTGTCCGCATAGCACCCAAGTCAGCTTCTAATTACATGTAGATGTTTTAGCGTTGGTAGGCAGGAAATGGGGCTTACTCACACACGAGGCCAAGTGGAACATTGCGATCACCCTTTCAGCTGGTGCTGTACGTGTATCCAATATGGCTCGTAGCGGTGCCACGCCCATTCGGATTCCGACGAACCAATTTCCATTCCCATAGGCTTCCGCTAGTGAGGATCCAGGTTCCCGAAAAGTTCTGGTGAATCCATGTAGCTTGTTGGTGTTGAGCTGCGAACTCTTGGATTTCTCGTCGAAAAAGGACCTTCCCAATGGACTTTGTTAATAAAGGACCTCTCCCATGTGCCAAAAGTCTGCTGCAAAGTACCAGCCCTGATACCATGAAAACAGGACCGGGTTACAGCAATTTGAAGATGAGGGGAAGCCGACTAATTACCTAAGCCAGTGTTGGACATACCAAACAATTCTGCCAGCGCACCATTCTTCCAAGTCGCTCAGCACGCGCTCCCTGGCATGCGGTTTCCTGTGTTTTTTCTCGGCTGACTTGTCGGCATCCCCCTCGGCGTCCGAGTCGTCAGCGTTCCAATTCTTTATTTTCGTAGGTTCTTTCACAAGTGGGTCGTTCCTGTAAAGCGTTACTCCTCAAATCTCTTTCCTGTCGGCGTACATGACTGCGTCCAGCCTGAGGTGTTGCGACACTTTTTGTCAGCCAATTCATTGTTTGCAAGGTGACAAAATAACGAAAGAACATCATCAACCACGTACCATGACTCGCTCCCGGCCATGTCCGTCATCCAGCGATCGACCAAGTCTACAATCGGACTTAGATGCTTCCAGAGAAGCGCGTTATCCACGCTCCATATATCCCTGTCGATCCAAACTCCCTTCCCTAATGACCCTACCGCGTATTCCTTTGGCAATAGTTTGGGATGGACAATGTTTTCCTTGAGGTCAAACCAATTCTTTTTCCGAAAGATCGGGTGCCACGTCTCTTCGTTGACGTTGAGGTCTGGAATGCCGTCGTTTTTGCCGTGCGAGTAGAGTCGATTGAGAACCGCGACCTGCCTTTTTGTTGTAGCATTCAAGTCAGCAATGGATAGATATTAGATGCCAACCTTCCCACTCAGCCCACCAGGCCTTGCCTGAGTCTCTTACCATGTCCTCAAACCGCAGTGTTGGACCAGCTGCAAGCTCTCAGTTGTGAAGAGAGCATCAAGTTCCTTTCCGTTTGGCTCTGGAATAGGCTCGTCCCCCCCGATATAGGGATCTTCGTTCCAGTAGTTATTTGCGTCAAGGGGTGGGAATCGTGGTGAAATTCCCGATCGATCTGGCATCGCATTGTTGACTACGGGATGAGCAAGTCCGCCGAACCTCTTGTACCAGTCAGATTTCTCCGGTGGAGGCGGTGGCGGCGAAAGCTCCTTGTGTACTGGGAGGGGATCACCACCCCCGGGCTGCCGTTGAGGGTTTCCCCCCTTTTCTTTTCTAAAAAGCTTCATGTCTCCTGGTAAATTGGAGGTTGTGTCAGTTGTATGGGAACCAATAAATCGCAGCACGGGCAATGATGCTGTTTACTTTTCAGGTTGTTATTCGCGGGATCAAAGAAGACTAGAGCTCGAAACCATGTAATAATACCAATCAACATCGAAACAAAGAAGACCTGAAAACATCAACTGAATTAATGGACAGCCCCAATTCCGGAAGGGGAAAAAAAAAAGAAATTAGGAGCACAAAGACCCCACCAATGCTTTTTGTCCAATCTAATTGTGCTGGGCTGCTAACAAGTTGATACTGCGATGGATGTACTTGTACAATAGAAAAAAGGGGAAAAAAGGACAAATGAAAAACACAAAAAGTGGCACTTCAATGTTCATATCATCAACCCAGTCAACCCACCCAAAACCATCCCGCCCAGCATCGGGGCCATCAACGGAAATCCCAGCCCACCACCATACCCGTCCCCCTTTGGCCTGCCGTACGTCGTACCCGGCTTATCCCACCTCCCGCCGCCATGGTTTCCACAATCGTACCCGCCATACCCGTATCCATACATCTCCCCCTCGGGCCGAACATATCTTTTCTGCTGGTGATTATTATCCCCGTTATTGTCCTCACTGTCGTAAAATACCTCCGTCATGTACGGACTCAGCGGTTTCACCCGTTTCACGCCAGGGAATGTGTGTCCAGGCGGCTCGAGGTAGACTCTGTTCCTGTCGTCGTCCTCGCCGAGCAGCTGCGGCTGGCCAGACGCCATGGCGTCGTGCATCCCGCGCCGCAGGATCTGGTGCTGCCGGTACAGGTCGCGCTCCATCTGGCATCGCCGCTCCCGCTCCGCGGCCCGTTCGGCGTGCGTCGTGCCCGTCAGGGTGTCTTTGATTTTGCAGCCGAACCTGCCGTGTTTTGAATTTGCTCCCCCCTTTGACTGCACGTGGTGATGGAGGTTTTGCTGTGAATTTCCTGCCAGTGGCTCTTCGTCGGTCGACTCGACGGCAATGTCCTCTTTGATAGGCCCGTGCACCGCCGCAGACGCGACTGTGCTCAAACCGCGGATCCGCTCGCGCTCAGCGGGGGTCAGGCTGTTGAGGTATTCTTGGTCGTCGTACGGGTGGCACCAGATGGACCGGGTCGGCGCGCTGTTGGTGTCGACGAAAAACTGGTGCTGCGACTTGGGATCGAACTCGCGGACCCAGCCGGCAGGTAGGGGACGCAGCTCGTCCTCCATGCTTCGTCGAGCGTCTGGGGGGATGCCATTTCGCGATGGCTGGGATGACGACGATGATGATGATGATGATACGGAATTGGACTCGGTCATCGCTTGTTCGTATGTCGGAGGTGGGGAGGTGGATTCAGACATGTTTTGACAACTGCTCACTGTTCACAATATGGGATTTGTTGCTGATCTACCTAGCTTGATTTTCAGTTTGAACGGAAGGATGTGTGAGTAGATGGAGTTTGGGGAGTGAGTGATGTGAAGGTCGGCACCAAACATCTTGGTATTCAATCGTTTCGGGATCAAGCGAGTTAATTATTATTCATCATCGCGTCAAAAAGAGGGACGCACGGTCAACCAACCGTTTTTAAGTTTGTCCGTGGGCGAAGAGCTGTCCCTCAAACATGAGCACACCATGACGCTGATCGTCCACTTTTGCGCAGGGGGTTCCCCAAGGAGGTTGGTGCTGGAGTTCTGGCTGGGGCTACTAGACTAATTAGTTCTAAGCTGGGCGGCAGCATTCCCATTACACCTGTTGGCAAAACCGAGTGTGCGCCTCCGAGAACTATTAGGGGTCAGGGGTAAAGTGAAAACTCGCTTGTATTAACAAGAAATACGGCAGTTTGAATCTTGAAAAAAAATTAAAAAAATCCGATATGATATGATACCATGGCGCCCTTGACCACCAGTTGACCCTGGCAACCACCTAACATTTCATCTCACCTCACTTTAAAACCCCAAGTCAGACTCGGTATACGACCCCGCATATCTATTCTGCCTCTCATTCCTATAATCCCAATCCACCTCTCTCGCCCTGTCCCTGTCCCTATTCCTGTCACGATCACGCAGTTGCTCCCGGCGGTACAGTGGGGATTCGGGACTCCTCCGGGGTGCATGCACATATCTCACCCCCGGATAGCCCCTTTCTCTGGGGGGCGGTGCAAGTGGTGGTGACGGCTGCATAAAGTAATCACACTCGACGCAGTACCCAGCCGAGGACACAAACTGGCGCGTGTCGCAGCCCAGACACAGGGCGACGGGTCTCTCGCGATCGATGACGGGCAACCGGCCAGGCGACACGTTGCGCGCCATGCCGCGGTAATGGTTCCCGTGGCCAGAGGGGGGGTGATGTGCGTGGTGGCCTCCTTGGCCCAGCGTCATGGTGCATCCTGGCGCGTTGTAGATGATGGCGTTGGTCCTGGGTGCCGCTGTCGGGGGTGGTGGAGGAGGGCTGCGGCGAGGGAAACCGGAGTAGGCATAATAGCGAGTTGGGGGACGAGGAGGACCGTCGTTGTCGTCGTCGTCGTCGTCGAGATAGAGGTGGCCAAAGTTCATGACCACCTTTGTTGGGCGGTCCGAGTGGTCCAGCATGGTGGGCAGCAGGCGCCGTGCGACAAAGTCGCCCATGCGGTCGAGACCACCACCGCCTCCTCCTCTGAGCCCGCCGCCGCTGCCCCCGTCGATGATGTGGACGCCCAGAGGCCCAAGTCGCGGATCGGCATGGGCCGTTCGCGTGCGCGAGCCCGGAGCTACGTCGCGGTAGTGCACGAATTCGTCGCGGTAGTGCGCCATTGTGGATGTTTGCTAGCCCCTGCCTGCCCCTGTCTGGAAAATGAAATCTTCCAGGTTGTGGCTGGGGGTGTTCAAAACAAGAGCTGGGGTATCAGTTGGGAGGGACCCATGCCAAAGGGCAGACTTGGGATATTTCCAAACAAATAAGACGGAAATCGAAAAGAATTGAAGAGAGAAAGGAAAGAAAGTTGGTGGGGGAAGACAGTCCCTCTTTGATGTGCAACAAGGGTATCACAGACCATCATGTACTCTTTCTTTCACAGCCTCGACGTCTGGGCGCTGTGGCCGGGATGCAAGTGGATCGCGCCCGGTTCTGGTGGGGGATGCTGGGGATGCTGGGGGAGCGTCAGCCACCCGCTAGAAAGCCGGGCAACGGATGACAGCAGCATGAAACAATCACAAGCGCGCCCCCTAACGCAGCTAAGGGCTCGGGGCCTGACGTGATAGGCCATACTGCATGTTAGTCTAGTGGGACGTGATTGTTGGCAAAGCTTCGCCCTGACAATGCCGCGGGCGTGGACTGTGCGCGACTTAGTTCAACCACTCTCGAAGCAAAGGGCTGTGATATGTGCCACGGCGGTCAATTGAGGAGCAATTGTGCACAGAAAAAAATTGTTTCTTTTTTTTTTTTTTTGGACAAGATATTACTGATAATTATATACAATTGATGCGTTGTGAAGACTGTGCCAATGAGAGACTACAACATTCAAGTGCAGAGCTGGGTCATTGTTGACACCCCCTTTAATTGCATTTACTGCAGGGGAATCTTGCGGGTTCCCTTGGTGGACGAGGCCTTTGGAACGTGGACCTCAAGCACGCCATGCTCAAACTTGGCCTTGACCTTGTCCTGGTCGACATTGACGGGGAAGTTGAAGACGCGTGAAAACTCGCCGTATGACCGCTCGCTCAACCAAAACCTGGGGGTTGGCTTTCCGCCCTCCTCCTCGCCAGGCTCTTTGGCCTTGACATTACCCTCGGCCTTCTTTCCCTCAATCTTCTTTGCCTCCTCGCCGCCTTCGAGGCGGGCCAGCGACGGGTCGCCCTCGGTGTGGGTGCGCTCGGCGTGGCCGCGGATCACCATGGTCTGGTTGTCGGTGAACTCGACGACAACGTTCTCGGGGGGCACGCCGGGCAGCTCGCCCTGGAGCAGGTACTCCTTTTCATGCTCGGTCACGTCGAACCTGGGCGAGAAGGTCTGCAGAGTTCCCGAGGCAGAGCCCTTGCCGCCGCCCATCGGGCTCCCGATCTGCTGCTGGGCGTACTTGTCGAACTCGTCGAGCATCCGGAACAGGGACGAGAAGCCCGGAGCCGAGGAGTGGGTGTGCGGAAACCAGAGAGACATGTTGGTGGTAGAAAAGGTGCGTTTGCTGCGATTGTTGAGCACGAGGAGGTTGAAGCTGGTTCTTAGGGGTTGTTTTGGGACGCGGAGTGCAGTGAGACAAACTCGCATGGCGTGACTGCTTGTTTGATGAGGACCAAAAAAAGAGAAGACTGTGTTCAGTGGGATGTTGGGGTGCTATATAATTACGTATACACGCTCTTCGGGTTTCACGAGACGGTTTGCAGAACCTGCCATGCAATGACGCCATCATCGCCGGAAGAATGTTCTCGAACTTACGACATGTCCATGATGGTCAAGCCACCAGCTATACCAACTTTGCGATTCCCGGTCACGATCATGCAATTGCCGATTAGATTATGTCGTCTGCATCGTCATTCCAACTCCCTGGTCGTAGCTGCACTGGGAGTCAGACCATCATAACGTGATGCTTTGCAGATGCGTTGCGAGGGGTTCTCCAGTAAAGTTCTGGGATCTCCTCTGGATGAAACCAGAGCACCGCCCTCCCCGCAGCCTGCCCCTCATTTGTGAGCCTTCCCGCCCTAATATAAACGTCAGCATGAGATCATCATCATGAGAACCTAGAAATTTCTAGAAATCTGCGAGGTCAACCCCTCTCAGGTTATATTTTATAATCAGTCCAAAAATTTTTTTTTCTTTTTTCAATGACGGCCCTGCAGGTACTAGGGATTTCATTAAAAAAACCCCCCCAAAAAGACATGCGCACGGACAGTAACTGCCGTTCCACCCATTGCATCCGTCCTTTGTCAAGAACTCGTCGCCGCCTGCTGACCTACCTACTGCCCAGTAACCCAAATGGTGTGACCGAAAATTGCTGCGGAGACCCCCTCGATTTGTCCCAGTTTGGCCGTTATCCATTTCTCTTTTACCAATGCATGATGACAACGCGATGTTTCCTATCTATCAAAGTTGAGCATCATCGCCAGCTGGGTTTCCTAGTTATTAAACCGCAATTCAGCAACAGAAGCTCATCCAAGATTCAGGCGTGGTGGCAGAGTGGTCTAATGCGCAAGACTAGAAATCTTGTTCCTTCGGGAGCGTCTGTTCGAATCAGGCCCACGTCGCTATCTTTTCTATATCTTTTTTTAAAAAATTCCTTTTATTTGTTTTTATGTTATAAAACTCTCTCCAACACACCCCCATTACCTCATTCTCTAACGTCTAACACTTGTTCGTACTCCAAGTTCACACTAATTATCATTAAACATGAAGTACTAGCACCCCTTAAAACTTGACAAGGAAAGATTTAATGATACGGCTCCGTCTTCACCCCGTCCTCGGGCTTCACTATACTCCTGATCTCCCACTCATACGGCTTTCGCGCGTAGACGACATGTCTATATCAGTTCTATCAGTCAGACATCCTTGGCAAGTGGGATGCAGTGCATGTGGTCACAACTTACACAGGGCAATAAGCGTGAATGTTCTTGTTCCGCAGATCCGCCTGGGCCTTGTCCGTAATATCAGCCGCCTGCTCCCGCGACAATCCAGCGAGCTTCAAGAACCTGCTGGCGCCGTTCATCGCCCGCGAGAGGTTCGCATGCGAGTACCTGCCAATCTCTTTGTACTCGGGTTCGCTGTGCCAGCGATTGATCAGAAACCCAGGGGCCATCTCGCGCTCGGCGACCTCGACGAACCCGGCGTCGACCAGCCAGCCGCGGTAGTGTTTGGTGACGCAGATGTCGCGGCCCATCTTGGCTGCGCCCTGGATGCAGAGCTGCGAAAACTTTTCGAGGGCTGTCCCCCGCAAAGTCTCGTCGATGCAGGCGATCTCGGCGGTTGTGTCCTGGAACTCGATCCACCCGCCTGGTGTCAGATGGTTGAAGGCTTGGCGGATCACCGCTTTCGGGTTGTTGAAGCAGGTGCTGACTAGCCGCAGGTGGATGTAGTCGAATGGCTGCGAGAAAAGCCACTCGTCCTCAGCGTCCTCGCGAACGATAAAGGTGCAGTTTGACGGCGTCTGCTTGGGCTGAATGGAGCTGAGATCGGTCCCCGTAACTTGAGCACTGGGGTAGTGTTTGGCTGCGGGTAGTTAATTAGTCTCGGAGCCCGATTTGTTTTGAAGGGGAAAAAGTTGGAGAGAAACGGACCAAAGTCTATTGCCCAGATGCCGGTTCCCGTGGCAATATCGAGGACATTGCGTGGCTCTCGGAGGGGTGCCCAGGCAAGCCGGTTTTTGAGGATCATGCTCATCACCCTGTGTTGGAAGTCTATTACCGCAAGTGAATTGTCAGTCATAGCAGTTTTGTACCCTGTACCAAGCTGACTCAATCCGTACGGGGTGGGAATTGGCGCTTACCCAGTCTGTCTTGTTCTTCCTTCAAGTCCGAGCGGTTTAGCAAGTCTCTGAAATCTAAAGTTACGGTATTGCGGTCAGACCACTTACTCCGTCATTTGGGAACAGGTATTCTGTGTCCAATATCAGCGGCTGAAATCCCAACTCATGCTGTGCATTTCTCCCGGAATACACGTACTTCCAAACTTGTAGGCATGGTACATTCTCCCATCTTCCTCGATGGAATCAGGGTCTGGTATTGTACTGGCTCTATCAAGACAAAATATTCATTAATTAGTACTGAATAATGAATGACAATCCCCCCCCTCTTGCCTGATTTGGTTACTCACGTCGGAATGCGGAAAGGGCTTCTTGAACTCTCTCTGATCTGATCAATCGGAGGAGCGAGAGGACGCTCCTCTGCGGCAGACGTGCCCTGGTTGCCGCCATTTAATAAACCCGGCGCCATGGGCATGGATCCAGCCGCGGGCTGTGGTTGGTGAGGAGAAGTCGCGCCATCGTTTTCCCCAGGATCCTGACTTCCCTGCATATTTCCCCTTTTGTTCAAGCAACTTTATGGTAGGTTGCAGTTTTGGAGCTATACGTGTATCTGATGATGTTCAGGATACGGACGTAAATATTCTAGATTCCTCGGGGTTTTTTTTCTCACGTCACGGGAAGGGGGCGGAAAAAAAGCGGAAATGAGCCACCCAGATCCAAAAAATGCCCGCAATCTGAAACCAGGTTAGCGGCCCAGTCGCTCGACCGTTTCGGTCCAGAAATGCGGCCGCCCCAAGCCACTACATGGGAGTTTGGCTAACCAACTGCTGTTCTTTGTACACTGGCAAGTGTTGATCGTAGCCGCCAACAGCCATGCCGTCATACGTATGAGAACGTATGGGTGTGGCTTTGTGCGCATTTTGTCCAATCAGAACCGTCATTCGGGCAACTGAAACTTGTTGGTCACACCCATTCTCTGTGTTGGTCAAAGCTAGGCCAATGGATTAAAATACTCGTTCCCCGAACCCGCCACAACCGCCAGCATAGCCTAATAACATTGTGTAGATGAGCATAAGTGGGCAAGGTTCTGTGCCGTATGTTGGCATCAGGAGGCTGTCAGCAGTTGTCTTTCCAAGCCAACAGTGGTGTTAGCGTAGACATCTTCTTGCTGGGGTTATGAAATTAATTACCTGATTAGGCCGACAATCTTTGGGAATCATTTACCTAATCCAGTGAATGACCTTCAATGCTAGAACATATTGCTAGGTATCTGTGCAGATTTAGTAATTGGAGCGTTGAATTAAGATTTTAAGGTAGCAAAGTTCGTGACAGGTTCTAAGTAGCTACCAATGGAGTATAATTAATATATTGCCAGTAATCTTCAAGTTAGGGGGGTGGGGTCATAACTTAAAACAGAAAATGACTTCCAATAATAATATATAAATTCTTTGTTGTGGAAGTCCGTTATTTACTATTTCAAGCTTGTGTTATAACTAGGTACTCGGCTTATTTCTCCATTCTTTATACCAAAACACCCTCTTCGCTCGTATGAAAGAGGCATTATGTCATTTTTCGGTCTCTCAATTTTAATCCTCAACTGTGACAACAACAGGTTTGCAGCAAAACGCAGACGCAAGAACAGGGTATTGTGCGGAAAGACTTTCATATGTGCACGAGCTAGACCTAGTTAAGGAAAGTGTGGATTGCATGTCCGCAACAACAAACTTGGAAGCGAAACCATGATAACAATCAATTGGAAGGGGAGGTGAATACCAGGTAATTATCCCTCGTATGAAATGAAATCAGGTGTCTGGGGACATCTCCGGTTGCTATGGTACGCACAAAGCGAAAAGAAAAGATGGATGACTAGGGAGGTAGAAAACAAAATAGCAAAATAGGGGGACCAGGCCATTGGCCGCAGTTCAAGAATAGAAATGCCCACCTTCTCCAGGTTAATCCGGATGCGAAAAGTAGTTGAAGAACAGTCGTGCGGCACTATCGTTGCAGAAGCGAACAAAGTTTCACTACTAGGATTGACGACGATTCTCTCGATGTTCGCACTCATCCACGCCAAGTCGGTGGCAAGAGCATGGCTGAGCCCGGCCTGTCTGAGCACCCGCTCCAACGGGAACGGCGGCCAGTGGCTGGCCGAGGGTTTCCACGATGGACTTGACAAGTCTACGGAGCGCCGTGTAGTTGCCCGTTATGGGGTTCAGAGGGTGGATATTGAACGGGAGACGCTGGGGTCCAAGCACGCCGTGCTGAATTTCAATTATATATCCGAGTGCGCCGGCTTGTGCGTTCAAGATCTTCTTCATCGTCTCCTCCGTGTAGCCCCATTTGTTTGCTGCGCCGGGCAAGGCCACGGGCTCGGTGCGGGCGGTGGCGCTGCTGTAGTACCAGTTGTTTGTCCTTGGAACCGAGGCAAAGCTCCGACTCTGACCAGAGCGTCTGAAGTAGTTGTTGATGACGTTCTCCAGGAATTTGCCGAAATGAACCCCGTTAAGATCATGTTGGTGGGTGTCGACACTATAATATCGACCCAAGCGACTTCAAGTTCCATATCATGTTAGCGTGGCTCCCCTGTCAAATTGCTTCATCAACGGCAGGGAAGACCAGGACTTACATGGTTGGCTGTGTGTCCGGTGGTATCAACCCGGGTTGCCTTTGTTGTTCTGATCACCAAACTTGATACCGTAGCCCTCCGCCTGCTACGGATACACGCGTGGATAGGGGGAGGCTATGAAGTAGCATAAGCCACCCACTTCAACCTCCATTATTGCTGATTGATTATGGCTGCAGTGAATGTATGAAGGGGAAAGAAAGGCGGTCTCTCACAACAGCGAACTGGAAGCTGGCTTTGGCAATCCCTTCAATGCTTCCACTGGAAGACTAACATACAGTATGATGTGTGCCCCCTTATGTAGACGTAATCTTACAATGAGAACGCCAGTGAGCCATTGGCGCGCTGAGGCTTTTGCATCACGAGTCAATGTTCGCTTATTTCTTCTTCTTTGAGAAGAATATGCAAAGTTCGGGGAGCATTTTCGTTTTCAGCTTCCTTTGGACAAGCAGTGGCTTGCGTTCACGACTAACTCTAACATGCTTTTGATATGCAAGTCGTGATTTGGATTTCAATATTTGCGAATTGAGTTACTAATATCTGAGTGACGGAGTTTCGTCAGGGGCGGCAAGCTGAGCCCAAATCACGCGCTAATCTATTCCAAGTTCCCAGATTGCTGCCCAGACGCATTTTTCGTCACACACATCTCTTAGTTCTCCTCCTCGCCTTCAGCTCAGCTGAGATCAACTTGGAACCGGACTTGGGCTAGCGGCTGGCTCGGCGCTGCACTTCCCCTTCCTCTCGCAATTGACTTCATCTAATTAGAGGTTTCAACAAAAGCCACCCCCCTGAAGGCGCCAAAGGGGCTTGACATCACCAAGCTGAACTCACCTCGACCCGTCCATCCAACTCACAACGAGGCAAGGCTGTGACTTCAACGAGCGACTGTAAAACTGCAACAACATGAAGTCCTCGGGACCGTCCCGTATTAGTCTCGCACCATACGAGCCAAGCAATGACATATGCGAGGGAAAGAACCGGATACTGACCAAGGTTGAGTTTCAGACCTCAAAGCCGGAGCTATTGAAGTCTCAACAAGGCGTAGCTGATTACTTCCTGATGATTGAGGTCCGTTGTTTCGGCATGGTCTTGCCCTCCATCACAGTGTTTCGTGCAGGCATACATGTCAAAATCACCCACACCACCTCAAAGGACGAGCGACGCGGGATGCAATCTCGAGATTGAGAATATTGAAATGACCTAATGGTAGGCGGAGTTATGCCATTGTGTTGTACATTCCAGACCTAAACACTGATCAGCTCACATCTTCACCGCCACCACACCCATTATTGACTTGGCTCGAGATTAGAACAGGACTTTCAGTCAACAAGACCATTGAAAGTCGGGAAATTGTGCCTGACTCGGACCTTCCGGCAGCGTCCAACAGGCAGCACCTCCGTTTATTTTGACCCGACCTTGACTTTAAGGCGGATAATGGCGGAACTGAGGCTGGCTGCCCATGAAAGAGCAATCACGCTAGTCTGATCGGTGGCAACGTGCCGCGGGCCGGCTTTCCAAACTGCCCACTTGTGCATATAAGATCTCTCAATTCCCCTTGAACTAAGGGTGCAGTAAGATTTTGAGCATCACCCCTTAGTTTCCTCATCTGTTCATTCAAACCCCAATACTTTCCCTTCAGCCCTCAGATTTTGCTCCCGTGCCCCTATCCGTCCAATTCAGAATCTCCACGAACAACACAACGACCAACGCCAAACCCACTTTCAAGTAGCAACAATGGCCCAAGACAACATCTCCAAGGACGCCGAGAAGGCGCTGAACGTCATGGCAACCGCATCCACGGTAAGCATCCATATCACCAGCTTCCCAGAAACTTACAAGAATTTGAAGCTGACGATGGAACAAAGACGTTGCGAGAAGCCATTTCAAAGACTCTCCCTGTTGCAAACAACCAGCTGCTCACTGTCTTGGTCCCCGGTACCGTCCTCAACTACGAGCAAGTTCCCCATCACTTCCAACTCATGCCCTTGGCCAACATGCTGATAACATTTCAAATCTCAGTGACTACTTCTACGACCAGAAGGTCAACGCCTTTCCCCCTTTGCATGTCGTCATCAACGAAGCTCGACTTGTCGATGGAATGCTGCCTTTGTCCAAGGTCACGGTAACAAGTCTTCTATCACAAACATTTCTCTCGTGAAGACTCATGCTGATCTCTGACGCCTCGAAAAGCTGGGCAAGACGGGAAAAAGCGTGGCTCGCAGCTACGTTGCGGCCCTCGATCTCCTCATCCCCGTCGAAGCGTCAGTCTCCGGCCTGATCGCCAGTAGTACCTCGACCGGCTCCATGGATCCCCGTAGATTGATCATCAAGGACCGCTATGATCAGGCCATGAAGTACCTCAAGTCCAAGGAGGAATCGGGCGAGACTGGCGGCCTCCCCACGTCCAAGCTCACCCGCTACGTGCAGAAGCAGGAGGCGTGGGGCGAGGCGGTGGAGAGGTACGCTGCAGCTCAAGAACGCTAATTGAAGGTGATCTCGTCTCAGTATCCAAACACGGAAGAGGGAGTGTTGCAGCAGAGACAGGAGTTCCTCCGTTGGATCCAAACTCACGCTCGTGATGTATGTGAGACCCTTTTTCATTCCACCTGACCAAGAGGGGATAACGGCCATAGTCTCTGAGTCCACAGCTAACCGCCTGGTAATTTGTTTAGTACAAAGTAGCAATCCAAGCTCGGTACATGGACTGGGTCGTGCATGGATTCAAGTTCAACGTAAGCATCAATCTTGAAGAACACTCAACACATCTTGACCACGAGGGCACAAACCTCTGACTTGGCTACTTTCAGGTCGAATTCAACTTTGGCATTGTCGACATCTCCTCCGGCATGAAGCGAGTCGAGGCCAGCAAAGAAGCCCACAGAAGCTTGGTGGTTACTGGCGAAGATGGATTCAGCGAGTACAGTCAAGTCAGGCTCGAGCCCACCAACTGGTGAGTGGTCCACGTTCATTCGAGCCTCAATGTATAGGTACTAATATCATACATCTATCGGATAGGGCGACCCATGTCAAGAAAAAGGTGCTCAACTGGAACACGGCC
Source organism: Lasiosphaeriaceae sp. G1095 (assembly GCA_027569635.1). Taxonomy (NCBI): domain Eukaryota; kingdom Fungi; phylum Ascomycota; class Sordariomycetes; order Sordariales; family Lasiosphaeriaceae; species Lasiosphaeriaceae sp. G1095. Next base: position 177,323 of record JAPDFK010000050.1, read on the forward strand.
AACAGCAAGCCTACTGCGGCCGAGATCCGAGCCGAGATCAAGCGTTTGCAGAACCTGCTAGTTTCTCACGAGGCACTCAAGGACGTGGGTTCTCCCAATGTGTTCTCGTCTGACACTCTTGGGCGGGCGAGCCAATGACTGACACCCTCCGTAGAAAGTAAACGGACCCGAATTCAAGGGCATCTTCCCGGAAGCGGACACAAAGGAGAGCGTGCCGGACGTAAAGCCGAGTGCGGATCCATTAAGGACTGCCTATGCCGGCGTGTACCAGGCAGAACAGAACCGGCTTATGAGCGGTAAGGCGGGGGGGAGTGGCGCTAAGCCAGGCACACCTCCGGACGGGGGAAGCGCAGTTGCTTTCAAGACTCTCGTTGATGCCCAAGAAAAATGGAAGCAGGAGTCGCTGAATGAGAACAAGAAGACACTCAAGACGCTGGGTGAGTCGGAGAAAAAGACGGTGTCTGACTACCTTCAGACAAGAGTCAACTCCATCAAGTCGGAGATCAACTTTCTCGTCGAACAGCTGAAGAATCTACCCAATGCTTCCAACGGGCTCCTCCCGAATGTCGTTGGCGACGGCGGAGCCATTATCGACGCGGGAGATCTGAAGACCAACCCAGGCAAGTCCTTCCCCAACTACAAGGGACCCTATCCCACGTATAAACTAACGCCGTGGTCTTCAACAGAGTTGTTCAAGGCACCCGGCACTGAGTCCAAGGATGAAGCTGACCCCTGGACCAAGGTGAGCTTGATCCACAGCATATACAATATATTCTCCCCATGTACTAACTTTGAATGTTTCAGATTAGTGTCAAGGTATCCTCGTCTGCGTCGGAGGACTCCAAAGTCGTAACGACGTCCGCCAGCAGTGCTGCGGCGAAAGGTGGCTGGGGTCTCTGGAGTGCTAGTGGCGGTGGGTCCCACACCAGTGCGTCAGCGTAAGTGAACCCTTTCATCCGTCCCCCATTGTTCTTCCATTATTATTATGGCAGTCTGCTTACCCTATCCCTTTTTATATAACAACAGCAAGACAATGTCATCCATGTCCAACATGGACGTGGAAGTATCCATGGAATGTCTCGTAGTCAACATCGAGCGCCCCTAGCTGCACGCCGAGCTATTTTCCGACAACGACCTGGATGTCGGCAAAGAGTAAGACACGCCCCTTCCCCCCCCCCCCCACAAAAAAAAAAATACAAATAAGGACAGACACTAACAAACTCACTCTCCAACCAAATAGCTTCGCCCTCTCGCCCGGCGAGTTTGAACTGCTGGGTTACATCGAGCGAAACGACCCGATCCCTCCAGTGTACCAAGAGTTTCCAGCCTACCCGACGGCGTTCGTTGTCGCCGCCAACGTGGTGCTCAACTTCTCGGGCGACTGCAGCTCGCTCGAGTCGTCGTTACAGTCGTCCTCCACCGAAGCCAACGTGTCGGTGGGCTGGGGACCATTCTCGCTGTCGGCGTCGCATAAGCAGTCCCAGAGCACGTCCAAGACTCGCACCGAGTCCACTACCACCGGCATGCGCATTTCCCTGCAGGCCCCGCAGACCATCGCCTGGGTCCAGACTCTGGTTCCCCAGCTGCCGCGTCCCCAAGGTGGCACGAGCAAGATGGTAGGGCTGCCGCTTGAGCGGAAGAAATAAGGTGTGTCTAGATGCACGAAGGTAGGGGATAACGGGGGAGTAGGGTGGGGTGGAGGTTAGATTGTAGGGGGGTGGAGGTTGGGGGTTTCATCATCACGCGTGCATTGCAGATTTAATATGTAAAGGGGTTTTAATACTGCGATTGGCTTCTGTATTTCTTTTTTTCTTCTTTTTCCCCCATATATTTATACTACCAGGATCGGGCTGCTCCTACTGCACAGTTGGAAGCTCCGTCTTCCACAACACACCACAGGCCCAAAAAAACACAAGACAAGGCGAGCCGTAGGCTCGGAAAAAGGGAGCAAAAGATCGATAAATAAAAGACTGACTTAACTGGTTTGACTGACTTGACTTGACTTGACTGAATGACTGACTGAAGGCCCTACCGGCCTGATCGGTAGGTCGAAAACAAAGATTAGATCATGAAAGGCAACGCAAATCGATTCTTCTGAACTAACCTCGCCTGTTGAAAGAGGACCAAGGAGAGCTGCCCTCCTTCTGATCAGAGGTTGGGCTGGCCACCTTTTAATAGGGTGGTCAAGAAAAGAAAAGAAATTAGTTCTATATTACATAAGGAGACGAAGGTCACACCCCCCTGAATTTCACAACAAACAAACCCTTATTTTTTGGTGTAGGTGTTTTCCCTCGCGTACTACTTGACTTCACAGTCACTGATGTTCTACCGATTAGAGAAAGGCGACGGGAATCCGCTGGGTTTGGCATCAGATTGTGGGTAATTTCGCTATATCATTTAGTCTACCTTCCAGGATACAAACAGAGTCATAATAATTGTTGGTGAAGCTTGTTCATGCATTTCGTTGTCTTGCTCTCAGCGTTTGCTTTTTCTAAAGTTGGCAACTGTATAAATCTTGTCTCGCGTCTTTTCTTTGTTGTTTTGCTCAAGTCAGCACAGAAAAATCCTACCCCTTTTTCTTCCAGCAGCCGATTCTCTAATTACTTCCCCCGGATAAATGTAGGACAGCGGTGGCGGCGGCAGCACCTGAGTTTGATAGTGCTCCTCAACGAAAGAAAGGGCGGCTCGTCAACTGCAGCTCGTTCAACACAACCAGCCAGGCAACGGACCGACTCCAAGAAATATAATTACACCTCGCACGACCCGGACATCGTCAGCTTCGCGCTAGATATATGCAATAAAATCTCCTATCCGACCATCTTATGCCCGACACCGCTGCTGGTGGAAATTACGGCCATCAGCGACCTCCGCGCTCAGCTGGCGACGGGTGCTATCTTTTGACACTCAACCTCCCTACTACCCCCCTCCGATATCTTGGACGTGGACTGGGTACTCCCCGTTGCAGAACCTCCTGCAACGCATCGAAACCTTCTCGCCCGAAATCTGGGTCAACACGACCAAACCCCACCGCCGAACCAGTCCCTCACAGCAACTGGTTTCCTCGTTTGCGCCCGCGCTTTCCGCTCCGCCGCCATGGCGTTGTATTGGCATCCTCCCTCTCAGGGCCCAGCCCTCGGCCCTGCCATCGATGCAACCAGAGAAAACCCCCTACTCGAACGAATTAATCAACTGGTTAGAGCGGAGCGACCGCGATCCCGAAACTAAGATAAGAAGGGCAATGGGCTGGCTGCTTATTGTCGCAGGCGTGGCAGCTGTTGGCAGCCCGAGGGGACGAATGGGAGAGTTGAGGAGTTTTCTGGAATGGGCGCTGATGCAGAAGGGCAAACAAAGATTAGGGCAAGTCGCCGCTGATTGTGGCCAAGGCGGTGTTTGAGAAATTTTGGAAGTCGGGGAAGTCGGGGTGGGAGGGTTGTGTTGATTGTGCCGTATGCTTTTATTTTGTAGCTCGGTAACGGTGGGAGGGATATGAGGTTGATGTTTAATTAGATAGGTAGAAACGGGACTTATTATATTATGGGCGTCTCTTTCCCCTTGCTCAGTACATAAACTACAAGTATTGCTGCAATCGACATTGTTACTCGATATTGGTTTCATGATGCTCAAGTTGTGTGCAGTAATGATGTATTAGTCACCACATATCAAATAAGAAGGAGCGTACAATTCGTCAACATCTTGTAGCTTTACGCGAGCATGAATCTATCAATACTATCAATTACAAAAATGTTGCTGTCTCGGCAAACTAATTTATACCTGTCGATCAGAACCCATCGCCCATGTTGCCGTCCCGTTCGCTCTCCCCGTCGCAACCATACCTGGCATTTTCATATACATCTCCACACGGTTCAGCAATCCACTCGTCGGCTTGATTTCCGTCCAGGTCGTAAAACTCTTCTAGGGTGCCTGCTTCCTCCTCGCTGTCTCTGTCCGTCACTATGTCCCCGTCGACTGTGTCGGTGGTGTCCGGCGTGTCCACGGGCTGACTGTCGCGGAAAATATACTGCACCGACTCCTCAAGAAGCCGGCCCACGAGCGCCTTGTTGTCTCTGTCCTGGCTGAGCATGTTCACCTTGAGCTCGCACTCCATCCTGTCGAGCTCGGCGCGGCGGCGGTTAATATCCTGCAGCTCACGCGCGGCCTTGTCCTCGAGGGCGTTCTTGTTGAGCTCCATGGCCCTGATCTTAGTGTCGAATCCGAATTTGAGCTGTTCCAGCTGCGAGACGCGTACGGGGTCCTGCAAGACGTCGGCCAATGCGACGGCGGCCTCGAGAAGTTGACTGATTTCCCGCGCTGTGGTGGGCAGCCGGTGCACAGCCGTATGCCTGAGAGTCTGGGCCGATTTGAGCACGTCTTGTAATAGTACCGCCGCCTTGTGGCTGCTGCTCTTGGTGCTATTGGCCAGCTTTAGGGAGCCTGGCGGGAGCGTGGCCTGCGTCTGGGTTAGGATCCTGGTCCACTTGGTCAGCTCGACGGCGGCGGGGCAGTCCCAACCGTCCTGCTCGAGCACAGATGGCATCCATCTCGTTGCAAAGTCGAAACAGCACTCCTCCAGGGACTGCTGAGCGGCAGTCAGGATGGCATGCTGTGCTTTGTACGGAATGTATGACGGGTATAATGACGGGAGACTGTCGCTAGGTGTTGCTACTTCCTCTGTCTTTGTGGCTATTTGCGCTGTCGGATTATCAGCAGATCGACATGCTTCGGTTTGGTGGCGAGCGGGTGAAGGCGTGCTGAGAGAAACAGCTTGCTGAGGAGTCGCTTCGACCCGGTTCGTTTTCACTTGCTCTGCTTTCCGTCGCTCCTCTTCCTCCTTGTCTTCGGAGGCGACCACCACTTTTAAAGTCGCTGCAGTCGAACGTGCCGCGGCAGCCTCTGAAGCTTGCCGTTTTGTTGCTCGTGAGGGCGAGGGCGAGCGGAACAGATCAGGGAAAGCCTTGCGCGCTCGGGGTTCCGAAGCAAACACGTCGTTCTCTAGCAGCTCGCGTAGGAGCGCTATTAGCTCGGTGTCACCTAGCTCGGTCAACAGTGGTTTAAGTGATGACTGGTTCTTTTTGACGAGGTTGCGGATTTTTTCTTTCTTTCGCAAATGTGCGTTATCCCCGCTGAAGATCGCCCGACAGGTGATGTAGATGCGGCTTTTGACGCTGGCGGCGCTTGGGGACGTCATGGTGTATTTTAGGTGGGACCAAGTTGAAATGTCGTAGATTGTTCAGGAATTGGTAGAACTATTGGAACTGGAACATTTTTAAAATGTGGGCAAAGACGTTGAGGCCGCCGGGCCCTGGCCGAGTTGGCCTGCTCGAGAAGAGGCTTTTGTACATACCCCGCAGCCACCAACCACCAAAGGCCAACCAACGGCTCCGCATGAATACAAACAACGAACCTGGTATGTCTGCCTCGAGGAGTTTTGCTGCCCAACGCAGCCACCCGTGAAGAGACACTGCAGGGCTAATCATAGGTGAACGAACGTGCAAAAAGCTACGAGAAGCAAGGCCGCAATGTTAGTTGAGGTTTTGAGCGATGCCGTCTCGAAGACATGGGAGCTCGCCACGTCAGGTCCTCAGCGATCAACCAGGAAGGTCTAGGGTGGCACCAGTTAATCAGACCACTTTCCAGGCGCTTAATTATTCTACACGTATGTATGCCTGGATCTTGGCACAGCTACACAGAACAGACCTGTCAACCTACCATTGGCGGTGTGCCTCGACTCACTCACATTTTCCTCAAACAATATACCTCCTACTATTTGGTGCTCTCTCCACTGGTGTCAAGGTCTAACTCATCGTGTCCGAATTTGCTGGCTGGTCCTCGTGGTCGACTACCTGGTAGAATGAAATTATGTTTAAAAAAAGAAGAAAAAAAGGGGGTTTGGTTACGATTCTCAAAAAAACACTCCGACTTGAAGTTCGTGACAGCTTCGAAGCATGGCCTCAAGGTGATCGAATATTCATCAACACCAAGATCACGAACATCGCCTCCATCCCAGGCACCATATTAATCCAGTTAATCCCTTGGCCCGCATGGTTCTTCGGCCACCAAGCAGGATCTTTCTCATGTCCCAGGCACCGAAACCTTGCCGTCCAGGAGCTGTACCACTTAGGTATGTTTCCGATCCTGGACTAAATACGAGGTACCTTACTTTGCTTACCACAGCAGGTACCTGTGTTGACGGTCCTACTAAGGAGATGAGACCGCACCGAGGAAACCGGCCACGATTTATCCTGTAGGTCGTATGAATGGCTTTTATACGTCATAGTGCGGAAATTTTGTAATCAGGCAGTGCAAAGTCGTAATGGAGGCCTGGGTGCGGGCGTTGATGGCTCGTATGTGTTTTTTGAGCCATGGAGCTGAGACCTGCCTTCGCAAAACTGAAACAGCCTCATCCTAGATTCAAATTGCATACCTAGTATTAATTAGTTAGTTGGAATGTAAATATAAATTGGCCAACCAAGGATCTGTAGTGGCGCCACCAGGAACGCTACACGCCCATATGATGCAATAGGCTAAACTACTTAATAATTCTGGAGACGTCCCTTACATCACGCCTGTTGCAGCGCGTGAACACAATGATGAGGGAGGCGACCAGGAGTTGTGCGGTGGTTGCGTGGGGAAGTTGGGAAGGGCAATTTATACATGAGTCGGCACGCATTCATTTCAAGAGTCGAGGTGCTTCCTTTGTGGTTGATATAGGGGGTGAAAACGTTTTATTCCGTCATCTAGAACTAATTGACTTACAACAAGCTACTACCAATACGCCTTATTTGGTTTCACACGACTGTGCTCCTCCAGCTCCTCATCCACCGCCACTAGTCGTATTGTCTCCGAGTCCTCATCCGCCGACATGCAGTACCTCTGCCTTAGCGGTTGTGTCGACATGATTCCCGCCGAGACACCCTCCATCTTTCCTTTGGCGGGCGGCGGACTCTTGAGGGCGATGGCCACTAATTCTAGGACCGTGTCCCAAGATGTAGACGTGATGCCTGAGCTGACCGACCACACCACAAACACGAGCACGCTAAGAGCATAGACACCCAGGCACGCCATCGAGAGCAAGATGGTCAGGTCGTTGCGCCCGTAGCCGTACCCCTCGGCCCAGGCCTCGAGCTCAAGGCTAAAGTATTTGCCCTTCTGCTCCTCGCTGACATCAAACGCCTCGCCGCCCGGGCCGTACACATTCCCGCCCTGCGGAAGGAAATTCCTCCACCAGGCGCCACCCACGTCCGCCAGCGTGGTAACTGGGGCGATGTCGGGGCTCGACCGCGCCATGGCGTTGGCGATCATGGTTCCGAGAACGGCCTCGACCCATGTCGGCGGGCGGATGCGCGCGCGGCGGTTAGAGTTAGACGACTCGGGCTGATGCCAGCTGCCGCTCTGACGCAGCAGGTCCTGGAGTAGCGTGAGATTCGTCCCGGCCACGACTGGGTTGATCAAGTTGGCGAAGCCCGGTGTGATGCGTACGCGAGACCCGTAGTTCGGATCGTGTACCCAACTCTTTTCGGGCGCTATGTTTGCGCCCAGCACGAAACCCTCGGGACTGCCCGACGCTGTCCGAGCGGTATGATCAGTTGCTAGAGTGGCCTTTGCCCACCGCGCGTCGATCATGCAGCCGTATACGCTTGCGGTTTGGTTGGTGTCAATGTCATGGTTGGGGATGGCTACCAGCCCGCCGACGGAGGCGTTGCCCATCATATAGGGGGTTGAGTCGAACCACAGTATCTGTGGGGCTATCATGTTTGCCCGTAGCGTGGAGACCAGCCAGTTGGTGATTGCCGGATCTGTGATATTGACGGCGTTGAACCCGAGCGTTGTGAAGTCGGGAAATTCTGGAGGGCGCGATGTTGTGACGTAGTCCAGCCACCCAGAGCACCGTGTGTGCGTTATGGCCGTCTTGGCCTCTACATGAAATGTGCTCAGCTTATTCCGGTGAAAAATGGTCTCGCGCTCTATCAGTGACCGCAAGGACGCCCGCTGCCAGTACGCTGTGGCCTTGACGAGCCCGTCAACAACCGCACCATGTGCCGTGCTGGAAATGGTGTGGGGTGCTGTGAAAACGTGATAGTCCTGGCCGCGTATGAAGGACGTCATCTGCAATGCCGTCTCTCGCCCGTCTAGAACCAAAGTCTCGGGCAGCAGGTAACCGTCGAGTTTGGATGATGACACGTCAAACACGCCCATTTGTGAGGATTTCGGGAGGTGGGATAGCAGACGTGTTGAGATAGCGTCCCATTGGTGATACGGGCAGCGAATATTTCCGGTGACACTGCAGTTTGTGCCTGTCGGCCCGAATGTCTCGTCAAGAACAGCGGGAAACAAGGTGGGCTCAGAGGCATTCCACCAGAGCGTCGTGCCGCCGACTCGCCAGGTATCTAGATGTGGCATCAAGGCGGTGGCGCTCGCCGGCGCGATGAGAATTGCAAGTATCGTGAAATAAGCGATGAGGAGGATGAATCCAAGTTTTTTCCACCTGTTGGAAAATTGTCCCTTGGTAATCGCCAACATTGCTTTGGATACCAGGAAGGTTGGATCCGAAATCTGGAGGCCTGCTCCCAAAGCTGCAAGGGGAGCCCCGTTCCCCAAAACCATCTCGTATCGGACAACTGTGAACACTATGCTGGACAGCGAGAACACGGCGATGAGCTCGAATATCTTTGCCGTCATCAAGAGGGCGAGCAGCTTCTGGGAATCCTGGCTTAGACTACCCTGCAGCTCGGAGCCGATGTACCACTCCCCTAGGATGAAGTAGCCTAGTGTCGCAACCCCAAAGACGCCGAGGAGATGCACAAACGCCGAGATGGACGCGGCTCGTCTGTCTTTGTAGATTGCCACATGCCCCTTTGCCCTCCTGGGCTTGGTGAAAAGGTCCTTGATGAGTATGTAAATGCCGTCAAGTCGAAGTTGCCGGACTGCGTGTCGCCCTAATTGTCTCGTGATTCGGGGGGTCGAACTGGCAGCCGAATTGGTCGAATCGGCCGAGCTGGTAGAACTTGACTCCGACATGTTGAAGTCTCGAGCCCACGGAGGGCGGATCTCGCAGTGGCAGAAAGATGAGACGGTACCTCGTGTGGATGGTGGCAGTAGATATCGATATGCATCATCATGAACCCGAATTGCAAGACCGATGCAGGTTTTAATTGTGTAAGTCTAAGTGGCGGGGAAGAATAGTTTTAATTGGTAAACAAACATCCCTTCTAAAAACCCCATCAAAACCATGCGCGAGCAACCTCAAAGAATACCCAAGTTAAGCATCAGAGTTGCAGATGAACGACGCCGCCAGCACTAGGTACGTGTCACAAGGCTGCACTGAAGGATTCCTCTTGATCTTGGCACCGTCGAGAACCTTGCATTTGACGTGCCGTGTGCCTTCTCCGAAACCGTAGGGGGTTACTGTCCGGCGAATCAGGAAATGTCGCTCACGGCACGCGGCTGGACCGACCCAGGGCCGGCGCTTAGCCAGCTGTAAGGAGGCCACGCAAGCTGTTTGGGAAACCGTTACGAATAGTTAGGTAGGTTCCTGTAATTGTCCGTAATTATTCGAAGCTGTTGAAATCTGGGATTTTACGCGCGTGGTAATTAAGCGCGCGAATCCAAAAACATTGTACTCCGTCTGGTATTGGTCACGGATTTGGGAGCGCAGAACAGAGACGACGCGTCTTCCATGGAGTATATCTAATAGTACTTTTACACACTTACCGTGTTTTTAAAGCCTTTTACAGCAGTGTTTTAACAGACCTTCCCATCGGTTCATATTCAACTTGATACATCTGGACGAAATTCTCAGTGTCATTGGTATTAAACAGAAGAAATACGTGTGATCTGCGCCAGTGTGAAATGTGTTCGCATCATCGCTGCCCATTCAGTCATCCCAAATCCCTTTACACCCGTAAACATTTCCAACCTAGAGTCGGGACCGTTCGGTTACAACCACAGTCTTTGCCGAGTTCGACATCCAGTCATGAACTGTCATCTCTCGGGAGTACAAGTTGCCGACATGGGCCCTCGCGTTCATCTCCATCGTGATGTTTTCCACGTGGTTTCTTCCAGTTATGCTGTCCATCGTCCGCGCCGCCGCATCCGACAGAGCAATGTCGACCCCATCAGCCGCCCTTATCAGTGCCAACAAGCTCTGCTCGTCCTCCACTACCTCCACCTCCTTCTCTACCAATTTTCGACAAGTCGCTTCGACCGGGAACACCCTCTCCAGGTCGTTAAGAAAGGTTGCCATCTCGCCGATCATTCTCTCGAACCGCTTCTTGTCGTATATCGCGACCACCGCCTTACTCGACGAGCCGGTTCCCTTTTGCTTCGCTCGTACAAAGTTGTGGGGGCCGGTTTCGTAGCCCCTGAATATCAGGTTGCATGTCCCCTTGCTTGAACTGCACTAGGTCCTTTGGATCCTTGGCGCGGTATCGGCCCGAGCTTTTCTGAACATTCTCGAAGAGGTGGGCGATATCTTCCAGAAGTGATCGTACGAGCTGAAACTCATCGTCGGTCGACTCGGGGGGGGGGGGGGGGGGGGGAATCGCGGGTGCTCGTTTTTGCAAACACCCTGCGCCCCACCGCCCAAACAGGGCGCAAAATTTCAACGAGCAAACACAGCTGGCATATTTAGTTGTCAAGCCCAAAGCCCCGGCCGACCTGGTTGCACAAAAAAAATACAACCCAGAAGG